>JAJPUD010000267.1:620306-799029 GCA_023553655.1 Myrmecobius fasciatus | reverse complement strand
TTTTTCCTTTGGCACAGCTTGTGTGAGCAGAAGGCAGGGATCTTAGGGCAGGGAGAAGGTAGACAAATTGGTCTGGGGATCTTTCACCCTGATCTGAAAAGTCTAAGCTTAAATGACCAACTATTACTTTAAAAGATTGATAATGAATGATGCTATCTACCTGACATTTTTGGACATGAACAATGATGGGATTTGTTTTGACTCTTCACATTTGTTACAAGGGTTTTATTTTTGTTTTTCCAGGGAGAGGAGAAAAAAGAAATTTTTAACTAAAAAAGAAATTAAATTTTAAAAAGAAATCTAAGCTTAGATCAAACACTCCAGAGAAGACCACTTTTGCCCCTGACTGGGATATACTCACCATCTTGGCTTCTGAAGGTAAAGGCAGACCAGAGGGAGAGACCGAACCACTGCTATTGACTGGTGGACCAGGGATACCAGGAATGTTGGGGACCATGGAGATGGGTCTGGCCAGCTGGATTGAGAGAGGGAAGAGAAGCCAGGAGAAGATAAAGCTTTTGGTGTGAAGTAACTCTTCAATATCAAACTCTTTTGAGACTGAGATTTGGCAAGGCCTCCCCTGTGCAGTAAAACAGGCTCCCAGACATCCAAAAGGTAGCTCAAGAAAGATACATCTGTATTCTATATCACAGCAGAATCAGTCAGTAAGCATATCTTCAGAGCTAAGAGCTAGGGACAAAAAGAAAGGCAAATACATGGTCCATGTTTCCAAGGAACTCTCCCTTCTAACGAGAGAGCCAATATGCCAACAGCATGTAGTATAAATAGACAGTAACATACAAAGGATTCAGGAGCACAATTCTTCAAGGTTCTACAAATTTTTATGTACTAAACCAGGGAGGTGGGGTATGTTGCTCATGTACAAGTGACAAAAAACAGAGACTATAGGGCTTCAGGACGTGTGTGTGTGTGTGTGTGTGTGTGTGTGTGTGTGTGTGTGAGAGAGAGAGAGACAGAGAGACAGAGAGAGAGAGAGAGAAATTCTGAAAAAAAAAAAAAAAAAAAAAGTTGGTCACATTGGTCTTCTAAAGAGTCACAGAGCTCACCGATATAACAGAAGGCATCTGTACTGGAGGCCCGGCCAGCACAGGCATGGTCTGTCCATTAGCAAGGTGCATGACAAGAGGGAGGGAGCCAGTGGGGGATCTGGAAGAGATGAAGCGCAATGGTTACAGTACCAATCCTTTATGAACACTACAGCTACCTAGGAGAACCTGGCAAGGAGAGGTGCTTAGTAAATAGCTTTATGAAACCTTGGCACTCTGGTGGGGTAAGAGTGAGAGGTGGGGCCCTGCTTCTAGCTGCCATTCAGCCTGTATGGTAAAGGCAAAAAAAAAAAAATCTCAATATTTTTCCAAGTCTCAACAAAACAAACAAACATATACTACCTGAAAAGGTGAAGAGCCCACTATATCCTCCCCTCAGGAACTTGAAGCAAGTTAGTCAGCTTTTATATCCTTGGCCTTTACAAAGTGACTGGCCTTGTATAAGTGAATGGTAAAGTAATCTTTTTCAATGCTAAACTGAACTGTGCCACCTGATGACCAAGCATGATCTTGTCCCTTTTAGCCATCTCCATACCTTTTTTAACCCTGTCTCTCTAACAAATTATTCCTTCCTTTAATGGGCCCAAAGAACAACTGGCTACAAACCCAACAACTACCTCTTAATGCCCCTAGGGATAGGATTCTTATATTTTTTTAATGAGGAAGTTTGCAATGCACTCTGGGCACAAAAATAATCAAGAATAACAATGCCCTGGGTAGACCGGAGAAAAATCTGAATAGACAGATCTGGAAAATAATTCATAGGGGCTACAGCTGGTGCTTGGTGTTTCCCATAATATATGGCCAGCCATCACTGTGCTGAACTTCATGAAGTTTTAAGGCTCCTTTCTTACAAATGTACAAATTTTAAGTGTGCCCAGAATGCTTGCTTAGGGTCACCAAAGTTAGTAGTTGTTGGGTTTCCTTAATGGAAAAGAAAAAAAAAATTGTTTTTTTGAGGGAGAGAATCTATTACCTAGATACCTCTCTTTAATCTCTCAAAAAGCCATATAAATATAGTGTTTCCATTTAGCAAATAATTTTCATCTAAGGAGCATCTGGGTCCTATTGCTTTTCTTTGACCCTTTACTTACCCCAGCTGCCTGTTGGAAGGTGGAGCCTGTGTGATGACAGAGGTTGGGGAGGGGAGGGTTGGGTGAAGGGGATCATAGCCCAGATGGAGAGGCAGAGATCCTGGTCGAACAATGGTGGGTGTGGGGGTGGAGATTACAGCGGGCTTGGAGGTGACCTCCTGGGGAGAAGAGGACAACTAATCACAAAATGTTTTAAGTGACTGGTTTGGTTATCGGGAGTTATAGCTTTTATGTTCCGCACAGATTTACTGGATAAGAGCCAGGGGCTACTGACAAGATTACCAGTGATGCCCCAAATATATCACCTCATCCTATTGTTCCAGGGACACACACCTCACTCACCCAGTCTAGGGGAATCCTGGGATTAAGACCACTTGGCTATTTCCCTTTCAGGGATGTTGGCTTGATGAATGAGATGACAGCTGGGAAATCACTTGGAGATCTTAGAAGAAGAGGTATTATGTAAATTCCAGGGATTCTTAGAATTATTCCCAGCTTAAATACTCTCACTCTAGGCTTGAGGTAAATTGTAAAACCTCCAGATGACTGAGAAACCTCAACCAAAAGAATTAACATCCCAAGCCATTGGCTTAGAGATAAGGATTTCTGAAAAAGAATTCTTGCTAAAAGGAGATATGGAAATATGAATGAATGATCACACATTAAAAACAAAAAGCAACAAACAAATTCACAATTTCTCATGCTAATTGGCTTGGAATCTGAGGTCTGGATCTTAAAGACAAACCAGCAAAGCTTAGGCTAGAACCTTAGATGAGGTAAAGGGGTCTTATGGTATAGTAGAAGCTATCTCTCTTCAAAATATCTATGTATTGAGCTGTGTGAGCCAGTTTTGTGCAAACTTAGGGAGCTTTTAAAGAAAACAAACTTTGTAGAAAAAAGTGGGACAAAAATGTTATAAACAATAATCAGGGATCTATTATCTATTCATCTTCACCTACATAGATTATGAGCTCTCTTGATATAGAATCTTACCTTCTTTACTGGTGGGGAGTGGGGACTGGAGACAGGGCTATCAGGGGGGGAGGAGTCTACCTCCACTGGTTCTTCCTCTTTGATTCTGACGTCTGGGGTGGAGGGCAGTGACATATCCAAGGGTCCAGCAGCCTGCTAAAGGTAAGCATGAACACAACCTTTAAGAAAAAGAAATACATCTAAACACATGGTTTTTCTTTGGGAACAAAGTCTTAAAACTAATCCAGCACTCAAAAGCATTTGGAGTGGGAGACCAGAAAACTGATTCCAGACTTAATTGTGATTCTATAAATGCTGTTTGAGCTTTTAAGCCTTCACATGCCTCATCTGTAAAATGTAGACCAGAGAAAGAAAAAAGTATCTATGAAGATGCCTTGGTTCCCTGATAGCAAGAAAAAGCTAACACATATCCTTGCTATTTTTATGATTCTTTTTACTGTTTTCCCTTGTAGGAGGTAAAAATGATTTTGGAGTCTAACTCTTGCCTACCCCTGACCAGTTCTGTTGGCCACCAGGGAGCTATGAACCTTTTCTCCACCAAGCTGGATGATATGATAGCCCAATTATCAAAAGTAATGAAGACAAGTCAGCTATTAAAGTTCTACAAATAAGCTAGGAAAGCTCCCTTTTGGGGACTTCCCATGTGTGGCTGTAGTCTCACTTGGAAGCCCAATGCTTTGGGTTAGGAGCTCAGACAAGTGGGGACTGGGGTAGCAAAGACAGGAGGAGCTGATGGTAAAAAGAAAGAATCGGGGCCTGAGGGAAAAGCAGGAGGGAGGATGAAAGGGGAAAAGAGAGCTTGCCTAGCTGAAGAACTATCAGCTCATGAGTTGTAAATGGCTTTTTGGGGAGCAATAAACCATCATAGGTAATGACCCTGACATCACACTGTGACAGGAAGGTTGGTGTTGCAGTCCATGACAAAGTGCCTTCTTTGTTCTATTTGTTTTCTGCCCCTGGCTTCTCTGTGAGTGAGGGGCTTATTTTATACTTTCCCCATGGGATTCTAGTCCCTAGAAACCTCCTTCTTTGAGGCTGAGTTCAAGTAGTGTTTGCTTCTACAGGAAGCAGTTACTGGTAAGTGGTAGAAAAGACCTTTATTTCTGTCCTAATCTTCCCAATCAACAGGTCTTCAGATCCTCTCTATACTAAATTATCTAGCCAAGGATTCCGAAGGCCAGAATGGTAAGGGAAAAGAAATAAGACATCCCAGTCTGAATATTGACATTGGTTGATCTAAAGCCCCTTGAGGTATCACTGAGAACGGCCATGATTTAGTTAGATTTCTGGCTCATTAAACACTCCTGGAGACTCTTCTGAGTCTGTATTTCCCAACAGTGGAAGATAGAGACTGCTCCTGCCTGGGTAGGCTGAAAACACAAAGAGAGAGCCATTTGCTTAAAACCAGGCCAAAACAGGGAAGAGAGAAACTTCAAGCTTGTGGAGAGGATTAACCTTTTTTCTTGGAGGGGGAGAGGAAAAGAGAGGGGAAAAGAAGAGAGTTTGGTGCCCAGCTTCTACTGGAAATATTTTGACTTTTGCCCCTTGTACCTACAGGTAATGGTGGCAGTTCTGTAAAATGAAAATTACAGGAATCCAAACAGTAGCAACTAGATAGTGAGGGGCCTGGGTGGCTTAAGGTAGGGGTGAAATGGTCTTTGCTAATTCTGATATTTTAAAAGGACAATACCATTAAAACTCTTATTTTATTAGCATAATAAGAGGAAGAGTTAAGAGAGGCTCATAGGAAAGATGGCCAAGAAACCAATGTCACTGGGAAAGTACTCTAAGATCTATTGAAGAAGTTGTGGTGGATGGTCTACCTTCATTCTTGCAGCCTAGGTTAGATGGAAGACTCCCATTCAACTGTCCTCACTATTGCCACTGCATGCCTCTTTTGTGCCAGATTGAGGCCTGGCTCCAGAGACATCAAAACCTTTACTAATTTTCTATCTTCTCTTTATTCTAGCATATACATGCTAGCTCTATTTCCATTTCATATCATTATGAAAAGTTGCTTTCTCTCAAAAACAGGGATCAGAATGTGAATCTTTGCACTTGGGGGTTTATATACAAATACATATATGTAGGGTTTTTTTGCATACAAATACATGTATGTATACATGTGCATGAATTTACTGGAGAAAAGCCATTTAGATTTATGGACCTATGGACAAACAGTTCTGATTATAGACTAGGGATCCAATTGTAACTAGAAGTCAGTAACTCAGAAAACCAGACCCTATATCTCTGATTCATCTTTCTTTCCACCAATTTTAATTCTTATTGTAATGTTTTCCTAAACTCCTCCAGGCTCCCTCTGGAATTCTCTAGTAATCAGGAAAGCAGATACTGTCTCTCCTGTTCCTATGGAGGCCTTAGTAGCATCACCTGTGTGGTAAACAATCACAAATGAAAAGTTTTGGGATCCAGGACAATGAAATATATATTTTCTCAACAAAAGTCCCACTCTCTCTCCCAAATCACCAACAACTTTCACTAAATAGCATAGACAGGATTAGAACACTGATCTCTGGACTACACAACAATATTCTTTTCACTAAACTACTCAGCTTTTCAGATCCAAAGGATGGTGCTACTGACACACATCTGGTAGGGTTATTACTAAGCTGACTGCCCGAACCTTTACCTGGTGCCTTTTATAATTTATGATTACTTGGGTTACACAGGACAGAGCAAGGATAGGTCACATCAAAATCTGAATCTAATTAACCCTGGGCCAACAAAATCAACAAATATAGCTAAAATAAATCTAGAACATCTCCGAGTTGCTCCGTGGAAGTCCTGATTCTTGCCTTTTTCTCATCATCATCTGCAGCTTTCTTGAACTCATGCTCAAAGGAGCTGGCTAGTTCATTGAAGAGTCCCACCTCTTCACAATTCTTCAAGAATCGGGTAGGGGTAGGGGTCTGATCTGTAAAATAAGAAAGGAATAGGAAATATTTAAGACTTTGGTATAAGTAGCAGGGTTATTCAACAAACTCTTTCCACTCGTAGTAAAGGCTTGAAGTAAGAAATAAATTGAGAATTTACAGAAGTCATGTTTTCTTTACTAGCAGCCAAATTGTGTGCTGAAGGTAAATCAGCTTTATGGAACTCTATTTAACAGCAGAAAGTAATTACTAGGTGAAAATGCAAAGTATTAAATGTCTATGCAATGTTACCTCATGGCCAGAAGGGGGAACACACAACAACATTTCATTATTTGTGTATCCATTAAAAAAAATCCCCATCTATTTTAAAAAAAAACACACCTCCCAAAGTAGAATTTTAGGAAGCTTTTAGCCCAGCAGATTTCTAGGATAATTAAATAGTATTTTCTCTTTTTATCTATGTCCTTGATGAATCTGAAAAAAACATATTTGGCTTGGCTTCTCCTTGAATGAAATGGGGTAATTGGGAAGGAGAAACCACAAGCTGTGAGGACACAGAAGTCTAGTGAAATGAATGCTTCTGCTAAAATTATCTAACAAACAATGGTGTACTGGTAGTTAACTGATAGGAGACAATGTTTCTCTCTAACCCAAGCAAGCCTAAAGACTAGGGATGGGGTGCAGACAAAGGACAAGTCAGATAAAGGGATCAGTTTGAAGAAAGAAAATTGTAAAAAAAAAAAAAAAAAAAAAAAGCGCACCTCATTTCACAAAGTACTATATTTCACAACTATGGTATATAGTAAAAAATAGAATTGTGGACCCAGCTGCTGAGACAATGTTACTTTTGGTGTTTAATCTGTCCTTTCACTTAGGTGTCCAGTATTTCTGTCCTTGAGAAGGGTGAGGGGGAGGGAAGCTTGGTGTCTGGACCAACTTTTAATTCAATTTTAAATCTCCCTATCATTTTGTTACCTAATCACAATATCATCAAGATTTTTTCCAGATGGATTAGCCATTTCAGAAAAAATTGCATACCTCTAATCCTTAGGTAAACTTCTGGAAACAGCATAAGGGTTTAAAGGACAAGTTCAGCAAGATATTCCATGGAAATATACAATTCCATGGAAATATTCCTTCCCCCCACCCTCTAAACAAGACACCTTCTGAATCTGACTGTTTGAAAAAGCTGCCACCACTTCCCAAAATAGTTTTAAAAGTTCCTCCAGCCAACAATAAGGTCACTTTTCCTTCAAATATGAATGTATGGAGGCATCTTTTGTACTAAGAGAAGAACTTTACTACTACATATAAAATCATTACTTAAAAAGAATAGAAGGGAATACACTGAGGGAATGGCCCTCAGAAGAGGGCATTTTGTCCCTCCATATAAGTCTTATAATGTTTTTCTATATTCTATTGATCATGTTCATACTGGTTTTTATTCTATATATTTATTATATTTATTTAAGAAATATTTAGAAAAAACCTTTGATTTTTGTATCATCTATACTTTCCTATGTATTTTCCCCCTCCTTTTTCCTTTTCCAGAGTCATTTCTTCTAATGAAGAATAAAAGAAAAAAAAAGTATGTGGTAAAAACCAACCAACATAATCAAACTGACCAAGGGTAACATTATATCCAATGTTTGAATCCCTTACCTATGCAAAGACTGAGGTACAAGGGGCAAGTTCTTTTTATATCTCTTTGGGATCAAATTTGGTTATTTCAGAAGAATGAGTTCCAACAGTTTTGTTTTTGTTTGTTCCATATACATAGTTACAGTTTTTGTGCACATCCATCCTGTTACTTTGGATTATTTCACTCTTTATCAGTTCATAAATGTATTCCCTAATACTTCTCTGTATTCATTACATTTATTTTTCTTCTAATACAATAATATTCCATAAATTTATGTACCATCATTTGTTTAGCTATTTCTTAATGAATGATAATTTGGTTTGATCAATTCACAACTCTACTAACACTGCATTAGTATGCTCAATAACTCCTTCAAGTTGTTGATTATTTCAATTTTTTTTGGGGGGGGTCATTTTAAGCCAATTTGCTGGGGCAGTTTCAGAAATGTTGTGATTTTCATTTTATTTGGCTATTAATAGTTTAGAATTCTAATAAATGTTCATGTCTTTGAACAACTTACTGGAGTTTGGTTTGCAGTCTTTTATTTCTGTTAGCTGGCTATTTATACCTTGAATATCAAATTCTTATCAGAGATACAATACAATTATTTTCCCCCAGTTAACCTTTTCCCTTTTCCTTGTTGCATCAATTTTGTTAGTGGTCAATTCCATACCCCATGCCCCCATCCAGCAGAAAATAGTTTTATATCTCCTCCCACCCCACACACATATAGAATAATTTGCTGGTTTAACCCTCATTTTTGCCAGATTGTTTTTCAAGTTTCTCAACAACAATTCTTGTCAAATAGAGTTTCTTTTTCAGATAATGCTTATTTTAGGATTATTGAATTTAAGTATTTCAGACTGTTTCTTGTCTAGTCTACCATGATTTACATATGATTTACTTTTCTATTGCTTAAGCACATAAGTACCTAGTTCTCCTAATTTTTTTTTTGCTGATATGATCTTTAACCACTGTAGAAGGCATGCTTCTTGTCATACAAATTACAGATCACACACACACACACACACACACACACACACACACTCTTCCTGCACAGTGAAAGAAAATTCCCCATATCAAAGAAATCATAGGTCTGATATAAAAAGATCATATAACTTCACAGGGTTCTGCTAAGGCTTAAATGAGATCCTGGATGTCAAAGAAATCTATTATCTTGGAGTATTATATAAGTCGTCATCACAAACAATGCAGTCTACAGGTAAATGACACACAGAGAAGTATCAACAGCTCCACTAAGTCAGGAGACCTAGGTTCAAATCCCATTTCTGACCTTATTCACTGGCTAATTTGATTCAGTTTCCCACCTTTTAAAGGTTTGGTTTCTCCTTTGTAAAATCCTCAGGCTGCCTACTTGCCTTACAGGGAGAACATGTATAGATACAAGGGTAACAATATGAGCAATGTTATGAAGGCAGAGATGTTTATGATACAGGAAGATAGCAGAATACCTAGGTTAAAAGGTAGGAGCAGCTGAAAAAGTGATATTCAAAAATATAGTCATGTCACTCTTCTGCTCATTAAGCTGAAAAGGGTCAAACTCCTCTGTTTCTTCTAACCTCATTAATTAATGGTACCTAACTAATGTATTTACTATGCCAAATTTAACCAATAATCATGCACATTTCCATATTTAAATAAAAAAAATTTATATATGAAACAGACTACCTTTTCTTGTAACTAATATTTAATACTCAAAATTTTAAAATGTATTTCATGTTACTACCTCACATCTAACAGAAATGACAAATACTGGAGGGATGAGGGAAATTTGGTATATTAATGAACTGCTGGTGGAGTAGTGGACTGCTTCAACCATTCTGAAGAACAATCTGGAACTATCCTCAAAAGGCTATAAAACTATGCATAAATATAGTGATCTAAACAATTTCGAAAGACTTGTATTGGAAAACACTATCCACATTCAGAGAAAGAACTATGGAGACTGAATGAAGAATGAAGCATTCTATTTTCCCTTTTCAAAAATTTGTTTTTTCTTGTGATTTTTTCTTTTTTTTTTTTCTGATTCTTCTTTCACAATAAAACTAAATGTGGAAATATGCTTAACACGATTGTAACTGTATACTACATCAGATTATTTACTGTCTTGGGGAGGCATAAGGGAAGAGGAGAAGGGAGAAAATTTTGGAACTCAAAATATTACAAAAATGAATGTTGAGGGCAGCTGGTTGGTGCAGTGGATAGAGCACCCTGAATTCAGGAGGTACTGAGTTCAAATCTAGTCTCAGACACAATACTTTCTAGCTGTGTGACCCTGGGCAAGTCACTTAACCCCAATTGCCTCGGGGGGGGGGGGAGAGGGAGAAGGAAGAGAAGAAGAATGTTGAAAATGACCTTTACATATAATTGGGAAAAAAAAAAGCCAACCCCCAAATTGTACATATACTTTGATCTACCAACCCTCCTATTAGATCTGTATCCCAAAAAGATCAAAGAAAAGAACTATATGTACAAAAATATTTATAGCAGCTCTTTTTGTGGTGGCAAAGAATCAGAAATTGAAGGGGTGCTTATCAGCCAAGGAATGACTGAACAGGTTGTGGTCTAAGATTGTGATGAAGTATTATTGTACTATAAAAAATGTTGGGAGGGGGAAGAGTTTTCAGGTGGAAAAAAAAAAACCTATCAAAATTTATATGAATTGATACCAACTGAGATCATTGTGCACGGAACAGTAATATTGCAATGATCATCAACTATCAGAGACATGGTTACTCTGATCAGTTACAGTGATGTAAGACAAATTACAAAGGATTCATGATGAAAAAATGAATATCCACTTTTAGAAAAAGAAATGAACTCTAAGTACAAATCAAAGAATAATGTTCTTGCTTTCCTTTTGGGGGGATGCTATCACTAATACGGAAATATGTTTTGCATGAGTTCACATGTATAATTGATATACTGTTGGTCTTCTCAATGGGTGGAATGAGAAAAAGAAAGAGAACCTGGAATTCAAAATTTAAAAAGAACAGAATGTTAACAATAGAAACAATGTTGTGATTTAAACTATTGATTATAGAAATGCAAATTAAGACATATCTGAGCTACTACCTTATACCTCTCAGATTGGCTAAAATGACGGGAAAAGATAATGATAAATGTTGGAAGGGACATGGGAAAATGGGGACACTAATGCATTGTTGGTGGAGTTGAGAACTGATACAACCACCCTGGAGAACAATTTGGAAGTACGCCCAAAGGGTTGTAAAATTATGCATACCTTTTGATCCAGCAGTGCCTCTACTGTGTCAGTAGCCCAAAAAGCTCATAAAAAGGGAAAAGGACCCACGTGTGTAAAAATGTTTGTTGCAGCCCTTTTTGTAGTAGTAAGGGAACTGAAAATTGAATGGATGCCCATCAATTGAGGAATGAATAAGTTATAATATATGAATGTAATAGAATATTGTTTATAAGAAATGATAAGTAAGCTGATTTCAGTAAAGCCTGGAAAGACCTACATGTACTGATGCTGAGTGAAGTGAGCAGAACCACAATACTGTAACACAGCAACAAAAAGATTGTGTTATGATCAGCTATGATAGCTCTTCTCGGAAATTCAGTAATCTAAGGCAATCCCAATAGACTTGGGATGGAAAATGCCATCTGCAATCACAAAGAGAAGTATGGACACTGAATGTGGATTAAAACAGCATTATCATGGGTTTGTTTTTTTTTTTGCTTTTTCTTTCTGTGTTTTTTTGCCATTTTGGTCTGATTTTTTTTGTACAACATGACAAATACAAAATGTGTTTAAAAGGTTTGCACATGTTTAACCTATATCAGATTACTTGCTGTCTTGGGGGAGGAAAGGAAAACATAAGAGAGAAAAAAATTTGGAACACAAAATCTTACAAAAATGAATGACAACTATATGTGTATTTAGAAAAATAAGAAAGTACTGAGGGAAAAAAGAAAGAAAGGACTCCAATAAGAAATAGCCCCAGAATTACTGGAGTAAATCTTTGCCTCAAAAGGTCTGATACCTGATAGGATGAACAGAAACTAACTCCATGAAGGCAGAATATCAAACTGTACTTGCCTGGAAGATTCCTGGTTAATCCGGAACCTTCCTTTGATATAAAAACAAAAGCCTGCCTAATTTTGTATGCCTGGTTTACCTGATATGATAGGCTGCTGTGATGTTTGACATCATAGTTGAGAAAGATACAAGAAGGAATGACAACATTTGAGATCAACAATTCATGAGAAGCTCCAGGGCACCCAAATTTGCTTAGAAAAGTGCTATTGATCGAATGCCTTGTCTGAACT
Organism: Myrmecobius fasciatus; assembly: GCA_023553655.1. NCBI lineage: Eukaryota > Metazoa > Chordata > Mammalia > Dasyuromorphia > Myrmecobiidae > Myrmecobius > Myrmecobius fasciatus. The sequence goes on along the minus strand of JAJPUD010000267.1, from coordinate 787,025 downwards.
CTGGAAATGGTATTCCAGCCGTGGCTGGGAGAGGGAAAATGGCTGAATTTATGAACTGTCAGCTCCCTGGCTCAGGAAAACTGACACTCACTGGAGAAGCAGTAGCCAGGCAGGGTCAGCTTTCTTGCCTTCTTTTGTTCCTCACCTCATCGGCTGTAGGGAGAAATGTCAGAGGCCTCTTCTGTCCATAAATCTTCAAGAATCTTAATAAAATGGATGCAAGGAAGACGAAGAGAAATCCAAGAAAAAATCTTATATGCCTATCCACTAAAACCACAGAACCTGATCTTATTACAAAATTGGGGGGGGGGGGGGCAGGAAGAAGGGGAAGAAGGGGAGAGGAAGGAAGAAAAAAAGGGAGAGAATAGAAACTTGGGAGCTTTCAGTGTTTCTTTTTTTCCTGATTAAATGCAAATCACACAAAAGCTCTTAATGGGAGGAGGGAAGAGCAATTCTCTGTACATCTGGTCCCTGGTATTAATCTTAACTGTGGGGTGATATTGAAGCACTTGGCTTTTGGAGCGGTGAGTACCTGCAATGATGACTGAGTCTGTCCGGGCTGGGCCAAATTTCAATGTCATCTCATGCTTGTGTTTATGAACTGCCAGGTGGTCCTCGTTTGTAAATCTCTGAAATGAAACAGAAATGGAGAAAGATGAGGGTGGGGAGGAGTTAGTGAATCAATGTTCTTTTAAAAAAATGTCCTACTATATGTCTTACAGCAGGAACAGTCCTTGGAGAGAAGGTCTGGGAAGGTGAAGTTGTTTTTTTTTTGGGTGGGGAGAAACATGAGATGAAGGAAAGAAAGGATGGAAGTAAGGGTTGGGAGTAGAGAGGGAGAAAAGGCAATAGACAACAGGAGGAGAGGGGAGGGGGAAGAACAGAACACCAACTGCTCTGTGGTATTAAGTCCAAACAAGACAAGTGGACAGATTGTTAGTGAAGTGGGGTGCAAGCTGAAGGCTCCAAATGAAAGAATCATTAAGGCCAACTCCTGGAGAACAAGGGGAAAATAATTTTTAATAATAATAATAAAGAGAGAAGCAGGGAAAGGCTGGTCATCAAAAAATAGGAAATTCAGAATATAGCTCTTGGTGGTGGGGCTGAATCAGGCTGTTTTATGAGGGGCTAACAGGGAGATAAATTATGCAGGATTAGGAGATCCATTTAACTTCCTGGCCCCTGCAGTGCTACAGCAGGCATCAGTGTAACCATTTGGCTCTGGGTTTTAATGAGCCGGGACGGAGCTACGCAGGACTGAAGCCCAACGGCCAGCAGTAAAGGCACAAACCATCCCATCGGCCAAATGCCATCTCTCCTCATCAGGGGCAGGCACAGAGACTGTGCAAGCCATAAAGGGGCCAGTACAATGCTATAGACTTTATAACAGTTGCATAAAAATACAATTGAAAGGGGTGGGGAAACTTTGTGGGGGCACTGAATGGATAAGGAATGAGTAGGTAAAACCCAGAAATACCTTCAGCTTCTTATTGGCAGGACAGAATCACTAAACCATAACTTTGCCACTCCCCCCCAAGACCTTCTCTAAAGTGGCATGTGTATACACGAAAGCCTGCATGCTGCAAGAGCTTGCTCACCAGGGAAACGAGGAAGGAAACAGAACAACATTGGTAATTCAAAAAATAACACAAAAAAACCTCACAGAGGCTAACTGGCTGCTTGTCTTCTACAGCAAATTGTCTGCAACACCATGTTTGGAGAGAGTAGTTTTCTGCAATCCCTTCAACAATACCACACAATTTCATTTGCCTTTTCTAGAAAGCCTATTTTAGCCTATTTCTTTTAGAAACAGGGACTAATTGAGTCTTCTTCTATTGGACCTATTCTTCCTCCATCTTCTCTAGTCAACCCTGCTTTTCCACACCTTTTTTTTTTTTTTTTTAATTTCAATGTTCCCTAAATAGAATTTACTCCTTTATACCTCAGCTGCTTTAGGTAGAACTCTTATTTTCAATACCAATCGAGTTATCTCAACCCATTTCCTTTTTTTAAAAAAAACTGGCAGAGAGGCAAGCAGAGAAAAACATTTTACAGATTGCCCAAGATCTTTTTTTTTTTTCTGGACATAGGAAATAGCCATTGTCTTTTTCCTCAAAGCTACTCTGAACCTTATCTGATGGTGCAAATTTGGATACAGGAGATGCAGCGAGATTTTTATTTGCTAGAAATAAGATCAAGTAAAGAGATAGCTGGGATTTTGCAAAAGAGGTGGTGCTCCAATTCAATTAAAAAGCACTTATTAAGTACCCACTGAATGCCAGGCATTGGATTAGGAGGGAGAGAGGGAAGGAGAGGAAGGCAAGAAGGAATGAAGGAAATGATAAAAGTTCCTGCTTTCAATGACTGTCTCAGCAATAAATCCTTGCTTTATTTGGATGATTTATTTAGAAGAATCAAAGGCAAAGCTAGGATACAGGCACAGAAAAGTCAATAGGCAAAACAACAAACTCAATAAATAGTAAGACATGATTTTGTTGAAAGAAACAAATGCCAAATATCTAAGGAGGGGAACTGAGATAGGAGCTCAAGTTTTTACTCTTGTTAGGTACTCATCTCTTTACATGTAGAATTTTCCCAAAGGTAAAGGGAGGCAAATGAAGATTGCTAGCCTCACTTGGGAAGGTATGTGAATAGGTGTGTCACCATAGAGGGCTTAGAGCAATGGTAAGCACTGAGGGAGAAAACCAAAATTATTTCTTTAACTGTTCTGGTTAAAATGAAATAATCCCCCCCACCCCGCTAGACATTTCTTGATATCTTTCTTCTGTGTTATGACTGCTGCAGACTCAACTTTTTTTTTTTTTAATGACTTGGCCTCTAGTTCTCTCTTCCTTGATCCATATATTTTCCCCAAAGGAAAGCCAGGGCCTGATCATTCCCCACCCCTAAACTTAAATCATGTTGAACACTGCAGAAGAAGAGTTGAAGCAAAGTTAGTTGAAGAGCATAGCCCTCTCAGTTCAGCTCCAATTATTTCCCTGTTAGTTCTAATACAACTCTTTGTAACAAGGCTGGGAGTGAAGAGGGAGATAAAAGCTTATTAGAGAAGAATGCAATGGAGAAGAGACTGATGATCTCTTTTCTGAATTTTTTTGGAACGTGTGATAGAAATACCAATGTCCCCTGAAAAAGACCCATTAGAACACATCTGTATGGAACAGCCTTGAAATGTGCATTTGACGCATCTCTTCCTCTGGAAATAATGTTATTTTTAAAAAATTAAGAGAGGAAAATTTTTGATCTTAGTTGTCTATGCCACTACAACAGATCTGCAAATACCCATCTTCCTAAGGAAGTATTCATGTCAATTGAATGGTAAAGAATATTGATTTATCTATAAATGTTTAGCCAACTACCGCTTTGGGCTGGGGACAAAAGTGAGCATTAAAATCAAGAGCTACTGAATTCAGAGCATATTGGAAGAGGGAAACAGCCTAAGTGTCTTGAAAGGATCACAGTATCTTAAGGTTGAAAGAGATTCAAAAGCATCTGGTCTAACATATACCTAAAAGAGAATGCTTTTCATGGCATTCTAAGCAAGTGGCAATCCAGGTTCTACTTGAAACTTTCCAGAGAAGCCCATGTTGAACAATTCTGTTGGGAAGGTTTTTTTGCTTGTTTGTGTTAAATATAAAGCCTAAATTTGTTATTTTGCAATTTCACCTATTGCTTCTATGCTCTGGCTCACAGGGCCAAGCAGAACAGATTTGTGATGTAGCTTGGAAAAGACTGAATTGCCAATTTGCTTCAACAAACACATCTGCAATATACCCCCTTCTCATGTCTACATTTGGAAGTATAAATTATAAGTGGGTAATATTTTCTGCATATAACCTAAGAGAACTAGATAACCTAGTATTAATCAGTCCAAAGAGTCTCAATAAAGAGCTTAATATTTTTTTCAACCCTGAATTTTTTTAAGTCCACTTTCTTAGGTGCAATAACTCAGAGCCACAGGGAAAGGAAAGGAAGAAAAAAGAATAAAAGCTGTTTTTAGTTTAGCTTACCAAACTGCCAACACATGCTTTTGGACTTGAAGCAAAAACAGAAAAACTCCATCCTTATTTTATAAAATGGCTGATGTACTACAACCATGCCAATAGCTGGGCTAAGGAAAGAAAAGGAGAAAATCAAACATTCCTCCATATGAGATGATTTCATGGCATTTATGTGCTCTGCTAGTTATTCAGAGATTTCATACATGAAGCCTGGATGAGATTTAAATCAAAATACATTTGGCTGCATCTAATTTCTACTCCCCAGAGCAAGAAAAACAGGGAGAAGGGAGCTGTACTCTGTTTAGCCTAAAAGGGAAATAGTGAAAGCACAAAAATGAAAGTTACAGCTATGAAGAAAACAGCCCAAAAATTCAGCAAGTTTATCTATATATAATGAAATTTCTCCTAGATTTAAATCCCCTAACTCATTCATATAAAGGTATACTGCAGAAGTCCTGTTTCTTGGGACTGATGGAATCATGATGGTCAGATAAGAAATCAGGAGGTCCAGAGGATCACAAAAAAGATGACTTTTTGTAAATCAGGAATGTTTGCATGTATTAAAAGATTTTCTATTTTAAGGAGGAGTAGGATTTTTTAAATTTAAGAATGATTTCTTGGTGTCTAAGCAAGTCAGTGGACAAGATAATGTTTATAATAAATTTACAGCCCACTGAAACAAAAATCACTGTGCATGGCTGGAGAGAAAACAAAATGAAGTCTCAGCTTAATTAAAGCTGCAGCTCTGCATTGTGATCCTGGCTCCAGTTCAGATAGACATGGGTACATATGCACTTTAGAGGCTCTCTGGCTACAGTGTAGTCCTTGATAAAACCATCATAGCAGACAAAATTTTTAGGATATTCACTCAATCATCAGACAGATTAATAAGTCTTATTCTTGGCTACCCTAGCTATTAAGATTTGGGTAGGTTTGCTTCATGTTTAAAAATGTGTTTATCCTCAACTATCATTAATTTACTTCCACTTTCTACTCTTAGGATGGGGAAGGGAGGAAAAAAATCTGAAGCTTCAAATTCCATTCATTTTGGTTATTGGAGTAGAGCTTGGTTATTATACCTTTATACTTACCAATTTCAGTTGTTTTATTCTTTCCATTTACATTGCTTTAGTTAATATGTAAATTATTTTCCTGATTCTGCTTATTTCATTTTGAATCAGTTCAAATAAATATTTTCATACTTCTCTGCATTCCATCATACTCATTGTTTCTCATAGCACAGTGATATTCTATTATGTATATGCTCCACAGCCTCAAAGGATGGGCATCAACTTTGGGAAATTATAGAATTTTAAAAGGCTAAATGGAAACTAAGGTGCAACAAAGTAAAATGACTATATCAAGACTGGTTAATTTTACACTAAAGACAAGTGATAAAATTGTGACCTTCTTCCCTTGTTCTAATGGCAGCTCTTATTACAGTTTTGTGGATAGTTAAATGTTAAGAGACAGGCCTAGAACCAGGTCTTCTCATTTCTAATCCAGTGCTCTTTCCAAATTCTTATTGGTACTTTATTTTTTTATTTATTATTTTAAAATTTTATTTTTTTAAATTATGAACTTGGCAAACAGAAGCAAATGACTATTTTCCTATACAAAGAAAAGAAAGAGGATCACATTAGAAACCACTTTCTATCCTATATTTATTCTAAAAATCAATTTCAATTAAATTCGGTTTGCTTTGAGTATATTTTACATTTGGTAATGGTAGATCTAACATCATATCAGTGTCTCCCTTCTAAACTTCTTCTAGCAAGGACTTTTTCTCTTATGTTTACTCAACATTATCTTTTATTACATCTCATTCAATATCAAATACATTATTCCTCTCTTCCCTAGGGTATGGAATGATCACAAAATGATCAAAATAATAAAAATTTAAAAAAAAAAAAGGAAAAAAAAAGTTTGCCAAAAATGGAGTAATATTTGGATTATGTCTGAGTATATGCAATATACATCCCATAATTCCCTCCACCTCTACAATTAAAGACTGAAAGTGCATTTTCTCCACTCTTGAGAAACAGTGGATTATTACAATTATGCAGCATTTTTTTTCCTTTGGTCACTGTTCTTTCCATTTACTCTGTTGTAGTCACTATGAATTCTACTTTCCAAATTCTGTTTATTTCACTTCCCCTCAGTTCATATGAACAAATCTATGCTTCTCTGAACTCTTTATATTTGCTTACTTATATACCACAAATTGTCTAGTCATTTTCCAGATGACAGGAACTTACTTTTGGTTCCTTTCTTTGTTACTGCAAAAAAATGTTGCCTTTTTGTCCTTGGCCTCTTTGGGCTATCTTTAGCAAAAGGGCTTTTTGGGCCAAAGGGTAAAAACATTTTAGTCAGTTGGGGAAAAAAAAAAAGAAGCATAATTCCATCTTGCTTTCCAGAATGATCATCTCAATTCATAGTTCCACCAATAGTGCCCTAACTATGCTGTCTCTTAATACTAAGTAGCATTTTTCTATTTGGGAAAAAGAGGAGTCCAAAACTTATGTTAGATCCAAATGCCTTTAAGTTCTAGGAATACTAAATGAATGGAACAACTTTTATCTTTTAAGTTTTCCTTTTGAACAAATTCTACTGGAAACAAATATGAAAAGATCTTATGCAAGTTATCATTTAAAAGAATAGATCCAAGTCCTAGAACCTAAGATGCAATGGGAAAGGTGATTTGGTGATAACTGGTCGGTACAATTAAAGAGAGGCAGGAAGATAATGTTAATTAAACAATCATTCTAAGAGAGAAGGGGGGGAGGGAAGAGAATTAGCATTTATTAAATTACTAAGTTCTTTACTCATATTATCTCATTTTATCCTCTTAACAACCCTTTAAAGTAGATGCTATCATTATCTTCATTTTATAGCTGAGGAAACTGAAGCAAACAGAGGTTAAATGACTTGCCAGGGTTACATGCTAGTAAGTTTCTGATGCTTAATTTGAACTCAGTATTTCTGACTCCAAGACCAGTGCTTTATCCACTGGCTGCCTCTATCTTAACGCCTTTCCCCCTACCCTTACCACTAGTGTGCTTTTGCCTTCTTGCTGATTGTTTGGAACAGATAGACACTAGGGAGTAAATATACAAAGAAACATCAATGGCTAGATGTAGTCATGTGTGTGGAACCTGTTTCCCCTTTCATTTCTACTTCATAAAGCCAACACCAAGCTTCCTCTGTCTTTTCCAAGGTGTTGCTATTTACCAAATGAGTCACATATCCTGCTCAGAATGCTCCATAGCTCCTGAATGAATCATTTCAAAGTACAGGTCACTTAACAAACTAAAACAACCATAGTAGAAGCTCATGTTGCACATAGTAGCAAGAGAATTTACAAAGTAAAATTTTAAAAAAGAACAGCAAAAACCTTCTCCAAAGCCTCAATGAATATGCCATCAAGGAAATAAGAAAGATGGGGGAGAAAGAGAGAAAGAGGGAAATAAGAGAGGGAGAGGAGGCAGAGAAACAGAGAGAAAGGGAGGAAATAGAAGCAGGAGGCAGAAAGAGAAGGAAAGAAAAGGAAAGAGGGATAGAGACCAAGAGAGAAGAGAGAGAGAGAAAGAAAAATTTAGCATATCCAAGCTAGGATTCATCTGTCCATGAAGTTGAAGCAATTATTCATATTTCAGGGAGGCTGTACAGATTATCTTAAATATCTCTGGCAGTTAACCAAGTCTGTCCATAATGTAAAAGGAAGAAAGAATTTTGGATTGTTAAAACTGTGCCTTGGTATCAAGAGCCATTCTGCTCATACTTTTCTGCCAACTAGCATATTTAACTGAAATGCTACAAAGCTGCAGAACCCCATCCAAATACACAGTTCAGGGGTGGGTTGGCTTAGTGTAGCCATCTGTTCATCCCTATATTCAAGGAGGGAACTACTACCCTGGAATGCTAGTGTTTGCCTATGAAACCCAGAGTTGCATCTAATCAAACAACAAAAATCAGTATTGTAATTTGAAAAGGATGGGACAATAAGCAAAATTTCAAAAGGATAAAAAGTCGGACATTAGGAAGAGCTTCTGACTCTTTGGCCTCAACATAACTTTCCATTATTCTCTTATGATCTAGCCAAACTGCTATTCAATAAAAGTACACCCATGCTTTCCCATCTCCAAGCTTCTGTTTTAGTTTCTTCTTCATGAAATGAGCTTACTTTAAATTTTCTCCATTCAAATCCTAACTATCCATAAAAGCTCAAATGCCATTTCCTATATGAAATGCCTTTCCTGATTCTCATTATTAATCAACCCCTATTCCTATCCCACATTTGGAAGAAGTCCTTTCTACTCAGATTGAGATAAACTTTGTATCTCCCTTTGTACCAATGATTTGGATTCTAAGAAATTCAGGCTGCCAGGGAATAAAGACTACTGAGTATACCACCTCCAGCAGTATTCTTTTTCATTTGGGAATCACAATTACAGAAACTGATCTAGTCTAGTCAATACTATAGACCCCAATTGTATAAAGCAAGCATTAAAAATAAGAGACAATGCTTGAAACACAAATTTTATTTCTGTGATCCCTAATCAGAACTGTTCTTTAACCCAGAAGTAGCTCTAAAACAGCTGGTTTCAGAGTCCCAATTCCCATTTCACTGCCCTAAAAGGTATGCCACCAGTGTGTAAATGGACATTATATAATCAATTTGTTTCCCCATGACACATGATCCCATTACTGAGCATTGTTCCTGCAACAATAAAATGCTCTGTGCACAAATATCTGCTAAAACAAAACAAAAAAACACCCAATAACAAAACAGCGACAAAGCAATTTAATAATAATAGCGAACAACATTTATATAGTACCTTATGGTTTGGAAAGTGCTTTAAATATATTAATCTTATTTGGGCTTCACAATAAATCCATTCCCCAACCATTTTACAGATATGGCCACATAGCTAATGAGTATCAAGAGGCTATACTTGAATGTGGCTCTAAGGCCAGCAGTCCATCCATTATACCAACTCTTTAGGTCACAATATCCTAGAGCAGTAATCTCCAAAACTGATGGCAAAGGCTGTACAATGAACCAATTAGAAGAGTTAATTCCTATTCTCCCCATAGGAATCAGAGCTAAGGCATTTCCCACACAACCACCTCTACCCTGAATACTCCTTAGTTTTCCCCCAATCCAAGTTGTCATTTGACCTTCAGAGCAATTATAACTAACACCAACCTAGCACCCACCACACATATATATACAGGTGTCAATGGGAGATTTTCTCCTTCCTTAATGGATATGGGACTTGACATCAGAAAAACCTGAGTTCAAATGCTACCTCAGACAATTAGTAGGTGTGGGACCCTAGGCAAATCAATTAACTTTGAAATTTCAGTTTCTCATTCTATGAAAGGAGGGGATTGGATCTAATAACCTTTTAGTTCTCATTCATTTCTAAATCTATTATCTTGTATAAAGAATTTTTAAAAAGGGACAGCTAGTTGGTGCAGTGGATAGAGCACCAGCCCTAAAATCAGAAGGACCTGAATTCAAATATGGTCTCAGACACTTAACACTTCCTAGCTGTGTGACCTCAGGCAAGTCACTTAACCCCAAGTGCCTCAGGGGGAAAAATAATTTAAATTTTCTTTTATTAACAGAGTTAAAAAAAAAAAGTTTGGATACCATTACCCTAGAGGCTCTGTCCTTGTTATAATAAATAAAGTATAGATGTCTTTAAGAACTAGAACATTTCTATATTGTTTGGCTTTCTTCTCAGCTGGATGTTAAAAGAGCCAAGCAGAATCAAGAAATGGATTCTTCCAGTTGGGGAGATTCTTGTATGGATATGACTAAAGGAAAAGCAATAAACCAGACACTTTAGAAGGAAGAGAGAAAGAATATACAAACCATGTATTTAACTGCAGTGTCTTAATTATTATAATTCTTAATTAATATCAACATGTAATTTTATACAGAGCTTTTTTTCAGACAGCTGAAGACTTGATTTCAAAGTCACAAGCCAAACCTGACAAAAATGAACTGGGGAGATAAAAGAATGGGGCAAATATTAGTCTTGGTTCTTTGATGGCCTATGACATGCAGAACAAGAGGCTATAGAACTACAGCATTTTGTTCTGCCTAGTCAAATGTCTAGAATGTTGTGCTCAGTTCTGGACACCACATTTAAGGGAGGAGAGTAACCAGCTCTAATATGTAGTCACTTTTATCCCCTCATCAAATCAGACATAAGATATATTAGATCTTATACTGTGACTTAACTGTACTTAACTGTCATCTCTGCTCCACTGAACTATTAGTTGAGGAAAGGAGAAAGACTTTAAGAAACAATGATTTTCCCCCCTTATAAATTTTTTTAACTTTATATTTTAATTCTCTCTTCCTCTAGTCACTTTCCCTCATATAAAGGCAGACACATACATGTGAAATCATGAGAAACATATTTCCATGTGGTAATATACTAAAATAAGCACGAAAAAAAGAAGTGGAAAAAATGCTTCAATATGCACTTAAGAGTTCACCAGTTCTTCTAGAGGTGGACAGCATTCTTTATCATGAATCCTATGAAATTGCTTTGGATCATTATTAAGAGTACCCAATTGTTTTCACAATTTGTCACTTTTACAATATTTGCTATTACTGTGTATGATGTTCTGGTTCTGTTAACTTCATTTTGCATCAGTTCATATATGTCTTCCCAGGTTTTTGTGAAACCATTCCCTTATAATTCTTATAGCACAAGAGTATTCCATTATAATCATATACCATAAACCTTGTTCAGCTATTACTTAATTGGACATCCTCTTCATTTTTAATTCTTTGTCACCGCAAAAGGAGAGCTATAAATAATTTTTGTATATATAGATCCTTTTTCTTTGATTTCTTTGGGACAGAGACCTGGGAGTGAGACTGTGGATCAAAGGGTAGCCCTTTGGACATAGTTCCAAGTTGTTCTGAACGACTGAATCAGTTCACACCTTGACCAACAATGCTTTAGGGTCCCAATTTTTCCATAATCCCTCCAACATCTGTCATTTTCCTCTTTTACTTGGTTAGTCAATCTGATGGGTGTGAGGTGGTATTTTAGAGTTGCTTTAATTTATATTTCTCTAATTATTAGTGATTTAGAACAGTTTTTTCATGTCACTATTGATACCTTTGAATTCTTCTTCTGAAAATTGCCCAATCATATCCTTTGACTATCAATAGGGGAATGGACCTTCAGTTCCAATATATTTGAGACATGAGACCTTTTTTTTTTTTTTAAACTGAGGCAATTGGGGTTAAGTGACTTGCCCAGGGTCACACAGCTAGGTGTTGTTAAGTATCTGAGGCCAGATATGAACTCAGGTCCTCCTGACTTCAGAACTGGTGCTCTATCCATCGAGCCACTTAGCTGCCCCAAGACATGAAACCTTTATCAGAGAATCTTATTGTCAAATCTCCCCTTTTCCCATTTTCCTGCTTTACTTCCAATTTTGGCGACATTGCTTGTAAAACTTAAATTTCATGCAAAATTTTCTATTTTATCTCCCATGTTTTCCTATTTTTTGTTTGGTCGTCAGCAATTCTTTCATCTATAGATCTGATAGGCAATTCTCCCCATGTCCCTCAAATTTGCTGATATCATACTTTATGTCTTAATCATGTACCTATTTTAACCATATCTTGATTAAGTAGTGAGAGAAAAGTCTATGCTTAGTTTCTGTTAAACTACTTTCTAGTTTGTCCAACAGTTTTTTTGTTTTTTTTGGAGGGAGGGTCAAATAGTGAATTCTTATACCAAAAGTTTGGATCTTTGGGTTAATCAAACACTAGATTACTAGGGTCATTTACTTCCATACATTATATACCTAATCTAATCCACTGATAAAAAGCCCTGAAGAAAATAAAGATTTTAAAGACATTCCGACCCTTTATTAGTCATCATTAAACTATACTCTTCTAATACCAGTATTCTAGAGATGGAATATGCCACAAAGATCCTGCTACTACTTTCCTGATGATACTTGTACATAATCCCACATATAGGGTGTGTTTCATTGACTCTTCTGATACCCATGGCTATCTAAGTTACTTACTCAAACTCTAAGAACTCTTCTTTATCCAACTCTGAGACAGCACCTATAATTTATTCTGTCACTTATATAGGCTTTAAATGCTGTTTGCAGGTGAAGTTTTAGCTCTCTGTGCCTTGAACTTGAAACAATCAAAACCTGAAGAAGTATAGCTTTAACTCTCAAGTCATCAAAAAGTGGAAGAGTTTGTGGAAGGGAACCCAGGCTCCCCTTCTCTTCCAGTGACATTGCTAAGATCTGTCCATAAGGATTAATGCAGTATATTAGGTTTTTTTTGGTCTGGTGATTTCATACTCAATGGAGTAAATTAGTGGCTTTAATGCTCAAAAAATCTTTTGAGGATTAGTGACAAATCTTGGGGACTAATATCAAGGGCCAAATAAATTATAACTGGCATTCCTAGGTCCTAGTTCTATTAAACATACATGACTAATTTGCTTATAAAACACACATATAAAAAACAAAAAACAAAATTATTAGTGTGTCAAAACATCAGAGAAAAAACTACATAAATATTGTTACAAATTTTTCCCTCCTACCCCCCATTCCCTACCCCCTCCCCTAGATGGCAGGTAGTCTAATACATGTTAATTATGTTAAAATATTTGACAGATCGAACATGTATATACATATTTATACAGTTATCTTGCTGTACAGGGAAAAAAAAAAACCTGAGAAGGAAAATATAATGTAAGCAAACATCAATAGAGTGTGAAAATGCTATGTTGTGGTCCAGACTCAGATTCCACAGGCCTCTCCAAAACCATCTTGTTGGTTGTTTCTTACAGAACAATAATATTCATATCCCATAATTTATTCAGCCATTCTCCAATTGATGGGCATCCATTCAGTTTCCAGTTTCTAGCCACTACAAAAAGGGCTGCCACAAACATTTTTGCACTTGTGGGCCCCTTTCCCTCCTCTAAGATCTCTTTGGGGTATAGGCCCAATAGAAACACTGCTGGGTCAAAGGGTATGCACAGTTTGATAACTTTTTGAGCATAGTTCCAAATTGCTCTCCAGAATGGTTGAATCTGTTCACAGTTCCACCAACAATGTATCAGTGTCCCAGTTTTCCCACATCCCCTCCAACATTCATCATTATCTTTTCCTGTCATGTTAGCCAATCTGACAGGTGTAAAAACTACATAAATATTAAACAAAATCAAAAAGATTTTTTTGGGCCAGTTTTTGCTTATGGTGTTTTCCTATCCAATTGAGTTTTCAAATGCATCTGTTCTAACTTTTCCCATTTCTTCTTTGTTAGGATGGATCTGAGAAAAAAATGCTTAATTATTATTTACATAACCATCCTAGAAATGTGGCAATCCTTAACTTTTCAATTGGGGGAAACATTTTCACTTTAAGAATCTAGGTGTTTAAGGCTAGGAAAGCTCCCTTTATTGCATTACGCCTTGAGATGCTAATAAATAATCTTTGTCAGAAAAAATGTACTAATGATATCTCTTGACAAATTGAATGATTGAACATAAACTAATTTTTAAAATAATTTAGTGCCTCCCATGAGCTAAGCAGATATATTACACGTTACAACATGATTTCTGTCTTCTAAGAGCTTATGGTCAGTTTTAAAGTAGTGAAGTTGAAGAAAAGCTAAAATCAGATAATACAGATGCTTCTGGAGAAAAGACTTAGGAGCTAGGCATAAACTAATTGGGCAAATAAGTCTTTAATTATTACAAAAATATATGAGAAAGACAGACATAGAAACAGAGAGAGACAAAAGAGTGTATGTATGTGTATGTGTGTCTCTATCTTCAGGTCTCTGATCTTAGTCATTTGATAATGAGATCTGGCCACTGCTAAAGTGAGTAGAGATGAAGTGTTTATTTGATTAGAGGTACATATCTGGGGGCTGGAACAAACTGGCACACCATACAAAGAAAAGCTGAGATGTAATTTTTTTTTTTTTAAACCAAATACTCTTTCTTGTGTTCTTAGAGTTATGGTTTTTCAAACCCTCCACCATTTTACTGGTGGTCTAAAGCTATAACAGACCCCTTTTCATACTTTGGTGTTTTCTACTCCAATACCACAAACTGGCTGACAAAGTAAGTGAATAATAGATAAACCTACATTCATATTACATTATTTTCTACCTCTTAATTGAAAAAGAATGAATAGAAATGACATGAAGCATATTAACTGAGGAGAGGGTGAGCAGAGAAACAGAAATCTGAAGTCTGAAATCTAAGTCCTTTGGCAACCTTCCTAACTGAAAACCATAGCTTTCAAACATAAAATCTTTCTAACCTAAATATAATTAAAGAACTGAGCTTTTCAAAGGGAAGGTAAATAAAAGACAATAACAGGTGGCACTGAATTCCAGGCAATTATACTGCTACCATAAAACCTTCACCTGTCTGTTCCTGAAAATAAACCTTACTTATCTGGACCAGATCAGTGACACATAACTATGTTCGTCTGGTTAACCTTTTATAAATAAACAGCAATTTGAAAGGGGGGAAAAAAAACCCAAAAAACCCAACAACCCAAATATTAATTTGACAGTAAACCACCTAGATGCCTTATTAAAGATAGATTTATCTTATAAAATATACATTTAAAAGAATAGAGTTCTTGGTATCATGTAGAAACATATATAGCTTATTATTTTCGTCCCTCTCTCTCTATGATCTTTTGGAGTCTAAGCTCTTTCATCAGGAGAAAAATGTCACTTGAAGGATTTCATTCCCCGACCCTTTTAAAAAATGTATCTATTGTACAAGAGATAGGCCAAGTCAACAATATTGACTGAACTCCTGATAAACCTAAATCAAAGGTCATAGGGAAAGTCATCATTAACTAAAGCTTTAAGAGTGTCTAGGGAAATGCCTGAGTGATTAAATTAGCTTAATTTATATGTGGGGTTCACTTCTTGGACCTTTCATTTTATGGGTTTTTTCTTTTCCTTTCTTTTTTTAAATTCAATTTTATTTTATTTTCAGGTCTGAATTCTTTCCCTCCTTTCTCCTCTTTCACATTAAAAAGGAGGAGGAGGGAGGAGCAGAAGAACAAGGAGGAGGAGGAGAAGAAGGAAGAGAAGCTCCTAAATTGGTAATATCCAAAAAAAAATTAAGATCCTCAATCTGCACAAGAGATGGTGGTATCTATCTGGAGGTGGGTAGGTAACATGTTTCATCCTGAGCCGCTGGAATTGAGTTTGATCTTTTGTTCACACAAGTTCCTAAGTTGTTCAAAATTCTTTGTCTTTCCAATATTATTTTTGTATAAATTGTTCTCTATTGTGAACTGAGCCAACCTTATTTTTTTTTTTTCTTCAACATTAACCCTTACAAAGCTTTCTGTTGCAAATTTTCCACCCTACTCCCCACCCCTCCCCTAGATGGCAGGATATCTACTACATGTTAATTATGTTAAAATACTTGACAAATCGAATATATGTATACATATTTCCACACTTATCATTGCTGTGCAAGAAAAATCATATCTACAAGAAAGAAAAATCAGAGAAAGGAAACACAATTGCAAGCAAACATACAGAACATGAAAATGTTATGTTGTGGTCCACATTTCACATCCCTCTCTCTGGATGTATATGGCTTTCTTCACTTGAACAACTGGAACTGGTTTGAAACATTTCATTGTTGAAGAGAGCCATGTCCATCAGAATTAATCATCATATAGTATTGTTGTTGCCATGTATAATGTTCTCCTGGTTCTGCTCGTTTCACTCAGCATCAGTTCATGAAAGTCTCTCCAGGCCTCTCTGAAATCATCCTGCTGGTCATTTCTTACAGAACAATAATATTCCATAACATTCATATACCATAATTTATTCAGCCATTCTCCAATTGGTGGACATCCATTCAGTTTCCAGTTTCTAGCCACTACAAAAAGGGCTGCCACAAACATTCTTGCACATGTGGGTCCCTTTCCCTCCTTTAAGATTTCTTTGGGGAAAAAAAAAAAGAGAGAGAGAGAGAGAGAGAGATTTCTTTGGGATATAGGCCCAATAGAAATACTGCTGGGTCAAGGGGTATGCCCAGTTTGATAACTTTTTGAGCATAGCTCCAAATTGCTCTCCAGAATGGCTGGATCCATTCAGTTCCACCAACAATGCATCAGTGTCCCAGCCTTCCCACATCCCCTCCAACATTTGTCATTATCTTTTCCTGTCATTTTAGCCAATCTGACAGGTGTGTAGTGGTACCTCAGAGTTGTCTTAATTTGCTTTTCTCTTGATCCAACCAGTCTTGAGAACAATTTGGAACTATGCCCAAAGGTCTATCAAACCGTGTATACCCTTTGATCCAGCAGTGTCTCTACTGGGTCTGTATCCCAAAGAAATCATAAAAGAGGGGAAAAGACCCACATGTCCACAGATGTTTGTAGCAGCCCTTTTTGTAGCAGCAAGGTATTAGAAAATGAGTGGATGCCCATCAGTTGGAGATAGCTGAACAAGTTATCAACAGGATGATTTCAGAAAGGTTTTGAGAGACCTATATAATGTTGAGTGAAATGAGTGGAACCAAGAGATCATTGTACAGGGCAACAACAAGATTATACAATGATCAATTCTCATGGACATGGCTCTTTTCAACAATGTGTTGATTCAGACCAGTTCCAATGGCCTTGTGAGGAAGAGAGCCATCTACATCCAGAGAGAGGACTGTGGGAACCGAGTGTGGACCACAACATAGTGTATGCATCTTTGTGGTTGCTTACTTGTTCTCTTTTTTTCCCCCTTTTGATATGATTTTTCTTGTGTAGCATGATAAATATGGAAATATATTTAGAAGAATCATAAATGTTTAACTTAATTGGAGGTTTTGCAAGGATGAAAAGGTGAATGATGAAAACTATCTTTGCATGTATTTTAAAAAATTTAAAGCTATTAGCATAAAATAAATTGTTCTCCAGCATTGTTCACTTCATTTGTATCAGTTTATGTCTTCCCAAGTTTTTCTGAAACTAAGCCACTCATTATTTCTAAATTGCATTCTATCATATTCATATGCCATAATTTGTTTAGCCAATCCCAAATTGATGGATACCTCAATTTCCAATTCTTTGCTAACCACAAAAATAGCTGCTATAAATATTTTTTGTATGTGCACATTTTTCCTTTTCTTTGGTCTCTTTGGGATATAGGATATGTATTTTAATTGTTTTGGGGGAGCAAAGTTCCAAACTGCTTTATGATTTTCTTTTGATTCCTATCATAAATGTGATGTCACCTCAAATTTTCTCAAGAACACTTCAATCTAGATTTCTTCTTTGTTTCTAACCTATTCTGACTTGTATTCTTTGCACACTTATCATTTCCCCCATATTTATCTTTTAATCGGCGACTTCAAAAAAAAAATCACCATAGTTATGCCAATTCATCCAGCACCAAACCCTCCTTTGTAGGAAAGAAAAATGATTAAGAACCAAACTGATAAAAACAACCATGTGTGATAACATATGCAACATTTTGCATTACAGCTTCCCTACTTCCACCAAGAGGAGGGATGCATTTTATGCTTTATTCTCCATATTTAGTCACTAAAATTAATCTGAGTTCAGTAGCCCTTAGTATTGTAGGTGGGTTAGTTAGTTTTTGCTGATTTTCTGTTTTAGTTCTTCTTTTTCTTCTCCATTTCTGTCTGTACCAGGTTTTTAAATCACAGAGATTGCTACTCAGGAATTAAGTCACAGAAGTTCTTATAGAACTTTTTTATTTATTTATATTTAACATTAAATAAGTAGAGTGGTAGGAATACTATCTTTTATGGAGGATGCTAAGGTACTTTTTCCTTTAAAAATTATCAACTCTCCTTGAAACCTAATTAATTCTCTTAAAAGATTAAAGATGTTGATAGAGCTTCCAGATACCTTGAGTATAAAAGCCAGCTCATTAGAAGGCAAAAGTTGCTACTCCCTAAGATTTCTGCTTAGCAGACCTATATGGCCAAGGCAGAGACAAGGAAGCTATGCTAGCCTAAATCAATGCTGCTTCCTTGCTGAATATTCATTTCCTGCCATGGGTAAGCCAGTCTTTTCTTAACTCATAGAAAATCTTAAAGGAGGGAGAAAAATTTTAAATGCTACATTTTGCAAAAGTGAATGCTGAAAACTATTCTTGCATGTATTTTGAAAATAAAAAGCTATTATTAAAAATTTTTAATAAAGTCTGAGTGAATGAGACCTAGCTTACAGTATTCCATATGCCACAATATATTTCAAATGAATTCATGATCTAAATATAAAAGTTTATACCATGAAGAAATTAGGAGAGAAATCTTTAACTATGGCAAAAAGAAGAAATTTTTTAAAATTTTATTTTCAGTTCTAAATTTCCTCCCTTCCTCTACTCTTCTTCCACCTACTAAGAAGAGAAGAAATAGAAAACCCATTAGAAATATGAAGGGGCAGCTAGGTGGCACAGTGGATAGAGCACCTGCTCTGAAGTCAGGAGGACCTGAGTTCAAATCTGGTCTCAGACACTTCCTAGCTGTGTGACCCTGGGCAAGTCACTTAATTTCAATTGCCTCAACAAAAAGGAAAAAAAAAAATGAAGTCATGCAATGTTCCTTGAGAAAAAAAAAAAAGGAAAAGAAAGAAAAAAGAAAACAGTATGCTTTAGACTGCACATCAGTTCTCTAACTGGAGTTGGATAGCATTTTTCATCAGGAATCCTTTGAAACTATGGTAGGTCATTGTTTTGATCAGTTTTTCACAACTGATTATCTTGCTAATATTGCTATTATTGTAGCAATGTAAACTGTTCTGGTTTTGCTCACTTCACTTTACATCAGTTCATATAAGTTGTCCTAAGTTTTTCTGAAATCCTCTTCCATTCTTTCTTTCTTTTTAATTAAAGCTTTTTATTTGCATAACATATGTATGGGTAGTTCTTCAACACTGACCCTTACAAAGCTTTTCATTACAAATTTTCCCCCCTAGTACCCTCCCCTCGATGGCAGGAAGTCCACTACATGTTAATTATATTAAAATACTTGACAAGTCGAAGAGATGTATACATATTTCCATACTTATTATCTTGCTGTGCAAGAACAGCCATATCTACATGAACAAAAAAAAATAACTGAAGAAGGAAACAAAATGCAAGCAAACATCAATAGAGAGCATGAAAATGACATGTTGTAGTCCATATCTCATATCCCTCTCTCTGGGTGTATACAGCTTTCTTCACTGAACACTTGGAACTGGTTTGAAACATTTCATTGTTGAAAAGAGCCATGTCCATCAGAATTAATCATCATATAGTATTGTTGTTGCTGTGTATAATGATGTCCTGGTTCTGCTCATTTCACTCAGCATCAGTTCATGCAAGTCTCTCCAGGCCTCTCTGAAATCGCCCTGCTGGTCGTTTCTTACAGAACAATAATATTCCATAACATTCATATACCACAATTTATTCAGCCACTCTCCCATTGATGAACATCCATTCAGTTTCCAGTTTCTAACCACTACAAAAAGGGATGCCACAAACATTCTTGCACATGTGGGTCCCTTTCCTTCCTTTAAGATCTCTTTGGGATATAAGTCCAATACAAACACTGTTGGATCAAAGGGTATGCACGGTTTGATAACTTTTTGAGCATAATTCCAAATTGCTCTCCAGAATGGTTGGATTCATTCACAGTTCCACCAACAATGTATCAGTGTCCCAGTTTTCCCACATCCCCTCCAACATTTGTCATTATCTTTTCCTGCCATTTTGGTCAATCTGACAGGTGTGTGGTGGTATTTCAGAGTTGTCTTAATTTGCATTTCTCTGATCAATAGTGATTTGGAGCACCTTTTGATATGACTAGAAATAGTTTTAATTTCGTCATCTGAAAACTGTTCATATCCCTTAACCATTTATCGATTGGAGAGTGGCTTGAATTCTTATAAATATGAGACAATCCTCTATATATTTTAGAAACGAGGCCTTTATCAGAACCCTTAAATGTAAAGATGATTTCCCAATTTGTTGTTCCCTCCTAATCTTGTCTGCATTAGTTTTGTTTGTACAAAAACTTTTTTAACTTAATATAGTCAAAATTATCTATCTGGTGTTCAATTAAGAGTCCCAGATCTTCTTTGGACATAAATTTATTCCATCTCCACAGGTCTGAGAGGTAAATTATACTACGTTCCTCTAATTTGCTTACAATATCACTCTTTATATCTAGATCATGAACCCATTTAGATCTTATCTTGGTGTGCGGTGTTAGTTGTGGGTCCAGCCTTAATTTCTTCCACACTAGTTTCCAATTTTCCCAGCAGTTTTTGCTGAATAGTGAGCACTTATCCCAAAAGCTGGGGTCTTTGGGTTTATCAAACACTAAATTGTTAAAGTTATTGCCTAGATTGTCCTGATAACCTATCCTATGCCACTGACTGCTCTATTTCTTAGCCAGTACCAAATGGTTTTGATGACCACTGCTTTATAATACAGTTTTAGAACTGGTACAGCAAGGCCATCTTCATCAGCCTTTTCTTTTCATTAATTCCCTTGAAATTCTTGACCTTTTGTTCTTCCAAATGAACTTTGCTACTGTTTTTTCTAGAACTGTAAAATTATTTCTTGAGAGTTTGATTGGTATGGCATTAAATAAGTTAATTAGTTTGGGTAGTATTGTCATTTTTCTTACATTTGCTCGGCCTACCCATGAGCATTTAATGTTTTTCCAATTGACTAGGTCTGATTTTATTTGTATGGCAAGTGTTTTGTAGTTTAGTTCATATAGTTTCTGACTTTTCCTTGGCAGATTGATTCCCAAATATTTTATACTGTTATCTGTTATTTTGAATGGAATTTCTTTTTGTATCTTTTGCTGCTGAACTTTGTTGATAATATATAAAAATGCTGATGATTTATGTGGATTTATTTTGTATCCTGCAACTTTGCTAAAGTTATAACTCTTCCATTATTTCTTACAGCACATCATGATGTTATTCCCTTTTTTTTTTTTTTTTTTTTTGCTGAGGCAATTGGGTTTAAGTGACTTGCTCAGGTAGGAAGTGTCTGAGACCACATTTGAACTCAGGTCCTCCTGACTTCAGGGCTGGTGCTCTATCCACTGCGCCACCTAGCTGCCCCTCTATTACATAATGTTGAACAATTTTTTGTGGAAGCATAATCAAAGCTGATAGAACCAGAAGACAATTAATTGGGGGGGGGGGGGAAACAGAATTTAAAAAAAATAACCCTCGATAAATTCTAATAAAAATCTCTGATATCCAAATTATATCCAGAATGGATACAAATACTTAAGAACCAGAATCGTTCTCTAAAACACAAGGGGTCAAAGGGTATGAACAAGAAATTTTTAAATGAAACAGAAGCTATAAGAACATATATAAGAACAATATAAGAGCTATAAGAAACCTCTCACATCATTAATAATAAAAGAAGTTAAGACAATTCTAGGATTTCACTATACCTAATAGATTGGCAAAGATAACTAAAAGACAAAAATGGAAATTGTTGGAAAGACAAATTAGTAACAATAACAGTGATCATAATAACAATAGCTAATAATAATAATGTCAGACACTGTGCTAAGCATTTTACAATTATCTCATTCGATCCTCACAACAGCCGCGGCTGGCAAGTGCTATTATTATTTTTCACATTTTGCTGATGAGGAAACAGGCAAAGTGAGGTTAAGTGAATTGACCAAAGTCCCATGGCTAGCAGGTGTCTAAAGGTAAAATCTGAACTCAGGTCTTGCTGACTCCAGGCTTAAAGTTCTATCCATTGTACAAGATAGCGGCCTATCATTAATTCACTACTGGTGGGGGCAGCTAAGTGGCACAGTGGATACACCACCAGCCCTGAAGTCAGGAGGACCTGAGTTCAAATCTCACACTTAACACTCCCTAGCTGTGTGACCCTGGGCAAATCACTTAATCTCAATTGCCTAAGCAAAAAAAAAAATAAAAAAAAATTCAGTATTGGTGGAACTATGAACTGGTCCTGATAAACCTGGAAAATAATTTGGAATTATACTCCAAAAGTCACTGAACTGTACAGATACCTTTTAAACCACTGATACTATAAATAAGTATAAGGACAATAAATAGACCTGTCTGTAACAAAATATTTATAGTATTTTTTTTTTTTTGCAGCAGGAAAAATTGGAAACAAAATGAGTATCCATCAATTAGGAATAGCTGAATCAATTATAGCATATAAATGTAATAAAATACAGTACTGTAGGAAATAACAAATATAACTAAAAGAAACTTGGAAAGACCTGTATGAAAGGATATAAAGTGAACTGGGCAGAACCAATCTGCAATAAGGACCACAATAATGTAAAAGTTGAAGTCCTTAGAACTTTTATCATCATATACCTGACAAATTATTCAAAAGAGTCATGAAGTATGCCTGTACTTCTTACCAGAGAAGTGCAAAATGCAAATTTCATTTTCAGATCTGGCCAAATTTTATTTGTTTTACTTAACTATGCAATTGGTAGAGAGGAGGTAAATTAAGAAGAAAGACCATGAATAAAACATTTCAAAAAATATACAGAAAACAAAGTTTATTTTTAGTACTATATTAAAACATATTACTAAAAAGGACATTTATGCTTTCATATACAATCTTTTTTGCTCTTTACATACCAAAATATTCATAATCAATAAGCACTGATTAATGTTTATTAATAATTAAGAAGTTCATTATTCTTGGTCTTACATATTTATGTCAATCCCCTACACATCTTAGATACCAGTCTTTTATCATAAGTATATGATAGAAAGATTTCCCCCTTTTTGATGAAAGTATTTTCTCTAATTGACAATTTCTTTTCTTAATTTAACTATACTGATTTTGATCATTTAAAATTTTATATAATCAAATTGTCTTTTTAAAAATCTCTTATGATAATACTGATCCCTTACTTAAATTGGAAAAGCTATTTTATTTGTTTAAATGATATGACCTTTCAGAGTTAGGTAACATTCATTTGGAGATTTTTTGTGGCATGTAGTATCAGATACTACTCTAAATTTAATTTCTGTGAAATCATTTTCCAGTTATCCAATCACTTGTTGAATAGGGATCATTAAATTTTCCTGCCCCTTCTTTGTCTCTGTCTCTGTAGGTATCTTCTGTCTCCATCTCTCTCTCTCTCAGCATACTATGGAGGAAAGAAAAGTTAGGAAAGAAGTATTGTAGAGTGCTTATAAACAATAATTCTGATCCTAATGATGCATTGATGATATGGAATGAAGTGTTTGTGTTATTGTAGGTTATTGTAACTAGGGAAGTCCAAAGTAGGGAAGAATGCTAGTAAAATATAAAATATTAAAGAAGAGGAACCACACACATTGATTATATACCTAATTCCAACACAGGAAAAAATCCAAAAAAAGGAAGCTGTTTCTCTGACATAACTCCAATCTAATTTGCTCTAACACCAGGTTTTTCTATTACTATCGTTCCTTTTTGTATTAGAGTTGACATCCTGACCTTCTGTTCATGAAGCAAAGAAAAAGGGAGAAATCACCTCCAAGAAAGGTTCAGCTCAGCCTACATTTTTTTTTAGATAAAAGAAAAAAAAAAAAGTCATTCCACTTGAACAACCAGATCACTGTCTATATAGAAGCAAAATGCCTCCCTCGAGACCATGAAAATAGCCAATAAGGTACAAAATGTTCAAACCATTAATTGCTGCTCTGCTAAAAGCTGCTGGTCTATATACACAGAGTGCTCCCTCTGCTCCCTTCTTTAGAGTGGTTAAGTGTGCATAAAAGATAAAAGAGCTTTTACAAAGCCAAGTCTAGCTGCAGTTTTAAAGTCTTCCTCTTTCTGTACCATGCATACTTCAAAGGCCTGGATGTGAAAGTGAGAAAGACTGGAAGCTCAGTACTCAAAATTGGAATGTTTGGTAAATAACAGAATATTTTTTAAACTAGACCTTGTTATATAAACAGCTGAGTTTTCTGGGATGACCCCCGACCTAAATGACTAATCAAAATGCATTTCTCAATGCATGGAACATTTACATCTCTGATAAAATGAAAAAAAAATGACAACTTCCATGAGATATGAACATAATATGGTAGTTACATTAAAATGCAAAAGATGGCTCCTAAATCCAATAACGATGCTCAATGTATTGTCGATGTCTATTCCACCATTTCCCCAGTCTGGTGAACATACAGTTAACTCTAAGAAAATACCACAACTGGGAACATTAAAACTATGTCATACTATTTGTGTGTGTGTGTAGGTTATAATTCAAAGAACTGTTCCAATAGGAAAGAAAAATCTTGCTAGTGTGTTGTTGTGCAGAGACAACAGGAAGAAGGTAACAACCATTAAAGCACAGGGTTTAATTTTAAATGATCAAATGATTATCCATCTTCTCAGCTGTTATCATTTGGTAATTAACCTATTTAGTAGTCAAGCAAATCTCTTCTACTTGAATTATAATATTCCTTCTTTTTGTGGAAGAACAGAGGTACAGGAATTTTTGTGCAGGTAAAAAAATAAAAGGACTTTTGAGGAAAAGAATTTTTAAAAGGCAAGGAACTACAACAGTTAAATTCAGTGCTAAAAAGGTTCTTGGAAGATTTGGCAACCACTGGCAGACCACAATCCTCAGTAGTATCAGCAGGGAATTCCCCTGTGGTTACAGTTCCCCTTCTCACTATACAACATGGCAGACCCTAGACAAATAAGCCATACTAGCAAATGACATTATATAAAACAAGATAATCAGATGTGACCCTTACCTTCTGGGAGCTGGCAAAGGAAGACAGGGATATAAAAATAAAATGGGGGAGGGAAAGGACCATAAATTAGTTTGTGGCTTCTAGCCATTTGAGGATGATACCATTCCCAAAGCTATATGCTATATATATATATATATGCTATATCTCAGATGTTTCTTAGCATTATCTAAAACTAGATAGCACTACCTTTTTTCCCTTTCTAAAAGTATATTCCAGATACAAAATGACTCTAGTAGGGAAAGCAGGCTTATTTGAGCAGTATTTCCAAGCCAAAAAAAAAAAAAAAAAATCATAAAGGAGACCGTTTCTGGGAAGCTCCTTCATTTCAGTAATAACTCACATTATTTTTTGCATAGGCAGAGGTCAGTTTTAGGCACAGTTCACTGTGACAAGTGGGCCAAATGTTCAGGGCAGTAACAAATCATCCAATTGAACTAAATTGGCCCATATACAAATCCTAGTATAACTAACTCACCATCTATCACAAAATGTCTCATATATCACGTGCATGTACATGCAAACACACAATAAACACACATGCACAAACACACTCCTACCTCATAAGATCTACTGAATTTTGTCTATTATCAGAACTGCTTGCCCCAATTCCAAAGGTCTTTGGGGACAAAACCCACTTTTCTACATATGTTAACACTGACATTTCCAGGAAGATGAATACTTCAGACCTCCCTCAACCTCTCCTTTTAGGAAAGGTAATAAAACAGACAGAAATTTGGGGGAAGGGATTGAGAAGAAGGGTAAGGTAATGCTGGCACTAAGCAAATATGAAAAGCAGGAAAAATTTATATCATATGGTATGAAAATCCTGGTGTCCCACTTCTCTGCTCCCTAGTTATTTAGTAACCTTATGCTACCAATAGTCCCCCATTTAAAGTACTACAAAGATCTGAGTTTTACTATGGTTTCCTAAGCTCTAAAATTGGCATTACTTCTTTCTCTCATAAAAACTTCCCTTCCCTGTTGAGATCTAGCTGAGTATTAGAGTTAAGTAAAATCAATAAATTAATTTACAGTAAAATTCCAAAAACATTCTAACCCTTTTAAGAATATTTAAAATTTAAAAAGATTTAGATTAACCCTGATAACTATCTCATTAGGTCTTCTAAGAAGCTTCACAATTCCCTTCCTTTCCCCTCAAGTGACTTTAGGAATGCTCTTCACATTTCTGCTTCTACAGCATCTTCATTTTGGCCCCTGGCCCAGTTCTTTCCTTGTTTCTTTCGCTCTGGTCTAGGCTGTGACTGAGTATCTCTTTTCTCTGGTCCTTTGCTGTTTCAATCTGAAGTCCAACTCACCTTCCAATGACACATTCACCCAAGTATGCCTCTTGAAATATGAGATGACAACAAAGCTGGACTAACAAGAACCCTGAGCCACTAAACTGTTTGTATATGCTCATTCTCAATCAGATGTTGGTTGTGTAGCAGACTCATCCCCTCATAAAACATCATATGCTCACAACCTTGAAAAAAAAAAAAGTAATGTTGATCAAAAGTGCTGTTAGAAATTCACAACTATGATAACACTAATGATGAAACAAAAGAACCAATTAGTAAGGACAAAGGAGTAAGAAGCAGCTTATAGGATGACTTACAGGATTTAAATGTGAAAACTGACCAAAAAAGGAGAAAGACTCGAACAGTAACATCTTAGTGACTGGAATACCCAAAATGTCTCATTTCTCAGAGAAGAGGGTCAAGAATGCTTGCATTGAGCTCTTCAGAAAAATCCACTAGCAGTAAAGCTCAGTCTCATTGCCAGTAATACCGTTTTTCTCACTGTAAAGCTTGCCCTTTACAAACCAATTTCATGAGCATGTTGTACCAATCTATGTGATAACGGATCCCTCTCCCCCTGCCCCCTCTTGAGGAAACAAAAAGATAATTGCCTAAAACTAAAGAAAAATTGGTCTATGGAAGTAAGAAACTGCTATCCCTTCTATGCTCCAATAATAATCTCTTGGATAATGCAAATGGTCTTCCAGAAGCCATGTCTTTGCAAACAAGGGCTACAAAGGTAATAGCCAATCTAGCACTGAGCAAGTTGTTTTCCACAATGACTTAAATGACAGGGTAAGACTACAAATTTATTCTCAAGTCTCTAAAAAGATCCATGCAAGTTTTTTTTTGTTTTGTTTTGTTTTTTTAAAGCAAATGGTTCAAAGAACTCTACCCCCCACCCCCCACCCCAACCTGGGACTAGCAAATTCAACATGAGATACAAAGATGGAGCCATATTTGCTTAGGCTTTGACTTAATCTGTGTGATCATTTCAGCGTAGAATTTCAGGAGAAATGAGTTTAGTTTTTTGCTCTGATGGCAGAATCTGCAACTCTTGGGGCATTCACCTGGGGAGACAGCTAATTAAATCAAATTCAACATTCATTCCCCAAATATTTCCACGTGACGCTTGTAGCACTGATATTTACCTGGAGAGATTAACAGAAATAAATTTTCCATTGCATCAAATAATTCTTAATAAAACAAATGTATCCTGGGGCAAGGGAATAATGCCCAAAACATTAGTAATTTCTCCAAGATTCTCAAAATTCCTTTTCCTCCTCTTGTCCTAATTCCCAGCATGACTGTGGGAGATAAGAAGTCTAAAAAGCCCAAATGCCACACAGTACAAACTAATAGCATTTCTCTTTTCTGATTTCTGTTGTTTCTCCAAAAATGAGGTTTTGAAAGAGAGATGCTTACTGCATATCCTGATGTGAAAGAAATACCTGTTGTGCTATGATTTAAAGAACAATTCCTTTGGGGGCTAAATACATCTGAATCCAAACTGACAAAAGAGAACTAAAACTAATGCTGAAGGTTAGGACACTTAATTCCTGTTTTAACATTCATTTTAGTTATCTTATGAAAAAGAAACCACTGAAAGACTTGGGGACAGTTATGGTTAAGTTTCTGAAAAAAATTCAGTCATATCTGAGCAGAAACACATTTTGAATGAAAAAGTAACATGGTATAGTCATCAAAGCACTGATCCAATGAGATAAGAACGGTTCAATTATTTCACAGAAAATTACCAAAAGAGAAGAGAAAAAACGATTAAAAACAAAAACCAAACCTAACCCTTCTACAACTATCTGCCATGAAAATGCCAATAAAAAAAGGTAAAGAAATGAAAGCAATCATTTGCTGTAACGGAAATGTCATGAAATGGTCTATGTCTTCACATTTCAGATGAGACCCAAAGGCCTACATTCTAGGTTTATATTTGTTTATATTTGCAACCTTTCTTTCAAAAGGGTCAGTAATTTGAGTGTAAAGACTCAGAAATATGACTAACCAAACTATGGCGAAAAAAGTCTTGGTTTTCATTATTTAATTAAATTGAAAAGGAGTTTAATGTTTTATGTAAGCCACTGATACCTGGATAAAAAGTTGGTTAGAATCACAGTTTATTGAGTCCAATGCTAAAATTCTCTTTCTTCACCTTACAAATGGTCTTCCATAGAGGATCATTTATACCTTCTTCAGAATATACAACTTATTGGTTTTCTTCTATTTTTTAAAAATTTATTTTTGGGGGCAGCTAGATGGCGCAGTGGATAGAGCACCAGCCCTGAAGTCAAGAGGACCTGAGTTCAAATCTGGTCTCAGACACTTAACATTCCCTAGCTGTGTGACCCTAGGCAAGTCACTTAACCCCAATTGCCTCAGCAAAAAAAAATATATATATATATATATATACATATATATATATATATATATTTTCAATCAACAAAAGTCTGTTTTCTCTTTCTCCTACTAAGTCCCAGGGTTAGGGAGCCAAGAAAAACAAAACCTTCATAATAAATATGCACAGTCCATCAAAACAAATTCCCACATTTGGCCATTTCCAAGAAATATACATCTCACTTTGTACTATGAGTCTATTACCTCTGGCAAGAGGTAAGTACAGTATTTCATCTTTAGTCTTCTGGACTCATGCTTTATCAATGCACTAAGAAGAGTTCTAAAAACTCTATTATATAAGAGTTTTTATATTATAAAGGGCAGCTAGGTGGATAGAGCACCAGCCCTGAAGTCAGGAGGATCAAAAAAGTCAGGAGTTCAAATACCGACTTAGACACTAAACACTTCCTAGCTCTGTGACCCTGGGCAAGTCACTTAACCCCAAATGCCTCAGGAAAAAAAAAATCTATTATCTTGTTATTATGTAAAGTGTTCTGCAAGCTCTGTTCACTTCACTCTTCATCAGTTCAAATAGGTCTTCCCAATTTCCTTTGAAACCATCAATCTTGACATTTTTTATGGTGCAATAATGTTCCATTACATTCTTACATTCCATTACATTTGTCTACCCATTCTCCAATAGGAAGAGAACTCCTTAGTTAAGTATATTTGGATACTATGAAAAGAACTCTTACAATTTTGTGTATGTTTTTTTTTTTTTTAAATCCCTTGTGGGGTATAGTCAGATATGCAAAACATGCTTAAATAAATAGAATTATGCCAACTAATAACTCTGAATTTTTAGTAGCTCTCTTATGGATGAAATGAGAGGGCAGGTTTAGTAGAGACAATGTCAGGTTCAAAGGTACAAACGGTTTAGTTACTTTTCAGGCATAGTTCAAATGGTTCTGTAACATAGTTAGACAAATTCAATTTCACCAAGAGAATATTAATGAACGTTTTCCTATAGTTCTTCCAAAAGTTGTCATTTTGGGGGTCAACTTTGCCAATCTAATGGCTGTGAGATGGAAACTCAGAGTTACTTTAAGTTACATTTCTCAATTAACTAGTGATATGGAGCATTTTTTAAAAATATAGTTATTGATTGTGCATACCCTTTGACCCAGCAGTGTTTCTACTGGGCCTGTATCCCAAAGAGATCTTAGAGGAGGGAAAGGGCCCCACATGTACAAGAATGTTTGTGGCAGCCCTTTTCGTAGTGGCTAGAAACTGGAAACTGAAGGGATGCCCATCAATTGGAGAGTGGCTGAATAAATTATGGTATATGAATGTTATGGAATATTATTGCTCTGTAAGAAATGACCAGCAGGACGATTTCAGAGAGGCCTGGAGAGACTTGCATGAACTGATGATGAGTGAAACGAGCAGAATCTGGAGATCATCATACACAGCAACAACAGTATTACATGATGATCAATTCTGATGGACATGGCTCTCTGCAACAAAGAATTGTCTCAAACCAGTTCCAATTGTTCACTGAAGAAAACTATATACACCCAGAGAGAGGGAAATGAAATATGGACCACAACGTAACATTTTCATGATCTCTATTGACATTTGCTTGCATTGTGTTGCCTTTCTCTGATTCTTTTTTTTTTCTTGTAGATAGGATTTTTCTTGCATAACTTCTCAAGCATTTCAACATTATTAACATGTAGTGGACTTCCTGCCATCTAGGGGAGGGGAAGGGACTGGGGGTAAAATTTGTAATGGAAAGCTTTGTAAAGATCAATGTTGGGGAACTACCCATACATATGTTATACAAATAAAAAGCTTTAATAAATAAATAAATAAATAAATAAACTAAAAAAAAAAAATAATGTACCTGAATTCTCATATAGAGAGATTCTGAGATAAAAATATATATATATATATATATATATATATATATATATATATATATATAGTTATTGATAGCTTGAATTCTTCCTTTAAAAACTATTATCTTGGGCAGCTAGGTGGCGCAGTGGTTAGAGCACCAGCCCTGAAGTCAGGAGGACCTGAGTTCAAATCTGGTCTCAGACACTTCCTAGCTGTGTGACCCTGGGCAAGTCACTTAACCCCAATTGCCTCAGCAAAAAAGCAAAAAAACAAACAAAAAAACCTATTATCTTTTTTTAAAAAAACTAATATGTTTTGATCATTTTTCTACTGGGGAATACCTTATTCTTATAAAATTTAATTTTCTTTTTTCTCAAACCAGTAAAAAAAAAATTTGTCTTTTCTCTTTTCCTCCCTTCCCCCTTGTCTCCCTTCTAAATGGCTGAGAGAAGAGCTCTGCAGTCACTGTATGTGGGTAGTAATGGCGGTTTTACTTGTCACTGTGCAAAGCCTGTTAAATATTTACAACACAGATAGCAATAGCTAGTCCTAAACAGTCAGTTGTGAGTTTGAATTTTTTTACAAATAAATCTATGACAAGTTTTCACCAGCAAAACGACAAAAGACTTTACTAACAGCTTCAAGAGACCTGGCGGGTCCAGAGGAGCAGTTATGGGCCATCTGGTGATTACTTATTATTATTTACACAGTGTTATAGACATACACACAGATGTGTTATGAATCCACATACAGAGAAGGTTCTAACAAGGGCTGCAGACAAAATGCTACTGCTGAGCAAGTCAATCTGCATTAAGGAAACAATGCTAACCAGGCAAAGGAAGCACACTAGCCATTTTTTAATCTGCTGCATCAGCTGGAAGATTATGTTTGGGGGGAAAGAGGCATGAAGATATTATATAAGTAAACTTGGCTAATCTAGGATTTTGTAACAGTAGAAAAAGAGGGACAGGATCACAGATCTGGTAGGTAACTACAAATTTGGTGTATTAGGAAAGGGGATGGAAAACACCCCCTCTGCTGGTAGGAGATTTGAGGAAAAGACAATGAATTTCATCATCTTTATCAGGAAATCCCAGATAAGAACGGTTTTGGGGGTTGCACTCAAAATGTTGTGCTGTACCCATAGATACCAAGAAATCCCAAAAATCAAAGAAGCAAGCAACAAGCATTTATTAAACTCCTATTATGTTACAGGCTTGTACTAAGCACTGGGGATACATTAAGTAAAATAATTCTTACTCTCAAATAGCTGACATTCTAAGGGAGGAGGCAACATGTACATATATAAGTATATGCAGAGAAGATAACAAAATCTTGAAATCATGAAAATTTAGGGAGGGGGGACATTACAACTGTAAGGAGATTGGAGGAAAGAGGGAGGGTCAGGAAATGCCTAATATATAAAATGGCACTTCTGTGGAGTTTTAAAGGAAAATCAGGGATTCTAAAAGGCAGAGGTAAAGAACAGCCCCCTGCGCACAGGAGACAACCAGTACAAGGTCAGAAGATTAAATGTTTTATGTGAGAAACACAAAAGTAGAAAGTGAAGGTAAAAAAAAAAATATATTAAAAAGGCAGAAGGCCAGGTTGTGAAGAATTTTAAATACCAGAATTTATAACTGATCCTAGAGATAAAAGGCAACCATCGTAATTACTGTGTATTATCCTGCACTTCAGGAAAAACATTTTGATGGCTATGTAGAGGATAAGGATAGACTAGAGAGAAGAAGACTTGAGACAGAGACTAAATTGGAGAGTTAAGTCCAGTCCAGAGGTTATGAAGGCCTAACCTAGGGTGGTGATTGTGTAAGTGGAAAAGAAGGGAACATATGTAAGCAATAATGTAGAAAAGGAATCAAGGGAAAGGTAGGTGACATAATAAATAAGAGCAGCAACCTTGAAATCAGGAGGACCTGAGTTCAAATATGATCTCAAAGCAGTCAACAAGATTTGGCAACTGGTTAGGTAAAGAGGGAAGAACGACTTTTTTATTTATTTGTTTGTTTGTTTATTTATTTATTTATTTTAAGAAGGATGGCGGTGTCCTGTAGAGTATCGGAAAGATTTGGAAAGGCATACATTTTTAGGAAAGGTAAGTTCTGTTTGGGATGTTGAGTTTGAAAACCCTGTAAGATATTCAGTTTGAAATGTCCAACAGGCAATTTGTGATGTAGACTGGAGCTCAGGTAAGAGAGTAGGATTGTGTAAGTAGATGGGGAATTGTCTGCCTAGAGATAATAAATGAACCTGGAGAACTGATGACATCACCAAGTTAGAGACTATAAAGAGAAATGAGAAGGTCTGTGACCTTAGGAATATACCCATAATTAGTGGGTAGGACATAGATAATGATGATATAGCAGGGGAGACTACAGGAGATCCAGACAAGGAGGAGAACTAGAATAGAGCAGTGTTATGGAAAACTAGACATCTATTAAGAGAGTGGTCAGCAGTATCAAATGCTGTAGAAAGGTCAGGAAAGATGAGGACTGAGAAAAGATTATCAAATTTGGCAATGAAGGAGAGCTGCCTATTTAGAAAGAGAGTAGTTTCAGCTTAGTTATAGGGAGAGAAAATCGGGACAAAAGGAGCAAAATATTAGGAAATGATTAAATGAAGGAATTTCAGAATTTCTGATCATGGAATTAGAGCACTGATTCTTCTCTATTTCCTGGGCATGATTTATGTAGCTACATCTGAACTTCTTGCAGGTAGGACTAAGAAGGAAGAAAAAAATTCACCTAGTTTGCTAAATACCGGACCCTCAAATATTAAATCTATGATCTTACGATCCTACTAGAAGTTCCAAAGGTCAC
Organism: Myrmecobius fasciatus; assembly: GCA_023553655.1. Classification (NCBI taxonomy): domain Eukaryota; kingdom Metazoa; phylum Chordata; class Mammalia; order Dasyuromorphia; family Myrmecobiidae; genus Myrmecobius; species Myrmecobius fasciatus. Next base: position 753,815 of record JAJPUD010000267.1, on the reverse strand, counting down.
ATGGCAAAACTACCACATTGGAAGATTAAAAAAAAAAAAAAAATGGGTCCTGTTACTTGCTCTGTAGCTGAAATCACTGGCTATTTTTTAGGCAAAATGCTAAATAACCCTCTCTTTGTTTTTCCCATCCCAGTTACCATCATGATGAAGACAGCATTGCCTATTTCTATCATTGTGAGCATAAAGATTGAAAAGAGATATTGAAACAACATACATAAGAACTACAACTATGTAAATAAAAAGAACAAAGTAACTGAAAATAAATATTAAATTATGACAAGTTTGGTCCTGAAGAAGAGAGGAAAAGAAGATAACTCCCTGTCTTTTGGAGAAAGTGGGGGTGGGGGTGGGAAGAGGAAAGAGGAATGGGTACACATGTGGAACACTGAGCATGTAAGGCTTTTTCAAAATGTGTATTATTTTGTTGAACTTTCCCCTCCATTGTTTTGGTAATAAATTTGTAATTTGTAATAAAGGATGGCTCTCTAAAAATGAGAGGAGCAACACACTGGGAAATATAGGTGATATAAAACCAATTTAAAAGTCAATAATTTTTAAAAAACATGTTTATAGAACATTTTGTGTGCTCCAGAAAGGTGCTGCACAAACACAATATATTATTACAGAAAAATAAGGTTAACATTCATCCTAATTGAGTATAACACAGTGTATTTTCAGCTGCCTGGCAGCATGCAAACACTCTTACCAGATGGGGGATGAATGAATTATTGAATAGACCATGAATTATTAAATAAAAGATTTGAAATGTGTGATTATTTAGGAAAAAAAAACTCTTGGTGGGGAGGGGGTAGGGAAAGGGGAAGGTAGGGAAAAAAGACTTGCTTTTGTTTGGTGGAAATTGCTCTCACCTGTCAAAATCTATAAACACTGCTTACATCAGAGTTTGACAGATTCCCAAAATCAGGTTCACATAAATTCCTTGTGATGCCCAATATTTTTTGTGAAATCTCACCTATATTTTATTGATAATAAATGATAATTTGAAAGTAAATCCAAATCATCAAAGAGACCAGGAACAGGTTTCCCTTTTTTGAACCTTTCCAAAAGATCTTTACAGATCCTCAGTGATGTTTATTTATGGTTCTACCTGAAGCTAGGAACCAATGCCCCATTATAATATACTGTCTATTACTATTCCCTCAACCCCCTTTTTCTTTCCTTGAAATATATTTGGCTCCCAGGTCCTAACCCTGATTTAAACTGTCACAAACAGCATCCATTGAGCAAAACAGTTACTTTCCTTCAATGCCACTCAATATAAGGAGTCTTAACATAAGAAATTAAGAATAGGCTCCAATCAAGATTCCTTGTTATTTAACCATGCCAGGGGAAATCTGCTAAAAAGGCAGAATTTCATGTTTACAATCCCACAGCACTACTTTGTCCCACTCAATGTGGTGAGAAGGATCTGAGATAATGGGGATCATCTCCATGGATCTGTGTTATACAGGTTATAAAACATATACCTTTGTGGCCTACCAGAATTTAGCCAATCATGGGTGATATTTGTTGCTTCGTATATTACAAAGCAATAGAGATTTAGGGAATAATGTTCATAGTGGCAGAGTATATGAAGCAATAAATGGCTTTGGAGGTTGGTTAAATGCCAAGTGAAGCCAGGACTACAGTACCATAAACATCATTCCTATATATGACAAAGATAAGGAGTACAACAATCTGCCCCCTATCCTACTGATACCATTGCTTTTAGGCCTTGGAAGAGATTTTTTTTTAAAAGTCCAGAGGGCTATGATCTGACATGTTTTATGGTACAGTTACTGATAGGCCCCTAGTCTGTTTCCAAATCACCCTGAGGCCACTCTATAGAAAAGATCAAGTGATAGATATCCTTAGGAAAAAAGAGCCCATGTCAAGTCTGAACATAAGCAACAATCCAAAGGTCAATCACAATTCTGCCCTTATTAAATACAATGGCAGACTGAATGATGCAGAAAGATTGTGACAGAAACTCTTTGTTCATTGATGATAATGGACTAATACTAATAATAGTCCATCAGTAGCATCTCCTCAAAGACCTATTGCTAGTGAGAAATATGTTCCCATATTTAGAGAAGCAGACAGGTCAGAGCAATATGTTGGTAGTAGGTTAACTATTCTCACAGGTACTCAGAGCATAACAAACAACTAGAGGGTCAGAATGTCTGTTTAAAGATGCCTGGCCTGGATCATATCTGAATTCAGGGAGCCAAGAGTCTGTTAGAATCTACTGACCTGTCAAATTTGGATCTAAATTGTGAAAAATTACACATATGAAGGATCCACAATAGACAGACACATAATTACACTTATATATAATCAACTACCCAGATAAAATATTAGTTTCAGAGACAGGACTTATAATTTTTTGCCTTTACATATAACAGTACTTTCACATAATATAATTTCAGACAGCTACTTCCCATAGATAACATGAATGATTTGGGAAGTCTTTCCAGATTCATGGAAAGACAGAAGCCTTAATTATATTCTTATTATTTTATAACACTAAAGCAAAGCAATATCATAGGTCCATTATTATATATAGATGGCATCCTCTACACATTTAGAAAAAACTAACATAGCCTACATCTTAATCCTTTCCAATCTGGCATCTGGGGTATTGTTTGCCCTAACAACAGTACTCCATTCTCAGGAGACACCTCCATTAACTACTCCTGGTACTTAACTCTACTGAGAGGTATTAACCAGACTACTGCTTTTCCTAGTTCCTTTTTGTAAAGATGAAAGGTCTTGGAGTATACAGAGTATGGAAGAACTCAGTGAAGGGAAGCACACATAAACAAAACCCTATCACTTGTCTTTTAAAACAAGAACGTAGACTGTACGACCTTCAGCAGCATCTTTTCTAAAAGTACACGCAGCACATTTAGAACTCAGCTGTGTCACATTAGACTTACTGTTGGGAAGTAGATCATGAACAGAATCCAAAAATAACAGCCATTAAAGACCTAGCAACCAAAACATGTTTATGTATCCACTGAAGGTCCAGCAGTTTTGATTATATGGTGGGTAGCACACTCTTCTAGTCTATTTTAGGTAAATTTTCCTCTCACCTTCTTTCAAGATTAATCTATGGTGGTTCCTTAATACAAGGGTGAATGGGAAGAAAAGAATAGTGAAAGACAGTAAACTCTGGTGGGTCCAAAAAGGCAATTTCAATGGATTTTCTTATAATTTTGTCTTCTGATTTGAAAATCAATCTGTTTGTTTGAATGTGTTTTTAAAATTTTTATTCTGTCTTACCTCTTCTGTGGCAGAGATGTCAAACATCCCCAAAGTGTCTAATGTAATTATATTAAAATGCAATTTAAAATATTTAATAAAACAAAAATACAATGAAACATAGAAGATGTTAATATTAGTTTTTTAAGTCAATAAGGTCTAAAGGGACCCTCATGCACAATTTAGTTTTCCCCGTTTCTACTGGATCTTGACACCAATGTTCTATAGTTTCTAGGGCAAATGCTTAAAATAAAAAAGATTATTTCTCCTGAAGCTTAGGTGGCCTCTGTACTATGCTGTAATTTCTGGAAGAGGGAATATGTACCACACTCAGTTAGATGGCTTCAAAATGACCCCTTGTCTTAGAGTTAAGGTATTAGCCATATATCTGGTTTTCTTTTATTCTTTGCTAGATTTTCATGATTTCATATAGCTGGAAGTAAGCCTACGGAAAATTCTAAGAAACTAAAAGAGAGGTTGCATAAGGAATTATATTCTCCCTGAAGATAAAGTTGATAAAGTTCTGAAAGAAGGTTGAAATCAACTTGTTTTCCTAAAATCCCTTGGAGCATTGCTATCCTTTTTCCAAGAAATTAGCAATCTGAACAGAACAGAGGGTTAGTTAGTTGTCCTTGTGTTCCACACTCACTCAATCACTGGAAAATAAACCTTTTACGCCAAGCTGGAAGTTTTAATGAAATATGACAATCAAAATACCAGTGGAACATTAATGACACAGGAGAGAAACCAGGGAAGACTACTAGTGATAACAGCTAATACATATTTCTTTAAAAGCCACAAAATACTTTCTCCATAGCACCTAGTCTTCACTCCATTATCTAGGGAAGCAACTCCTTCAGGAGTCAGCTATCCTCATCAACTATACTGATACCCCCAAGCCCAGGTGAGCCAACCTAGCTAAATCAGCAGGAGATCTCAAGGGAGAGACAGGAAGCAGCTAAGACTAGGCAAGTTCACTACCACAATCACCACCACCACTTTGACTACAATCTCCCCTCAGATCTGATGGAGACAACCTAGTACCTTACCTGAAAACCTTGAGAACCGCAGTGTTCTTCCAACTACCAGATTCTCTACTGAAAGATATGGCCAAGTACCCTGAACCCAAGTCTTTAGAATAGCAATGCTATTCTAGTCTAACACTCACAGCCATCATCCTGAGCAGCAATCCATCCAGAAGGGCAGTCTGGCAACTGTTCCTGCAGGTGTTACTGCCAAACTATCAAAGACCCAGAAAGCAAAGTTCTTGACATCAAAGTCCTAGGGACTGTCAAGTAGTTCAATATGGTATGATTGATATGACTTTCTATGTGAATGGCACGAAAGAAGAGACATGATCATCTGCTTTGCTGCTGCACTCTAAGGAGCATGGGAACTCTCCATATGATTTGCAGCTGAAAACTTCCACTGGGTTGTCTCCCCCATTAGAATGTGAGAGCAGGGAGATACAAACTTTCTGTTTGCATCTCCAGCATTTAGTGCAGTGCTTTGCACATAATAAGCATTTAATAAATGATTCACTGATTCATTCACTCAATAATACAATGAAACAGGAAGAGCAAACACTAAATAGTATAGTACTAGGTAGGCAGGAGGTCACAGCAACATAGGAAAGAGGAACTATAAAAGTTGGCCTCTGTTTTATCCATACCACAATCTCTTGTCTCTGAGAGAAAAAGATTTTTAGGATATCAATTTCAGTACTACTCTTTTTATTAAAAAAAAAAAAAAAAAAAAAATTTTTTTTTTGCTCTAAATCTAAATTGATTAGAGAAATGCAAATTAAGACAACTCTGAAGAACCATTCACATCTCTCAAATTGACTAAGATAACAGGAAATGATAATAATAAATGTTGGAGGGGATGTGGGAATATTGGGACGCTAATGCATTGTTGGTGGAGTTGTGAAATGATCCAACCATTCTTGAGAGCAATTTGAAACTATGCCAAAGGGCTTTAAACTGTACATAACCTTTGATCCATCAGTGTCTGTACTAGGTCTGTATCCCAAAGAGATCATAAAATAGGGAAAAGGACCAGCAGCCCTTTTTGTAGTGGCAAGGAACTGGAATTTGAGTGGATGCCCATCAGTTGGAGAATAGTTGAATAAGTTATGGTATATGAATGTTATGGAATATTATTGTTCTATAAGAAATAATTTCTATAAGAAATAATGAGCAGGATGATTGCAGAAAAACCTGGAAAGATTTACATGAACTGATGTTAAATAAGTAATCAGAATTGGTTCTTGCCTAAATCAATTATATTTGCAGTTCTATTAACCCTCCAAAAAGCCTGGGTGATACTTTGCCTTGTATACGTAGTTTGTTTTATTACTTTGGGGGGAAGGTGTTTGTGAGTTAAACATATACTCTTACGGCTAGCCAGAACTGGCAAGGTGTCAGAAGACCTGCATTTAAGTCCTGTTCTGTCATAGGCTGCTCCATGTCTCCAGAGAACTTTCTAAGATTCCAAGTTCCAAAGGCACCAATCTTCACTGGTAAAGGACCTTCCACCTTGGGAGCTCTCTAATCACAAATTTCCTCTGTCGAGGCAGCTAAATTTTCTTGGCTCTGAGACATGTGCCTTGCTCTCCTGTCCTCTCACCCTGGTTACCTTCCTTTGGATCTATTCTAACCTATCCCTGTCTTCTCTAAAATGCAGAACTCAGAAATGAAACCACTAGTCTCCACATGGCTGACCTTGCCTCTCTATAATTCAACCCATCATCTCCTGAGCTTTTTTGGAGGACATACCACACAGCAGACTGAAACTTCTACCTCACTTGGACAGATACTTAGTAAATACTTATTATATGAAAAGTAGTGAGTAGGAGACACAAAGAAATAGTCCTGGCCCACAAGGACATTCCATTCTACTCTAGTTCATAGAATGTATACAGAAACATAGAATACAAAGTAATCCAAGGAAGGCAAGAGTACCAGGAACTGAGGCACCAGGGAAGGGCACATGGAGGATGGAGGATGGAGGACCTGAGGGAGTTCTGAAAGAAGGCAAATGTTCTGAGAAGTGAAAATGAGTCAAGAATACACTCTAGGCCCAGGGGCCACTCTGTGAGAATTCACAGAATAGCAGGAATAGGACACAAAGTCCTGGTTATGGGAAATGTAGAATTCATGAATCAAATCCAATAAACACTGATTAATCCCCTCCTGTGTGCAAGGTAGAATAGTAAATGGAGGAAGCCTCCTGACTCAGACACAGACTGGTTTGTGAACCTGTATGTGACTAATAAAGTCACAGGTCCATTTGTAAAAAGAAAGAAAAATATTCAAAGCACTGTATGCCAGGTGCCTGAGGTACAAGAATATACTGAAAATCAGTCCTTGCTCTTAAGGAGTATATAACATGTAAATAAATAAATATATCCATGCTACTAACAATAACTGGCATTAAGTTAAACTGGCATTTAAACACTTTACATCCATTATCTCATTTGAATTTCACAATAGCATTGTGAGGCACAGTTATAACTACAAATAAAGAAACTAAGGCTGAAAGAGGTTACTCTGCCCAGAATCACATTTCTAGTAAGTAACAGAGGTAAAAGGATATGAACGAAGGTCTTCATGAGTCCAATTCTAGCACTTTATTCATTGTACTATATTGTCTTCCAAATGATAATTTCAAGAGAAGGAAAAACTAAGGAAAAAGGCAAATTAGCTAGCCTTGAAATAAACTAGGAAATCCAAAAGGAAGTGACTAGGGAAAAGTTCATCCCTGGAATGAGGGCTAGCCCATGTACAATGAAAGATGGGGTACCATTTGAGGAATTACATGGTAGCTGTATGAATGAACAGGACAGTACAAAAGCTGTTAAGGCAGGAAAAAAAAAAGAGATTTAGGAACTGATTATATAGGGACTGATTATATATAATGTAAGGAAAAGGAAGAAGTGAAGATGACCTCAAGACTGGAGGTTGTAAACCTGGTGTTCCTGGGAGAATGCAGTGAGTCAGATTTTGAGGCAGTATGGAGTTGGAGGAGAAAATAATCCAAAAGTTTATTAAGGAAAGTTTGAATTTTCAGGAGAGGCCCAGAAAATAGTTGATGAAAGATTGGAGTTTACAAGGAATTACAGCTGAGTATGTAAATTTAGGAGTCAGATGCTATTGCATCTTATCATTTGGTCCAATATTTTGACATCCATTGTTTAACCAGATCTTCCACCTTATCTGCAAATTTGATAAGCACATTTTCACTCCAAAACACTGACAGAAATGATGAGAACAGGGCCCAGAACAGATATGAGGGCCAGTGACCAGGTTGACATTCATTTCATTAATCACTATTCTTTGGGTCCAATCATTCAAGCAGTTCTAATTTCCTCTAATTGTATTATAATTTAGGCTATATCTCTCTATATTATTCACAAGAATAATGTCTTTGTCAGGTACTTGGTTAAAATCCAGGTAAACTGTCCACAGCAATCTCCTGATCTAGTCTAATGAACCTATTAAAAAATTGTGAAAAGGTAGAACCTATGCTGGTCCTTAATGATCAACTCTACTTTCTAAGTCACAAACTATATTGTTAAAAATGTGCTCTAGAATTTTGCCAAGAATGCCACCTAGGTAACTATTATGGAGTTTGAAGCCTCCATCCTCTTCCTATTTTTGAAAAACCAAGACAAATCTCTTTGTTCCAAATTTAATACAGAAGCTATGAAATTGCTAGAACTGTGAAAATAAACCTCCAGTCCAAAAGAGAAAAATTTTAAATACAAAGCAAAAGACGAAAAAAAGATATTTTCAGATTCATATACAATTTGGTACATGTTCTAACCATGTTATAATAACAATTAGACCCAAATGGAATCAGGAGAGAGCTGGGTTTGGATTCTATACTTTAGATATTACTTATGATCAACAGGCATGTCACAGATCTTCTAGCGCTAGGACTCATCTGTGAAAGGGGATAACAAAATTTATAATATCTTGCAGAGTATCAAATGAGATACTAGATGTAAAAGGGCTCAGTAAACTTTGAAGCATTACATAAATCTAAGTTAACATTAAAGCTGAGTATAAAGAAAACAGTTTCTCTACATCATACCTTCAAAATTTCTCTACACCATTATATCTTAACCTGTTGCTAAGAAGTGTCAGTACTTAACCATGTTAAACTTTTACTCCCTAAGGAAAGGTTACAAGGAACTAAACAGAGTCTGAGATCATTAGAGGTATTTCTTGCTTTATGAATGAGGCATTTGTTATAGAATTAATTTCCATGAAACAAACTCAATTTCCTCCTATTGAATTACAGAATTGTAGACTTTAGAGCTGAAAGATCCCTCAGAGAACATTTTATTATAAAAACTAAAAATAAAGTCATGATAACAATCCCCCGAAAAGTCTGAATTGATGGCTTTTTCAAGGAAAGGGATCAATACTGGTATACTCAACAGAACAGTAAAAGTTTGTGAACTCTGTGAAACTTTGGAAACACCCTATTACTTGCTCCCCTCCTAAATGACTTTAAAAAGTTCTTCAACTTCTGTAGATATGCCAGATTCACATTTACATGGCTGGAACTTGGTTTTCCTTGATATGAGTACTACTAAACGGAGCTAGGACACATAAGAAGGGATATAAATAGTTTTTTTGTTTCCCTTTCCTTAATCTTTTGTGGTGCATGAGAGAAATAGAGGGAAAAAATAAAGAAAAACAAATACCCAAAATATGATCTTAGAACAAAAGTACTGTAAAACAAAAGCTTAAAAAAAAAAAAGACATGTTTACATTATTATGTGGTGAATGGGCGCGTGCACAAAATGTATTCTGGGTTTGGCTGAAAAAATGGTGGAGGGGTTCTGTAGGCAGTATATAAGGTATATGTATGTATGTACACACTCACACACACACACAATACTTGTGTATTTATATATACAAATCCTTGATGGCTATGCTAGATGCCTTTCACTAATGGTTCGTTCCAAGCTTATGCAAAAGAAGTCATGTGTCCCCGACCCCCCTTTACTGAGTTCAAAATAGACATTAGTATTTTGGGGTACACAAATGATAGCTGAATTTTCAGCTGCCTCTTAGAATATGCTAGGTGGTCTTATGTATCCACTAAGGAGTAGAGAGAAAAAAAGTCTTTGAATTTCCAAATTCTCTTTGTATTCAGATGGGCAGTCTCAGAAGCTTAAAGGGAGGACAATGTTTTTTCCCTGCCCTATGTTGGGAAATAAACACCAGTAGAATAATAATATGGAAGAAAGCAAGGCAGATTTCATTACAGTAGAGTGCCTATACTTCCTCATAACTTGGATTTACACACTGCAAATCCTCTGATCTGATTACCTCCAGTGATCACGTAAAATACCGGCTTTAAACTCTTTGCCTTAGTGATAAAACAGCCACTTTGATTCACAACGAGACATTCACAATAAAGTATATTGTAAACGTACCTGTCCACAGCCCGGGGCATTGCACACAAACGGTCTGTCGTCTCCCATATTTCATATAGCTGAGCGGAGCTGGGGAGAGGGAAGGAGGGGGAAAAAGTTATTTTAAATACACTGGGGCACAAAAAAAAATATTACAAAAATATCAAGCCTAGAAGCAGGTGTTATAACTAGAAATGTAATCTATCAAACACAGGCTACTTTGAGGGGACCCAGAACCTGCTAGACATGTGGCATGTGTTAGGTGCTTCAAGTGAAACTGGTGATTAGGAAAATGTAGGTTTAAATGGTCAAAGAATTTTAAGCCTTTTAAAAAAATTTCCCCTTTCAAATACAGAGAGCATCGCCCCACACTCACACACTTGACACCCCCACCCCCACCCCAGTTTGCTGAATTACAGCCAGGGCAGTTTCCCATGTCGATAAATCCACTGAGTGCCTGATGCACAAGCCATATTTCTGATCTGGAGAAGACCAAAATTTGTCATTTAATTAATTAAGGGATTATAGGAGGGGTGCTCCATTTTACAAGGCCATAATCTGGCTCCCCAGTGTATAAACTACGAGGCTGTTGGCAAGGGCCATTTATCCCAGATTATTGCCAAGGAAAACAAAGCACCCATCTTATTGGGTTGCGTGGGAAATTATTTTCATTAATATAAAAATAAAAACAAAAACCTTTCCTCCCCACTGGGAGCCTCCCTCTCCCCTTACCAATTGTCTATGTCAAATCAAGAAATATCTGTACCACCCCCATCCCCATTCTATTTATGGCAAGGTTTTAAAAAGCAGCAATAAAACAAATGTCATTTCTTTGGAGGTTTACTGGGCAAATATGTTCCGGCTGTTTGTGCTGCTCCTGGCCAGAGTTCCTGGGCAGCTCTGCTGAAGCCAACAGATGTGCACTGCTGCAGGGGAGAACCAAAATGGCCCTAAAAGGAATCACCAATGTTCCCTCTGCTTCTTAGAAGAAGCTAACATAGCTAATATGAGTTTCTGCTTCTCTCTTTCCTTTAAAAAAGTATTCAAATTGAGCCTTGAAAAGTTGGTTGAAATTCCCAAACTGCCAAAGAGCAAGCAACTCTAATCTTGAGATGTTGGTGAAGTTTCTTATATCCTAGCTAAAAGCTAAATAACTGAGGTGATGAAGATAGACTGAAGCTGGAGGGTAACTTGTACTGGAATCGATTTGAAAAGTATTAAAAATATTTTGAAAGAGTGAGGAAGCAGAAAAGAACAAGAAATATATTAGAGTAAGCTCTCAAAATAAGTGTTTAGGAATATTCACACGAAAGAAAAAGACAAGAAAACAAAATTTGGGAAGAAAGGAGGGAGGGAGGGATGGAGAGAAGTAGAAAGGAAAGGAAATAAAGAACTATACCTAGAACTACATATGTATATAGGAAAAGTCATAGAACAATTGGGTTTCAAATTTTTAATTTGAGGCAGAAGCAAAATGTCATGTCAGACTCAGTAAAGTTCATGGGTTAAAATTCAACATTTTTCAGTTTCCTGGCCATGAACCCCAGTTTAAATAGAGGATAGCTGAGTAACATCTCTCTTACTCTTTTAAAACTGACTGGGGGAAACCAGGCTTTTGGGCTGTCTGGTCAGTAAATCACACAACAAATAGGAGCTTTAAAATGTGGGGTGCCAGATGAAACAGAAATGGTTTCTTGGTCATCTTTCAGTGTGATAGGAACAGGGTCTAACTTTGAGGGAAACCAATGCCACTACACTGCTGTAATGGAATAGTGCCTGTATGTACATACGTGCACACAGATTTATACCACATTTAGCCAGGATAAATTGCTTCAATAAATTTTGTTCCTAGGAGCAGCTAGCTCAAGCTGATGATTGGGTACTAGGAGAATGAGAGCTTCATTCTTTTTCACATAGCCTCAGGATAAGAGGGTTTTCTGGTTTGTTTGTTTTAAACATGTAAGGATTTTAACACTTTCTGGAATGGTAACATGGATGTGAAAAATAAATGTAAAAACCAAAACCAATTTTAAAAAGTAGCTATCGTCTCTGGGGGAAAAGAAAAATTCTTACTGCTGATGCTTATGAGAATCCAATTTGACTCCCCAGTCCGAGAATTTCTATATTCAACATTAGTATCAAATGGCTAGTGTTCCTGTATTTCAACTAGGCAGGTCCTGTTGTTTACTCTAGATAGGGGAATATAAACAGTATACAATAAAAGTTTAAGCAGAAGCACTGAATAGAGCACCAGAAGTCAGGATTCTTCAACCTTTAGATTGATTCTAAAATTTGGAGATATCTGCTCATTTTTTCAGGGGGAAAGGTCGGGTCTGGGAAGCAGGGAAGATCTGTTTCTCTAGCAGTGGAATAGGAACAGCAGCAGTATGAGGAAGTGATTTGAGATCCCAGAACAAAAAGAAAACTCAACCAAGTGAGATTTATCAGAGAAGATAGAGAAGTCCTACGTTTTCAAAAGCTCTGGAAACCAATTATCATAATGGAGTAACCAATAGAATATAGGCAGGGGAAAAAATACCCTCTGGAAAATCTGAAAAATGGTTTCTTTCCAGTTAGAACAGGGGTTCTAAACCTGGGGTCCGCGGATAGATTTCAGGAAGGCATAGGATCTTGAATAGGAAAAAAAATCTTTATTTTCCACTTACCTTTAATGGAAATTGAACATTTCCTTCAATAATTTAAAAACACTATCATTCTAAGGAGGGATTTATAAACCTTATCTGAAAGACAAAGGAGTTCATGACAGGAAGTTAAAAAAAAAAAAAAAGATTAAGAATCCCTGGTCAAAAAGAATCAAACTTTTTTTTTTTAAAATAAAATAAAAAGTGTTTTATAACCAAAAGCAAAAACAAAAAACAACCTGGGAGAAACCATAAAAATGTATATAAATACACATTGAATGAGTTTGAAAGATTAAAATCAAGCAGCTATTGAATCCATTTGATTAATTTACTGATTCCTTTTCAGTTGTTGGCCACTTATTTGCTATGACATAAAAGACCACAAGAAGATCTTTAATGAATATTAACAATTACTCTTATTTTCTCATCCTTACCTCTCCCTTCCTAATTCATTTATTTCATGTAGTTAAATAGGAGACACTGCACTTTCAGAAAACTACAGCTAACACCCAATTTATGTTCTCAATTTCTCCCCCCCACTCTTGTGTCTTCTGATGCAGCTGAAGAAATGCTTGTTGCTTCTATATGGCTAATATTTAAAATAAAACTAATTACAAGTCAAACTGATTCTCTTCTATCCCTTTCAAAAAATATCCCCACACAATACATTTCTATGGTAAAAACAGACCGAAACAGAGGGTGAAATCCTGATGAATAATGGTGCTGCCACTCACTGGAATTTAACTCACAACCCATTTGTAACTGCATTGCTTGTCAAGCAGATCATGTGTCTAGGCACTGCATTCACAGTCTGTCGTCTGCCTCCCGATTTATCCTTCACACAAACTGACTCAAAACATTTTACAGAGCTAAATAATAAATGACAGGAGAGGGAGACACATTAAGAGGCACCAAGTCAGAGAGAAAAGAGGCTTTAAGTGTGCATCTTTAGAAACTGAAAATGAAGGTGTACAAAAAGGAAATCCTAAGAGGGCTACATCCTCAGACAAAGTTGTTTTCCTAAGTAAGATCAAAATGCACAAAGTGATAGACAGTTCAGGGCTTCTCAACCTTTATTTGGTGTCACAGATCCCTTTAGCAGTCTGCTAAAACCTATGAATGTCTTCTTAGAATATCATTTTCAAATAACTGAAGGAAATGCTAAATATTAGTTAAAGGCAAATGAAAATGTAGATGAAATTTTTTTTCTACATTCAAGATCACAGACCTGAAACCTTTCAGATTTTAGGATCTAAGAGACTCTTTAGGATTTCTGTGACACAGAAAAAGAAGAGAAAAAAGTTAACTGAATATTATGAAAAAAGCACAGGAAGAAAAAAATCACAGTATTTAACTCCAAATGAGGAACAAAATCGACCCACAAACCTATCCAGATGCCTATTTCTTTGAGTTCCTAATGATAAAAACCAGAGGCAATTCAGACAGGAAAATGGAAGATAGCAGTAATGGAAGGTAGCAGAAGCAGAAAGGACCCAAGCATCATAAAAACCAAAGTTCATTCTTTACTTGGAAGGGACTTGAAGCAATGGCTAATCTTTGGATGACCAGAAATTTCTAAAATATTCTTGTAAAATAAAGAGTCTTTCAGTAAGAGTGCTTAAAAGAGTAATGATAATAATAGCAGCAGTTAACATATATTGTATTTTAAGGTATATAAAGCCCTTTACATTTATTACATCATTTGATTAAAACAAAACAAAACAAAGCTTCATTTAAAGCCAGCTCTGGAATAGGCAAGTGGGGAACACCTCTAGTTTGAGGACTATTCAGGTCCCTTGTTGCAGCTGCTACTGCTCCTGGGGCCTGTCATCTGGCAATTCCACTGTCTTCAAGTACTTCTAGAGGACAAACCATAGTAAAAGGCTGGAAGGGAAGAAGGTTCAGACTAATGACTGCAATTAGATTTTTGGATTATCCATAGTTTGTCATCATTTAAAAATTATCCACGATCTTTTATCCTCCTCTTGTTTTCTTCTAACTGGCTCCATTTCCATGAGAATGGATGATACTTTAGAATCTCTAATCATTTTGTGAGAGAAAAGAAGAATTGGGGAATCTTTCTGCTTTTCACATTAGTCAACTGTTTGACCAATTTCTCAACTGGGTTTGGCTGCATAGACTGGAGAAAATATATTTGGAGATGTGAAAAACTAAAAATATATGCAAAGCTATTTTACTTATATTTACTTTTTATTTTCAAATAAGTTTTATCTTGATGTCTTGTTTTAGCATCAGGTCACTTCTGAGTGTATCTTTCCCTACAACTTGGATATTTAACCCTCATAGGAAGAACTAATGACAATTAATCAAAAGCTATTATCCAGACATGCAACATTCTGCCCTCAGAGGCTCCTGTTTCAATGCCAAAGAGAACTCTGGCTTCCTGGGCAAGTCACTTAACTCATTTACCTCAATTTCCTCATCAGGAAAATAAGTGTAATAATAGCACCTAACTTCCAGGTCTGCAGTGAAGATCAATTGACATAATAACAATAAAATGTTTTAACAGTGCCTAGCTATAAAAATGTTAGCTAGTTGTGAAGAGAATGGATGTGTGAATATCTATGTTCCAGGACCATTACTGATTTTTTAGTCACTCAGAGTTTGCTCTCTTCTTTTGTTCATTTATTTTGTTGTAGTCATTTTATATGCACTTCTCAAATGATTCACTTATTTCACTGCATCAATTAAAGCAAATCTCTGGAGGTTTCTCTGAATTCATCATTCCTTACTGTACAATAATTATTTGAATGCACTGTCATTAAGCTTGTTCAGTCAAGATTCAATCTATCTATATCTATTTTGTTACCTATTTCTTGATACTACAAAAAAGTGCAAGGAATACTCTGAACTGTTTGTCTTTCTATCTCTGGCACAAGGGTATAAACATATTATATAAAACACTGCTGTTATAAAGTCTAATCCCTTTAAGGAAATTGATGAATTATGTTCTTTCTAAGAACAAATATAAAGTCGGACAGTTGGGTTCAAAAAAACAAATGCATGAGTAGGAGGTAAGGGAAGAATGGCTAAACAAAAATTTACATTTAAAAAATCCAAATTTTATATAGAGAATTGTCTCATATTTATAAGAATTCAAGCCACTCTCCAATTGATAAATGGTCAAAGGATATGAACAATTTTCAGATGATGAAATTATTTCTAGTCATATCAAAAGGTGCTCCAAATCACTATTGATCAGAGAAATGCAAATTAAGACAACTCTGAGATACCACCACACACCTGTCAGATTGACTAAAATGACAGGAAAAGATAATGAGGAATGTTGGAGGGGATGTGGGAAAACTGGGACACTGATACATTGTTGGTGGAACTGTGAACGGATCCAACCATTCTGGAGAGCAATTTGGAACTATGCTCAAAAAGTTATCAAACTGTGCATACCCTTTGATCCAGCAGTGTTTATATTGGGCTTATATCCCAAAGAGATCTTAAAGGAAGGAAAGGGACCCACATGTGCAAGAATGTTTGTGGCAGCCCTTTTTGTAGTGGCTAGAAACTGGAAACTGAATGGATGCCCATCAATTGGAGAGTGGCTGAATAAATTATGATATATGAATGTTATGGAATATTATTGCTCTGTAAGAAACGACCAGCAGGACGATTTCAGAGAGGCCTGAAGAGACTTGCATGAGCTGATGCTGAGTGAAATGAGCAGAACCAGGACATCATTATACACGGCAACAACAATACTATATGATGATCAATTCTGATGGACATGGCTCTCTTCAACAATGAAATGTTTCAAACCAGTTCCAATTGTTCAGTAAAGAAAGCCATATACTTCCAGAGAAAGGGATATGAAATGTGGACCACAACATAATACTTTCACGCTCTCTATTGATGTTTGCTTGCATTGGGTTTCCTTTCTCAGATTTTTTTCTCTTGCAGATACGATTTTTCTTACACAACAATGATAAATGTGGAAATATGTATACATATATTCGACTTGTCAAGTATTTTATCATAATTAACATGTAGTGGACTTCCTGCCATCTAGGGGAGGGGAGGGGACTGGGGGGAAAAATTTGTAATGGAAAGTTTTGTAAGGGTTAATGTTGAAGAACTACCCATACATATGTTTTGCAAATAAAAAGCTTTAATTTAAAAAAAAATAAAATCCAAAGTTTGATTATATTTTTAAAAATTTTGTACAAACAAAATTAATTCAACCAAGATTAGAACGCAAGCAGAAAACTGGGGGAAAAATTGTATATCCAAGGGCTCTAATCAAAGCCTCATTTCTAAAACACAGACAACTGACTCAAATTTTTAAGTATACAGGCCATTTTCCAATTGATAATTAGTCAAAGGATATGAACAGACAATTTTCAGATGAAGAAGGTAAAGCCATTTCTAGTCATGAAAAACTGCTCTAAATCACTATTGGTTAGATAAATGCAAATTAAGACAACTCTGAGGTACCACCTCACACCTCTAAAATTAGCTGACAAGAAAAGATAATGGTAAATGTTAGAGGGGATGCTGGATAGCTGGGGCACTAATACATTGTTGGTGGAGTTGTGAAATGATCCAACCATTCTGGAGAACTATACTGGTCCATTGCCTGACCCTATATGCCCACCCCACCCATCAGCGGCTGTAATTAGGCTCACTTACCCCATTTTTGGACCCCCAACCAGGATCCTACAGAGAAAGGCCCTCCAGGAGGTTGAGGTGAAATAAGTCTCTTTATTTATGTTATTCTTCCTTCCTGGGCTGGGAGGTCTCTCCTGGGAGTCAGAGGGTTGGCTCCTCAGGGATTGGTTCCCAGAGAATGGTGTGCCAAGCTTCCGGAGCACTCTAGGGGAGGCGTGGCATTAGCATTCTTACCAATGCCACCTCTAAGGGTTAGGTCCTATCTCATTGATAAGGGAGGCGAGACATTAGCACTAGTGGCAGACACCACCTCTCAGGGCCTCACCCCACCCCATTTGGCACTCACTTGTACCTCCCCTCAGATCTCCCTAGTGCCTAGTCCCTGGGGCCTGCCTCTCACCCACCCCCCATTCTGTTCCCTGGGGACCTGATCAGCCCCCAACAAAGAAAAATTTAGAACTATGACCAAAGGGCTATAAAATTGTACATACCTTTGATCTAGCAGCATCTCTACTGGGTCTGTATCCCAAAGAGATAATAAAAAAGGGGAAAAGGACCCACATGTGGAAAAATGTTTGTGGCAGCCCTTTTTGTAGTGGCTAGAAACTGGAAAATGAATGGATGTCCATCAGTTGGGGAATGGCTGAATAAGTTATGGTATATGAACATAATGGAATATTATTGTTCTATAAGAAATGGTCAGCAGGATGATTTCGGAAAGGCCTAGAGAGGTTTACATTAACTAATGCTAAGTGAAGTGAGTAGAACCAAGAGAACATTATACATAGCAACAACAAGATTATGTGATGATCAACTGTGATGGGAATTTTCAACAGTAAGGTGATTCAGGCCAATTCCAAACAACTTATAATAGGGAGAGCCAACTGCATCCAGAAAGAAGACTATGGGGACTGAATGTGGATCACAACGCAGTATTTTCACCTTTTTTATTATTGTTTGCTTGTTCCCCCCCCCCTCACTTTTTTTTCCTTTTTCACCTGTGTTTTTTTTTTTTCTTGTGTAGCAACATAAATGTGTAAATGTTTAGAAGAATTGCACATGTTTAACCTATATTGGGATTACTTGCTGTTTAGGGAAGGGAGGTAGAGGAAAGGAAGGGAGAAAAATTTGGAATGCAAGGTTTTGCAAGAGTGAGAGTTTAAAAACTATCTTTGCCTGTATTTTGAAAATAAAAAATTATTATTAAAAAAAAAAAAGAACTGCAGTTATTTAACCTATATTGGATTACTTGCTATCTAGGAGAGGAGGAGGAGGAGAAGGGAGAAAAATTTGGAATACAAGGTTTTGCAAGGGTGAATACTGAAAACTATTTTTTGCATGTATGTTGAAAAATAAAGTTATTATTACCAAAAAAAAAAAAAATCCAGGGAACAAGTAGCCAAAAAGGATAGCACAATGTTAGACTATATTAATAAAGTCTTAGTGCCTAAACAAGGGACTCTGACCTGACCAATAACATCAGATGGCTTATGTTTAATTATGGATACCACATTTTGCCAAGGAACTGAAAAACAAGATCAAGGATGGTGATCCAGGATGACATATACAAAGAGATACACATCAATACTGTCTTCAGGTATTTGAAGGCCTATTCAATATTACTGATTTGACAGTTTTTATTTAATTTGTTCTTCATCTCAAACAGCAGAACTGGAACATATGTAAATCAGTCTTCAGCTAAATGTATGAAAAAAATCTCTTAATAATTACAGCTATCCAAAAATATAATGGGCTGTCCTGGTAGATAAGGATTTTTCTCTCACCACTGAAAAATCAACAAGTCTAAAGGGTTTCCTGATCAGATATGGATTGAACTAGTAACTCTTGAGGTTTTCTTCTATGTCCAACTATAAAATACTGTATAGGACAATCATAAATATTTTTGAAGTTACAAACTTATAATTTAACACAAAAAAAATCAACATAATTCAAACTTTAAGTTATATTGAAACCCAAGATGGACCAAGCATTCAAAAATAATATCTCCAGAAAATTTTTTTTTTTAAATCTCCTTTATTATCTTCCAGGACCCATCTTTTGAGTCCCATGTGCTCAGACAACAATGAAAGTAGTTTCAAGATTAAATCTTATTGGGAGGCATTCAACTTCAAAGAAATGAAAAAAAGTAGAAACAGATTCAACAAGGCAAAATGCCTTTTAAAAGTATAAAAACCATCAAAAAAATTTACTACTCAGATTTGCTGCTGAGCTACCTTCTACTAAGATATCAATAATAATGATAAAGTATCTGGTTATATATAGTGTTTTAAGATTTGCAAAGTATTTTCATTTGATCTCACTGATCAAATCTCAATTACCTTCACAACAACCCTGGAAAGAAGGCACTGAAATTATAAGATTCCCATTTTATAGATGAGGAAACTGGGAGAACGCTGAGAAAGGTCAAGTGACTTGTTCAGGGTCGAAAGGCTATTATATAACTGAGGCAATGTTGTATTTGCAGTGTTTCTCAGAATAGTCAGAAAAAACAAAGGCTCTTCCCACTACTCCTCTCCACAATGCACTATCTTAACTACAGAGCAGGCTTTCATTGCACACAAGTTTCAATATCATAGAAATATACTACTTCTACTCTTTTAGCAAAGGACCCAAACAAACTTATGTGATATAACACAAGTTAAATGAATTCCAGAAAATGAAGGGCTAAGGCTTTAAGCTGGAGGTAAGAGTAAGGAGTATATGATGCTGGGATTCATGTTGTTACTTTAAAATATTCTGGATTCCTACAAGTCTAGTTTAAAGTGTCTCATTAATATGAGTGGATTTCCACAGTGATTTAAATATAGGCCATACTTGCCCATTCTTATCCCTAAATCTGGCCTATAATCTCAGATACTATCTAGTCCAACCCAAGCCTGACCCAAAGTCTACTCCATAAACAGTGCCCATCCAAGTTTCTATTGAGGAAGAAAACATGATCTCTTCAGCTAAATCACCTTGATTTAGCTCATTATTAGGAAGTTTTTATTTCAAATGTAAATGTGCCTTTTTGTACCTATACCTTCTATACCACAGCACAAGCATAATTTCTCTTCCTTATGACAACCTTTCAAATACCTGAAGACAGGAATATTTCCCATCTCTTCTTTTCTCTTGGCCAAATATTCCCAGTTCCTTCAAGTAATGTGCATATGGCACAGCCCTTTGTCATCCTGGTCACTATCCTCTAGGTGTTCTAAATTCATTAATGTTCTTTTAAAAATCTGTTATCAGTTTTGAACACAATATTCTAAAAGTGCTCTATCTTGTTCAGACAAATTGGTTTGAACTATTACTTCTCCAGTATTGTATACTATGTGTCTGAATGAGTCTGTATCTAGCTTCAGCTTTTTTTTTTCATATTACTGAACTGAATTCAAACTGAGTTTGCTAAAACCCCAGATCTTTTTCAAACTATCTAGCCATATCTCCTCTATTCTGTGCTTTATTTTAAATTCAACAGTAAAACACTGCATCTTTCCCTATTAAATTTCATCTTATCAAAGCAGCCCAATGTTCTATTTAGCCTGTCAATAGCTTTTTAAATAACCACTGTTCAATTTGTTAGCTATCTCTCCTTTTTGACATTTACAAATTCATGAGTGACATTTATGACTTCAATCCAACTCATTGATAAAAATGTGAAACAAGACATGGCTGGCACACTTATTTCTGAGGCACTCAAGAGTGCCCAAATTTTCCAAATGCAACGTCCAAATTTGACAATGACCAACTATTACTTTGGAGGTATGGCATTCAATCAGTTCTGAATTCATTTCTATCATTTCATGGCCCACTCCTATCCATCTTATCCAAAAAATTACTTGCTGCTACTGTTCAGTCATTTTTCAGTATTATCCAATTCTTTGTGACTCCATTTGGGGTTTTCTTGGCAAAAATAGTGGAGTGATTTGCCATTTCCTTTTCCAGCTCATTTTACACATGAAGAAACTGAAACTAACAGGGTTAAGTGACTTGCCTAGGATCACACTGCTAGTAAGTATCTGAGGCCACATTTGAATTCAGGAAGATAAATCTTCCTGAATGTAGGCTTAAGGATTTATCCACTCGGCCACCACAAGAATAAGAGAGAATATGAAAATGATATATAAACTACTGCCAAATATTTTCAAAAACTAGAAACCCTGTCAAAAAATTAAATGGGATTAATCTGGCATGACTTGTTCTTTCTGCCTGGTGATTTGTGATCATCAATTCTTTTTCTAGATGTCCATTAGTATTCCTTTAATAATATATTATAGAATTTTGCTGGCAATAAAGGTCGAGCTTACTGGCAGCCTACATTCACTTCCCTTTTCGTGAAAATCAGGATAGCTATCCTTCTCCAGGATTACAATCTCCACAATCTTTCACAATCTTTCAAGATAACTGAGAATGACTTGGCAATTACATGTGCCAGTTCTTTTAGTACCCAAGGATACAGTTTGTCTAGGCCTACTGACTTGAACTCATCAAGGGCAGCTAGGCATTCTCTTATTATCTCCCTTACCTTCTTAATAGGCCATTATGTCCTGACTTACACAAAGTACCTACTACATGTTATGCATTATACTTGGCTCTAGGGAGACAAAGAAAAAACCAAACATTCCTACCCTCAAGAATTACATTCTGTTGGGAGGAACAACACATACACATACTAGTATATTGGAATCTATACAAAGTAAATGCAAAGGATACCCAGGATGCAACAAAAATGGTTCAACAGAGTAAAATAATCAATATAATCAATCACATTAAAAACAAAAACATCCTAAACTACATGATTATCTTAATGGCTGTGAAAAAAGCTCCATACAAGACACAACATTCATTTAAACCAAAAATCTACAAAGTATAGGTACAGAGGGCCCTTTTACTGATATCATAAGGAGTTATCTATCTAAAACCAAAAGCAAGCATCACATGCAATGGGGATATACTAAAAGCTTTCTTTAAAAATATGGGAATAAAATATTCATTTTTTATGTAGTTCTAAAAATGCTATCAATAATAAGACAAAAAACATTTAAAGGCATTATGATAGGAAAAGATGGATGATTTAAGAAAATCTAGGGAATCAGCAAAAATACTGAGACAAGTAAGTTTCATCAAAGTTGTAGGCTACAAAATAAACCTTCAAAAAACAACAGCAAATATCCAAGAGGCAAAAATAGAATGGGAAATCCCATTCCAAATAAGTATAAAATACATAACTAGGGATCAATTTAGCAATCTGACTATATTCCATTATAAAGTGTTCTTTACAGAAATAAAGAATTTACATGGCTGGAGAAATGTCAGTGCCCATGGCTGCACTATCCCAATACTACCAAAATTAATTTATACTTTTAACATTATACCTATCATATTATCAAAGGGACACTTTATAGAACTCAATAACGAAATTTACCTGGAAAAACAAAAGATCTAAAATATCAAGGGAAATTATGAAAAGATGTGGGGACAAAAAATAGTACTTCCAATCATTAAAACTAAGATATTGCCTAAAAAAACTGAGAATGCTAAACAGAACAGATGAGATAAGGGAGAATTAGAAACAATGGAATTTATTAATCCAGAAAATAAATTATTTAGTAAAACTCTATATAATAAAAATACCTAGGAAAGTAGTCTGGTAGAAATTAGGTTTAGACCAGCACCTATATTATATTCCATATACCATTTTAAATGAATACATGAACATAACATCAAAGCTCATACTATTAAAAAAAAAATAAGATAATGAAATCTCTCTCACTACCATGACTAGGAGATATATTTTAACTAAATAAAGGAGAGAAAAAGTGACAAAAGATAAAACAGAAAATTTTGAATTGATACTAAAACAGATAGCATATAACTGAAAAGCATCTGTAAAAAACAAAATACTTAGAATAATGGGGGTAGGAAATAGTATCAAAATTTTTAAATAAGCCTTTGGTATACAAGATATGTAAGCATTGTATATATATGTGTGTGTATATATATATTTAAGATATATAAAATATTCATCTTAAACACTAGGAGGCCACTGAAGCTTCTTGAGCAAAGGAGTGACATGAGTAACATTTTGAAGGCTACGTGGAAGATGGACTGGAAAGAGAAATGATATCTTTATGCACATATACATTTACATATACACACACACACAGGAATATATAAATTACTACATACAAAATCCATACGAAGGAGGATAACAGAAAGATACACAGGTGTGTGCACACAACCAAAATAAACACAAGGTAATTTTAGTGAAGAATGAAAAGGGAGAGGCACTAGTATTTCAAGGAGAGCAGAGAATAGGGTGTTCCAGAAAAGGTTTCATGCAGGATATGGTGAATGAGCTATGCTTTGAAGGAAGCCAGGATTCTAAGTGGTTTGAGATGAAATGAAACTAAAGTCTAGATATATGGGACAACCTGTGCAAAGGCATGGGGACAGGAGAGGACTTTCTGTGTTTGATAGGGCTATGGTACCATGAAGAAAATAATATGTGATTTTTTCTTGAAAGGCAGGTTGGAACCATATTTTGACTGTTTTAAATGTCAAACTGGGAATGTATACTTCATCTTAAACACCAGGAGGCCGCTGAAGCTTCTTGAGCAAAGGAGTGACATTATGAGTAACATTTTGAAGGCTACATGGAAGATAGACTGAAAAGAGAAATGATTTGAGACGTCAAGAAGGAAGGACAAACATTTGTTAAGCACCAAAGTAATTTATCCAAGGTTACAGTCACCATCTGAGGCTGAATCTGAACTCAAATCTTGATTCTAGGCCCAGATCTCCAATTACAGTGGTGGCCATGTGAGGGAAGAAGAGATGAATTTAAGAGAGGTGAGTTCCATTTTGGACCAAATGAGATTGTCTTACCTACACAACAGGATATCCAATTCAAAATGTACAACAGGTAGTACGTGGTGGAAACTAAAGCACAATGAGATAGAAAAACAGTAAGAGAACAGAAGTAGACAAGAGGCAAACCAAAGAAATAATGACATCCAGAGTTCCTCACTCAAAAACAAGATATATTAATGTACTTTATTTTATGCAATATATGTTTCACCATTTTCTAAATTGAATCATTTTAAATACAAAAGTTGATTTATAAAGTATTCTATCAACTAGGCATCTTTATTTACTGACCCTTTATGAATTTACACTATGAGTTGATGCTTCTAGAGTATTTTTTTTAAGTCTGTCATATACTTCTGTATATTCCACAACACATTGCATGGTTCTCAATAACTATTTACAGAATCAATGCTCAGAATGACCAAGGAACAATATCTACTAAATTAAGTAAGTTAAATTTTTTATATAGTTTAAGAATTCAATTTTTTAAAAATGTTTTAGTTTTATAAATGTTGGCAATGCTTACATGATCACAAATTTAACTCTATTAATCAGAATAACTTGATTTCCTCTTCTTGTTGCTTGGTCGTTTTTATTCTTGTCCTACTGAAAACTAGCATGTTTGCTCTTTTGTTGTTCAGTTATTTTAGCTCTGCCCAACTCTAGGCAGAGTGCTTGGCAGAGATATTGGGGTGGTTTACCATTTCCTTCTCCAGCTCATTTTAAGATGAGGAAACTGAGACAAACAGGGTTAAATGATTTGCTCAGAGACACATAGCTAAGGCAAGATTTGAATTCAGGAAGATGGAGTCTTCCTAACTCCAGCCCTGGTATTCTACTTACTATACCACTTAACTAATGTTTCCTCTATCATGTAATATAACATGTTTTTCACTTGAGAAGTTAATTTAATATGAACATGGTGAATCCTTGTATAAAGTGAAGAATCTTGCTACAATGGAATTGGTCAACCACAGATCTACATGTACTTACATTCAAATTTTTTCACGTATAATTTTCTTAAATTTAAATATACCTGAAGTATCAATGAACCTATTCAATTTGAGGGACTATAGTCCTTTCCATTAATAGCACATGGGGATGTTGCTTTGCTTTTAGGAATAAAAGGTACTACAGTACCCTAAACAGAATAGTTAGAGAAAAGGTTGACATGAATTTTAGATATGATTTAGACATATAGAGAGAGCCACCAAAGAAGGGAGCTGGTCAGAGTAGACTAAATCATTTTGCAGCATACAACTAAAAATCAAGAAGGAAAAAAAAAAATCTGACCAAACCACTGAGTCAGAAAACAAATGATTCAAGTTTAGACACTATGTGAAACGGTTTTGTACTTTTACTTTAGGCAACTGCTCAAGAAGAAATGAAAAACTCTTTCTAAGTAAGGATTTTAAGAATATACAAGAACCTTTATAATATGTTCCCAAATAGTTTGAATCAGGCAAGAGCAAAATAGATCAAGGAATTTATTAAAATGGCAGCAGGAAGCTAAACTATAAAAAGAATAAAGAACACTAAAATGTTGAATACCTAGTTTGGTCTCCTTATACACTTTAAAAGCAGAAAAATTCCTGGAAACTCGTAATAGTTCATTCAAATTCTGTTCTTTTTCCTCTTGTTAACTTTTAGATGAATCATGTTCTCTAAAACAATAGAATCAGAATGGCAATCAAATCCAGAGTCTTGGTGTGTAATTCATGAACACAGTCTACCAAAAAGTTTAAATGCTTTTAATACAAACAATTTGTAGACCAAAAACAAAAACAAAAGTTCTAATAAAAAAATTCAGCTTCAAACTTAAGGAATAATCAGATGCCCAGTAGAGGATATTTGCATCACCATCCCAGAGTGGCAACTATAAAGGTTCTGACAAGTTCTGGAGAAGAAAAGATCTATTTTACAGCTCAATCCAGAGATTGACCAGACAGTACTATGGATAAACACTTTACAACAGTGATCTATTTGGCAGTATTTCTATTCTCTGATTGACTCTTGTCAGCTCCAAAGACAGATTTGCAAAACTAGAGGGCTCTTGTTTTGTTTGTCCAGAACTTAAATGAGTTTGGTCTGAAGGTAGAACATCAGGAAGTTATGTTACTACCAGAACTGTTATGGAAAATAAGTTCAGATGAAGTATAAGTGAAGAGGAAGCAGAAAATGAAGGGGAAAAAATCTGGCTCAAAAGCACAATATTCAGTGTCATTCAATGTTGATAAAGTTTGAATGAATATTGGTAAAGTATTCAAGGATCAAGATGAATAATGTAGAACATCAGTACTGTGCTTAGCAAATCATGCAGATTTTATAACAGAGTACATTCCAATTTCAAGATAGAATTGTGCTATGTTATGTTTAGATCTAAGGAACTGAGGTCTTAAAAACATGAACAATATCAGTATAAGACCATTCTTGTTATTATGTATAAATGAAAGTGGAAAATGCCCTATATGCAGATACCAGAAGGTGATTTCATTCTCCAAAAGAAAAAAGGCTAGGGTAGGAGTTGGCAGGATACTTAAACTTCCAGAAAGTTTCAAGCCTCATCAAGTTACCTTTCATGAAGAACCTTCACAGGTGGAATTCAGCCAGCTGATATTCAGCAAGAAAAAAAGCAGAATTTGGTAGAAAAGATAAACTTTAAAAGTACATATAGGAAAGGAAAAGGAATAAGCATATATATGTAGCATCTACTATATGCCAGGCAATGTGCTAGGAGCTTTCCAAATACTATCTCATTTGATCCTTAGGAAGTAAGTACTATTATTATCCCCATTAATCATTCCCAGTTGTGACAAAGGAGGCAGAAAGAGCTTAAATGATTCATGAAGGGTCACACAACTAGTTGTAAAACTAGTCCAAAGCTGGCTCTTAAGTAATATCTTCCTAACTCCAGGCCCAGTCTCTGTACCTAGCTACCTGTAGCATAACTTCAAAAATATTCAGATGCAACAATGGCTATACAATAGAGAAAAAGCTAACAAAATGAGTACATGATAGTGTAACCATAGTTTATTCTCTAAAGTGTTCTTATTTATCTACTTAAGCCTCATTTTTGGTGTAGGGCTCTTTCCTAGATGCCACTGTAAATTATCAGCACAAATAAAAACAGAAATAATAATAGCATTTACTTCTCAGGACTGTTGTAAGGATCAAATTAGATAGCATGTATAAAGTACTTTATTTATCTTGATTGTTACATAAATGCTAACTATCACTTATTAAGAGTGGCTAGAAAGTACAGTAGATTAAAAAAAAGCACTAGATTTGAAGTCTGGAAGCCCTGACCTGAAATAATAGAAATACTTAGCTGTGTCACCCTGGGTGAGTCACTTAATCTAGGCTGATTTCAATTCTGGAAGCTGTAAAATGGCGATAATTATAGCATCTGGTGAGGTTCTATTGAGGATCAAATGAGATAACATGCAAAATGTTTTGCAAATCTTAAAATTTTTATTTTATATTATGTGATAGGCATAGTGTTTATTACATAAGACACTAAAATATCTTCTATGCTATACCTTTTTTTTTTCCTTATTTTTTTTTTTATTTTAAGCTTTTTATTTGTATAACATATGTATGGGTAGTTCCCCAACCTTGATCTTTACAAAGCTTTCCAATACAAATTTTACCCCCAGTCCCCTCCCCTCCCCTAGATGGCAGGAAGTCCACTACATGTTAATAATGTTGAAATGCTTGAGAAGTTATGCAAGAAAAATCCTATCTACAAGAAAAAAAAAAGAATCAGAGAAAGGCAACACAATGCAAGCAAATGTCAATAGAGATCATGATGCTATACCTTTTTTTAAAGAGTTGAAACCACATAGCTTCCTCAGAAAATGTTATAGAGCATATACATATATTAAAAAATTATAAATTAATTTTGTGGCCATCTATAACTTAAGTAGACCCACCTTAAAATGTTCTAAAAGTAAGAAAAATCATTATTTTAGGCAAGTACTAAGGGAATGAGGCACAAATTCAGAGGCAATGGAAAAATTCTAAACGAAAAGGCAAATAAAAGAGAAAGGAAGGAAACTAAATAAGATGATTTAACAGAGAAAACTACTCTCAATACAAAATGTCCATGGGGAAAAAGGCTGGGAGAGAGAACATCATACTAAAAATTTTCAGATGTGAAATGACTCTGATGCAAAAAATAAAATTGCATTTACAATGAAATATACAGTATAGCACTATATATCTACAATGAAATATACATATACATACATACTTACATATATAGTCCTATGCAGTATATTTCATTGTAAATAAAATTTTATTTTTTGCATCAGGGTCATTTCACATCTTCAAATTTTTTTTTAGCATGACATTTAGTTCAAAAGGAAGAGTTATTCCTCATTTCTCTTGCTTATTTTTTGCTCTTTCATTCCCAATGGGTCAATGGAGCTGTTTCAATTTTATTTTCCACATAATCTATTTCTCTTCCTGGTTCTCCTTCTGTAGGCATCTTAATTTGAAAAAGTCTCTATGAATTCCAGGCCTGCAAAAGGACCTTTAGAAATCATTAATCCATCTTTCTGCTTTCCCCAAAGACCTTCACTTAAGCAATGTTATATTTATGAGAATTTATCAAGAATAAGTACATCTTTCCTTTGCTGTTACATTTATACCATTTTAAATTGTACTTAAAATGCTTCCATTCACAATTTGCAACATTAAGCAAAAAAATACTTAGAAGGCACCTTAAAATTGCTTTTATTAAGTAAAATAATTAAATGTAAATTTGATATCTAAAAATAACTCTCAAAAAATATGTCAGTAGAGTCTTTGGTCTATAATTACCAGGCTAAAGAGGAGATCTAGTTGACTATAGAACTAATAATCTCTAGCAAATTGTCTAACAAATTAAGAAAACTACATTTATAAGTTCTAAACTAGTTAATGGGAATCAGTAGGTGGGAAAGTGTATAGTACACTGCACTTGAAGTTAAGAAGACCTTTATTCAAATATAAATTTAGACACTAGCTGTATGTCTCTGGGCAAGTTACTTAAGTTTCTTCAACTGTAAAACAGGAACGATAATAGTAGTTACTTTGAAGGATTGTTGTGAGATCAAATCAAATAATATTTGCAAAGTTCTTGGCATCAATTAAGTTAAGTGCTGGACACTTCCCTTTTTCCTAAACAAAACAACTCTCTTCTGAAGTTTCATCTTTCTAGACCTCAGTTTACTAAGGGATTGGGCTAGATAATGTCTGAAGTCTCTAGGAGATCTAGAATTGTGGCTATTTTGTCCCACCTATTTTATGGGAATAAGTTTCACTGATGAATTCTTTTAATCTTGAGAGGATTTCCAGAGCAGAACTGATCTAGTGAGAAGGAATTTTAGGGTACTACATAGATGGAAGCATAAACTGTCTACCTAATGAAGCATGTGCTCTAGAAAAATTACAAAAATTGTGGGAAATGTTTTAGTGAAATAAATTTATCACTTTCATTCACTGGAATTTACACTGTTCCTAAATAAAAAACTGAGTAGTCTGATAAAGGAAGGCACAATTTAAAATGGTTACCAGTTAAAAACCGAGAAATCATTTTTCTTGAAATTTTTAGAAAGGATTGGGTCTCAGACTTCAAAGTACTTTTACCTGAGAAATTAAAACCAATAAATTGTATTTCCCCCCATAAAATCAACTTCTAAAAAAATTTCAGTTTTATTATCTTTTAAGAAATTCAAGAACTATCTGTCCTATACACCCACTTCCCAACAGTTTCAAAAGTATGGAATCTTTTGTAAAGATGTGATTTTTGTTCTTTTACTCCACCTAAAACTTCCTGGCAAGAAGGCCCCTCCTTATCAGAATTGGATAGGAGGCTACTGTACCTCTGGCTCCCTCCCATTGCAGCCAAGGAAAAATTTAGTCTTGACATGCATTGAACAATAACTTGTGAGAATTTCAGAGCAGCTGTGCACAGACAGAGCCAAGGACTTTACTTGAGGCAAAGCTGTAGCTTAAGACCTAGTTTTTTTTTTTTGTTGTTGTTGTTGTTGTTGTTTTTAAACTCCACCATTTTTGGTGTTTATACTGTGAGGAAGAAAAAAAGATACACCAGCAGCAGCTATTTAGTTTAAAAGCTATTAAGTGTAAAAGCCATAATGAACAAAGGTTCTTAAAAACCACAATGCAGAAATAAATCACTTTGAGATATAAATTTTGAGCCTGAAGGTGAAAAAATGAGCAATATGTATACTTTCTAGTAGTTGTGATGGATGTTAACACCAGAAGCTGAAAAGAGAATTATACCTTGTCTTTACTAAGCATAAGTCAAAGCCATCATAATATGAGATGAGGGGGGTAAAGAAGATTTTTCTTAGCTTTGTAAGGGTTAATGTTGAAGAATTACCCATACATATGTTTTGCAAATAAAAAAATTAAAATTAAAAAAATAATAATGTAAAAAAAATATTTTTCTTGCTCACTTAATATTTTGGTATTGCTGATGGGCAAACTGGTGAAGTAGTGCTAGTGTGCACTAACTGGTAACAATATGAACTACTGGACCCCAACTAAACAATTAACTTTGATCTTAATTTACTATAATGACAGTTTCTTACAAAGAACATAAAAAGCTTCAACAAGAATTGAAACTCTTCTACTGAAAACAAATTTGGAACCCTAAAATATTTTTGAGGGGAAAGTACATTTGTTTTTGTTATTTTTACTAAAGCTATACTTTGGCATAGTAAAAATGGAACGGAAAAGAAAAATCTGAGTAAAAGCTTAAACTAATTGGTTGCATTTATTCCATCGAACTCTTAAATCAGAGGCAGATACTGAAAAAATTTAAAAGAATCTTTCTGGATTCAAACTGCCTTTAAGAACAAACTGGTAAAATTATAGTTTACTGCCAAATATTTTTTCTATTCAAACTATAGTTTGCAATGAACTCCATTTACTTTAAAACTTCCATGTTTAAGAACAAAATGCTTAATTTCCACTCATCTTGACACCAGCTAATTATGGTTTTATGGTACAACACAGAAAAAAAATTAATTTTCAATTTTCTTTATTTTGGTGAAATGTTATCTACTTGCATTTACTACCTTTCCCCCATGCCCATGATAATTCATTTACAAGATTCAGAGAGGCATGATGGTATATAGTTCAGTAGTGTTAAAACACATGCCAGCATGGGACCCAGAACACACTGTCACTAGAATCAGATTAAAATGTTGCCCCTTTCTGACTTTAATGTATTGATGTGTCAATCAAAAGAGAAATATATAAATATGTGTAGTTTTGAAGTCAACATGCAGCCTGCAGGGACCCTTTTCTATGGTTTACATGGCTCCCCTTTATATTGTTAAAATTTGATAAGGAGTTGCCCAAGTAGCCAGAAGACTAGGATTCAAGTCTCACCTTCCATAAACCTGGGCTGGTGTGACCCAAGGCAAATTTTTAAGAGGTCACTATCAGCAAGAATAGAGGGAATTTTCTCAACTGGGAGTTTCCTATATCAATAAAATCAAAGATTCAGTTCCTATCCCTAAACTCTCGAAATCCTCCCATTTACCACCTCCTGGACCACATGAAAAAAGTTTAAATTTCATAAAACAAACGCATTTTGGGCTTCTTTGGTGTTTAACTGGAAGAATGCTAATGCTAGTCAAGGTAGATTGCAGAGAAAACACAGTACACTCACAAATTTACACTAATAGAGATAAGGCCCTCAGGGACACTAATACCCTCTTTAAGTAGAAAAAAATAAACTTTTAAATTGGAAAAAAGGAGGCAGATTAGAAATAGGTGGGTGAGGGGATAACCTAGGATTAGGGAAAGGTTTGGGGCAAAAAGATAACAAACAATTCAAAGCAAAGTATTCCTCCCTAAGGAGCCCCACCTAGGAGAGCTCACATTCCACTTCTAGATCAGAGTGAGGGGTAAGAAGAGATAAATGGTTATTCCCATACACGAGTTCACTTTATAATTCTGCTCATCTGTTACTCTATTCCATCTTCCAACTTCTCCCCATTTAAATACATCCCCTCACATGTACATACATACATAACCCACCGGACTCAGTCCTAATTGCCATCAGAACACCCCACTTTTGACATCTAGACCAAATGCTTCCCCATGTCCTCCACCTTTTCATTTTCCCTCTGCTTCCCAAAATCTAACTTCCTAGCCTAAATCAAATAACCCGTATATCCTCAAACCACACCCTAGACTACCCTCCCACCTTCAAAAACTTCGTCAATCAACCCCACATTTCATCCCAGATCGGATGCTCCGGACTCTCTCCTCCCCAGAGCCATCCTCTTCACCTTCTCACTCTCTCTATCCCTCCAGCCAACCTAAACCTTTCTGCTAACCTCAGTGAGACCCCCGCTGAGCAGCCCCCCAAGCTCCAACACCAGATCTCCAACTCCTCACAATCCCGGGCCACCTCCCCTTTTCTGAGTGCTCCACCCTCATTCCATGACCTTTCCACTAACTAAACTCCCCCTGTTCTCGAGAGTCACCCTCTCTATCCCGGATCCCCGTCGACATCCCAAGGGGCCACTTACCACCCCACTTCTCCCCACACTTCAGGCCCCTAGCTCCGCCCCCTACCGAGGGTAGACGGGGGTGGGGTGGGGAGGCCGAAGGAAAGGGAGCATCCCGCTTCAGCCTAAAGGCAGCTTCCCATTGGTTTACGCCGCCGCCAATCCCCGCTACCCTGTCACCCATTGGTTAATCTTTAACCATAGCCCCACCCCTCTCTTTAGACAGGCCCGGCCACCGCCTCAGCGCCCCCCCAGTCCACCACAGACTTGACTATGAGACCCTAGCCTGGGACAGAAGGACTTGCTCGGAGTCAGGGGTACACTGTTATCAAGGCTCCAGCGGGCAGTACCGGAACTCACCTGCCGGTAGCTCCGCCACCTACCGCGCTCAGTGCCCGCGTTCTCGCTCTGGGCTCTTCTCCCACCTCAGCGGAGAAGACACTTTACTCCCGTCCGGCCTGGCGCGCTCACCTCTCGCGAGATGTCCCCAGGGTTGGGAGGGCGAAGGAGGGAGGGGGGAAGGGCGGGATCTGCGGGAGCGGACCCAGGGAGCCACTGGAGGGGCGGAGCCTCGGATAGGGTGGAGCGGGGATGCCTAGCACGTGCTGGGCTACTTGGGAAGAACTCTATAAAAAAGGGCCTGCGCCCGCGGGTTTATAAATTTCAGAGATCCTGGGGGAGACTTAGTGGTTACCAGGAATGCCCTTTTAGAGAACGGAGTGCTTCGCTGCCTGAGTCACCACAAGACCATAAAGAGCCTAGGCACATTTTTCTATTTTAAAGTGTTATAGTTATCATGACCTCGGGTCAGCTTGGGAGAGGAGGCTTTAAAAATGTGTGCATTACTTCTCTCCAGTGCCAGACCTGGAGGCAGAAGAACTGAGTTCAAATTTAGTCTTAAACACCTACTAAGTGTGTAACTCAGGGCAGGACAATTAACTTCTGCCTCAGTTTCTTCAATTGTAATAAAATGGAGATAAAGACAGCACTGCTCCCAGAGGTTGTCAGATTACAGTGAGATAATATTTGTAAAGCCCTTAGCATGGTGACCGCTCCCTCTAGTAGCCACTTAATAAATGTTTCCTCACTTGCAAAATATTTTATTAGAAGTCCACAGCCCAAGGAAGTAATGGAAGGTCAAGGAAGTCAGGGGCATCATGAATGTCACACAAACAGCTTAGTGAAGTGGGTAATATGTGACATCAGAAAATCTTGTTTTCTGGTCTGATGTGTGACCTTCAAAAAGTCAAACTTTTTCAAGCTCAATGTCTTTAATAGTGAAAAAGAGCTCAGTTCAATTTAAACACCTTTTGTGTGCCAGTCATTGGCTCATAGCTGCTTTAAATGCCCTACTAAGAAATGTGGTATGGGTGGAGGGCAGGAAACTGGATCCCATTTGAAAATCTTAAGCAGAGGAATGATATTCAGAACTGTGCTTTAGGAAGATTAATTTGACAGTGGCAAATAGAATGAGTTTGAAGGGGCAAGTGCTAGAGGTAAGGTGCTAGAATAGAGGGAGTAGATGAATCGTAATTTTTGAACTATAATCAACAACTTGATTGAATATGGGAAGTGAGGGAAAGGGAATATTTAAAGACATTTGAGGTTTTCAAGGTTTGGTGACACCAGTAAAGTTGGTGGCACCATTACGAAATAGGGAAATCAGAAAGAGAACATATTTTAGGGGGAAGAAATTTTAGTTGGTATGTTGAGTTTCAGATTCTGACAAGACATCTGGCTACTTAATTTGAAATGCAAGTCAGGAATTTAGAAGATAAATTCAAGGAGAAGTACAGTGAAAGGTGTTAGCTTGGGTGGAATCCCAAGAGTTACTTTAGTATCTTTGTGCAAATGGATAAGTCACTTTTAACTTGTATGGACTTCAATTTTCATGGGTAGATTAGAGGGTTGGATCAGAAAGTCAAGACCTGGTTTTGACACTTAAAACTGTTATTACATACATGAAGTTGAAACTTTTTGAAACTTATTTTTCTTGTCTGTAAAATCTATCATATTGTTCCATATGATAGATTTTACAGACACATGGAGTTTGTGAAGCTCAAATTTAAAACATAAATACATTATTTATAGATATATATGTATATGTATGTGTTATACACACATATTTGTGTATATGTATGTATATATGTGTGCACACACATATATATGTAAATTTGCAACCTTTAAAATGCCATATAGACCAGAAGAGCTGGAATTATTATCAGAGACCACCTTCAATCCAACATTCTTATTTTACTGATCAGGAAATGGAGATCCAAGGAAGTTGTGATTTGCTTAAGGTCACACAGGCAGTAAGAGTCAAGGTGAAATTTGACGGAAAATACTCTATTCTTTCTATTGTAATATAATATCAGTTTTTGTAATCAGTCAAATGAGGAGCCTAGAAGATAAGTTTTAAAGTTAGAGAACATTCTAGCTCTAACTCTGCTATTGTATGCTCTCTCTGAGAGCTATTTGCTCAAAGATGTTAGTTGAAGTTATGGATATGATTGTAGTGGTCAAATGGGAGAGAGAAGATTCAAATACTTTATTACCCAAGCTACTCTGGGCAAGTCACAACCTCTCCAGACTCTGATTTCCTTATCTGTATTTTTCAACTCTAAACCCTTCTTTGAAAAGAAAAGGTTGCTCAGAACAGTAAGCTAAAGAATGCCAATGTTTAGAGGACTGGATAAAAAAGGGGTCCCAGACAGAAGAAGTGAGGGGAAAACTAGAAGGATCTAGAGAGTTGCAGGAATGCTCCACTAGCAGTGGCCTCCTCTACTACCCTCAATACAATTCAACTATTTCTGGGCTGGAACCCCAGCTCAACTACCAACAGCATCTGAAGGCAGGAAGAACAAGTCTGACTGACATCCTGTGGGAAGGGAAGGAGGCTAACAAAGATACAGAATAGGCCAAATATCCTTGGACCTTTGGGGTCTCTAGCCACCCTGCCTGGGCAGGATACTTAGAATGAAACGTCTCCTCCCCAACTCCACAAGGAAAACCCAATGGGAGGCCTCCCCAGCTCCGGAATGCCTCGTCCTTTCAGGCAGGAACCCCATGCCAAAGCAAACAATCCCTGCTCTGCGATTGTGCTCTGACTGGGGTGGGGGAGAACAAAGCTCTCTTTCTTTGCTTCCCCAACTCTGTGGTTCCAGCCAAAGGGGCTGTTTACACAATCTTCCCTGGTGAAGGATTTGTTCCCTTTCTCTGGGTTGCAGCTGGAAAAGAACGATTCCTTCTCTGCTTACTGCTTTTCTTTGGCCCCCTAGGCAGGGGAGTCCCCAGTACCTGAATTTCTCACCACTTTCTACCCCCCTCCCCAAGATGTCAACATGTTTAGAAATCATTCTAGTTCCGTGGAGATTGAGATAATATATGAGATCTTAGTAGTAATAGGAAAAAGATCAAGCATAGCTTATGATTTGGCTAAGAAAGAGGCTCACTGGCAGAGAAGGGAGGACTGCAGTGTTTAATTTTTTGCCCCATTCTAACTTCATTCAACATTCTTCATTGCTTAAGTTTTTCCAAACTCAACTCTGGGGCAGAATTAACTAAATTTGTAAACCCCAGGGTAAAGTCTAGCTTTGTCTTTAGGGAAATAGGATGAGTAGGAGGAAATTAATGTGTTGGGGAGGGGGCTTTAATTTAGCACTCAATTTACTAATTCCATCATTCTACATGTGTCCCTGACCCCTCACCCCCACCCTCCACTAGTTAGTTGGCCAACATTTTGTTCATTTTACTTCCACAGAACACTCTTTTTTTTCTCCACGCCCCAATCATTCTAGTATAGTCTCTTCCCTTCTCTTCTAGACTATTATAACATTCTCCTGAAATTGATCTTCCTGTCCCCATTGTCCATCCTATTCAATTCATAGTCCACCTAGCTAATATTGCTAGTGCTAAAACACAGATCTAACCATGTCCAAGAAGATTCCAAGGCTCTCCATAGCTCTTGAGATAAAATACAGACTGTTCTATTTGGCATTTTAAAGCTCTTCACGATTCGGCTCCAGATTATCTTTCCAGGATGATTTTCCATTCACTCTCTTGAAGTCTCAGTTATTTCCCATGCATAGTTTTGTCCTGTGCTTGCAAAGCTCTCCTTCCTAGCCTGAAACTCCCTGTTCTTTTCAAGGTCTGGCTCAAACACTACCTCCTACAGTAAGAGATTCCGATTGTTTGTGCTCTTACCTTACCCATAGTCATTTTTGTGTTTTTTTTTTTTTTTCTGAGGCAATTGGGGTTAAGTGACTTGCCCAGGGTCACACAGCTAGGAAGTGTTTGAGCTCAAATTTGAACTCAGGTCCTCCTGACTTCAGGGCTGGTGCTCTAACCACTGTGCGACCTAGCTGCCCCTCATTTTGTGTTTCTATACATACATATACACATGTGAGTGTGTGTGTGTGTATAATGAAAGAAGGAATCTTAGGCCTCCAGTTAAGAAGGCACAAATTGATATTCAATCTGACACTTTCTGGATGACCCTAGGCAATTCTGCTTACCTTCACCTTCTGTAAAATGCAGATATTAGCTTTCAAGATTGGTATGAGGACCAAATGAGATATTTGTAATACTTAGGATAGCACCTGGCACAAAGTAGGTATTTAATATATATTTAGTTCCTTCCTCTCCATCCCCCACATATCCTAACTATGAAAGTGTATTTTCTTAGATTGTATTCTCTTATAAGAACTTTTTTATTCATATATCCAGTGTCTGGCATATAGTAGGAATTTAATAAATACTTGACTATTGAGAAGAGGAAATCTTAAGAGAATTTCTGAGCAAAATTCCAATTGGTAAATCAGTAAGTGAAGAATAGTATGGACAGAGAACAGGAACATCAACCCTTCAAAGCATTTTCTGGACTTGATCCTGGTTATCCTTGGTAACATTTCCAGGAGACAAGGATTCTCTGTTCCATACTACACATAGGCAGGAAATTAAAGCATGGGAAGGGAACCAGCTTCATGTTATCAAGTCTATCAATGTCATCAGAAGTCCTCGACTCCCATTCTGATCTCCCTTGTCAGGCACAGCCACCTTCCACTATTGTAGACTTCCTTTAAATTGGATCCCCACTGGCTGTTTTTGCTGTTGCCAAGGGAGCTCTGAGCTGGTGTTTTGGAAATTCAGTCGATGTTCAGCTGCTGGGAGATGTTGATGGAAAAGCAGTGGGGGGCACGGAGGGGCTGCAAAGAAAGGAGTCAGGAGGCTGTCCTTGGGTTCCACACATGTGCTCCTCCCCCTTGCCCCTGAACAGGGTCTGCAGCAGTGGTTTCTCTGAAAGCAGCCACAGTTCTTGGAATGCTCCAATGCTTACTGGTTATAAATATCCATGATGGGGGACAGAGCTGGGCTGACTCGGGGAGGAGCAAGATATAGAAGTTTAGGAGAGGAGAGGAAAAGTTATTCTTTCCTAACTAGCAATAGAGACAAGAGGATAACTTAAGAGTAGACCAAAATGAACTTGGCAGTAGGTCAGACAGCCATCAACTTTTAAAGATGTCAGAATAGTTAATGAAAGTAAAGAAAGTGGAATCTACTTGACTGAATTTTAAGTAATTCTTAGCTTATGAAAAGATAAAACCATCCTCATCTTCCCTTCTGAAATACCTCCCTTTTTGCCCTTTATCTCTCTCTGGGTTGGATTACATGTGAAATTAAGAAAAAAGGTGTGATATCAGCCTTTTTTCTTTTTTAAACTTTGGTACTGAGTTTATTATTTTTTTAATTAAAGCTTTTTTATTTACAATACATATGCATGGGTAATTTTTTAACATTGACCCTTGCAAAACTTTCTGTTCCAAATTTTCCCTCCTCCCCCCCACCCCCTCCTCTAGATGGCAGGTAGTCCAATTCATGTTAAATATGTTAAAATATATGATAAATCCAATATATGTATACAAGTTTATACAGTTTCTTGCTGCACAAGAAAAATCAGATCTAGAAAGAAAGAAAACCTGAGAAGGAAAACAAAATGCAAGCAAACATCAAGAGAAAGCAGGAAAATGCTATGTTGTGTTCCACACTCAGTTCCCACAGGCCTCTCTCTGGATGTAGATGGCTCTCCCTCACTGAACAACTGGAACTGGTTTGAATCATCTCATTGTTGAGTTGAAGAGAACCAGGTCCATCAGAATTGATCATCTTCTTGTTGCCGTGTATAATGATCTGGTTCTGCTCATTTCAGTTAGCATCAGTCCATGCAAGTCTCTCCAGGACTCTCTGAAATCATCCTGCTGGTCATTTCTTACAGAACAATAATATTCCATGACATTCATATACCATAATTTATTCAGCCATTCTCCAATTGATGGGCCAATTCAGTTTCTTGCCACTACAAAAAAGGCTGCCACAAACATTTTTGCACAAGTGGGTCCCTTTCCCTCCTTTAAGATTTCTTTGGAATATAAGCCCAGTAGAAACACTGCTGGGTCAAAGAGAATTCAGTTTATCAGTCTTATTTCTAAGATCTAATGTTTAGTGGGGAAATTATTGCACTTGGACTTGAAAAAACTTTCTTTGAACTCTTCCCTCAAGTGAAGAATTTGCTATATTTATTATTTAACCATTCTCAGGATTTAGAGGAGTCTCCAAATTTTTTGGCTTAAAAATTCTCTTCTTACTTCTCTTAAAGAGAAAGTAGTATTGCCTCTGGGCCAAACCTTCAGTGTCGACCCTGAATTCTCCTTATTTCAATAATCTTGAAAAGACCTGAAATTAGTACATATACATCAAAGCAGGGGGGCTGGAAAGGATTCTTCCTGCTTAGCATATAGATGATTTTCAATTATCATCTACTTTTAATTAGGATGGCAGAAACTTAATGACACTCCTCCTGGCACATAAGCACCTACTGAAGAGTGAAGGATAAGACATCATTTCACCAGTTTTCCTGGACTCCAAACTGCTCCAGGTCCAACCATTGGTTTTATGAAATGGGAACAGCCTACTTTCATCTCAAAAACTAGAAAAAACTCTCCATGGAATGTTCTCAGGTCTTTGGACGATTAATACAATTACAATTATTAGAATCAAAAGGGACAATATATTGTATGATATAAAGCAAGATAGGACTTTAAAAACATGATCTAATTCAGAAGTGATTTCAGATTGCCCCCATTCAGATTAAAACGTGATTGAGAAATGTTTAACAAAAACTAGAATCCAACATGTCAATTTGTGAGTTTTCTAAGTCAATAGTGACCTGTAGGGGATGTTTCTATTTGAGTTTGCGCCACTGATCTAGTCTCACACTTTATTATTTTAAAGTTGCAGAAGCTGAAGTCCAGAAAGATTTAATAGCTTTTCCAAGGTCACCCAATAAATGCTGAGCCAAGATTTGAACCCACGCCTTCTGATTTCCACTCTAGTACTTGTTACTAGCGTCAACTTTTCATTCTCTTAAAGTAAAAAAAAAAATACATGTTATTTCTTTTTCCAAAGATGAAACTACTGTTCAGTTTTAATGAAATCTGGATTTCTAAGGAAAAGTTGCAGAAAGGACAAATAGATGTAGTATAAAATAAATGAAGGGAAAGGGAGCTGGAGGTCTCCCTTCATTGTCTAATACTCATTTTACAAATTTAAGAACTGAGGCCCAAAACAGTGACTTGCAGATTAAAATTATGTTTAAAACACTAGAGAAAAAAATTGAGCTCAGAGAGGTTGTTACCAGCTTATCAGTTAAATTTGTGGCATAATTAAGACTAAAACTTTTAAGTAGCTTGACAGTTCCTAGGATAAGATTATTTCCATTTTGTAGATATGAAAATAAATGATTCAAAGCTGGTGGCAGATCTGAGATTAGGTCTTTATCTCATTTCTAATCAGGTCAACCGTTTAATGCCAAAAGGCCAATTCAGAAACAACAGCCACACTTTCCTGTGGATCTGAACTGAAAAGGGAATCAGTATGTACAGCTAACATTACTTAGCTCCTTGGCTTAGAACTTTTCCCTTCACCCTCAATCTACTCAAACTTGGACTGCTAATATGTATCCCTTGGGCCTGGGTGCCAGAGGATTGGGTTTGTCCTGGAGCCTCCTGAAGGAATTCATGCCTTGCAACACTATCTCATCATCCACCTTAGAGAAAAGTAAAATCTTAAAGTTACTAGCTTAAGTAGTCATGGTATTAAAAAAATCAGGTGATGTCCCAGACAGGTAAAGAATTAATATGGGCATTAAAAAAAAAAAAAATTAAAGAAGTCAAGGATGTTTCAGTTAGAGCAACATTACGACTAAGACTTAAGGCTCCATACCAACATCATCTGAAGACAATATACACTATAGCCCCAATTCCACCAGTATTGTGAATTGTGATTGATCCAAGATTGGATAAGCTTTTGTATACGTTGGCCCCTTCCTTACCTGACTCCCACCCCCCAATAAAATGTAAAGAATTGGTATCTTTTAGAATTTGTCTGATACCTGACCCAAAAAAAGGTGATTAATACTGGTTGAATCAAAGTACCCTTCCTTCATGTTTTTATTTATCTTTGTCTAATATTAATTTCATTTTCCCCTTCTACCAACTTTCTTCATGAATTAGGGAAAAGAATCCTGCTCTTTATTACCCTTGCCCATTCACCTCATTTAAGGAAATAGAAGAGCAATAAAAAACCTCAGATCGTGAAAAGCCTTACAAAATATAGCAATATGATTCATTGCAAAAAATCCCAGAGATAATCATTAAACCTGGTTTTGCCATCAATAAGTTGTGATTTTAAGTATGTTATTTCCTCTCGGACCTCAGTTTTCTCATCTTTAAAATGCGCCTAGGCTAGGTGTTCATTCAAAAATTTTTATCAAGTATTTCCTATATGCATGTGGCTTTACAGGATAACAAAGATGAGTGACAATTGGGCTGAACTTCATCAGAATTTATCTGGCAGTGATGTATTTGATAGATCTGAGTAGAGAGTGACCAAAATTTTACTG
Organism: Myrmecobius fasciatus; assembly: GCA_023553655.1. Lineage (NCBI taxonomy): Eukaryota > Metazoa > Chordata > Mammalia > Dasyuromorphia > Myrmecobiidae > Myrmecobius > Myrmecobius fasciatus. The sequence goes on along the minus strand of JAJPUD010000267.1, from coordinate 712,469 downwards.
CCATAGCTTAAATAGGTGTCTAAATTAAGTTGAGATAATAGAAATGGTAAAATGGGATAACAATTACTTTATGCTGGCATTATAGTCACTGGTCTAAGCATTCATGGTGATTAACAACCTGTACTAACAAATAAAAGGAATAATCTCTAAAATTCTGCTTCATCTACAATGATAAGTGTGGAAATATGTATTCATATATTCAATTTGTCAAGTATTTTAACATAATTAACATGTAGTGGATATCCTGCCATCTAGGGGAGGGGTGGAGAGTAGGGGGGAAAAATTTGTAACAGAAAGCTATGTAAGGGTTAATGTTGAAGAATTACCCATACATATGTTTTGCAAATAAAATAAAAAATAAAAAAAAAATAATAATAATAAAAAAAAATTCTGCTTCATTTTCCCCAAGACAGAAAAAGGAATCTAGGAGATGCAAAATCCCAGAAACTTGGGGATTGAGGCCCCACCTTTTTTCACCAGCACTACTACCACCCTCCAAGACTCTCAGTGATCTCTACTCTATTAAAATGGAAAAGAAGCATACACCAGAGACCCAAGAAACAGCTTAATAATACAGTATTTATTTTTTTCCCCCTCTGTCAAATCCTGAGCCATGGTTTCCCAGGGCTGTCTGGTAAGATGGAGGGGAAGGTACACACATAGGCTGGAAGAGACATGGAAGGACCAGAAGGATGAGGAGGAACATTCAGAAACGTTGAGGGATAGAAATGGCTCCATCACATGGCGAAGAGAATGAGGAAGGCCACCATCAGGCAAAAAAGCCCCATGGCCTCAGACAGGGCAAAGCCCAGGATGGCATAGGAGAACAGCTGCTGCTTCAGTGAGGGGTTCCTGGGAGAAGGAAAACTGGTTGAGTCTGGTTCCTGGGTCACAAGGACAGTAAAGCTATCAATAGGAGATGGGCAAGGAAACCTGCTGGCACTTTTCTCAAATTCTGAGGTGATCATTATACTGACTCATCTTTTAGTGTGAAGGGTCACACCAAAGTCTGGATAGATAGGTTAGTCTTAGCCCAATTATTAGCTTCAGATATCAACCCATCCAATGCTCTGCAGGGATTTAATAGGAACCTTAGTCAATCTGTAATGCATTAGCAATTTTTAATCCAAATATTACCACTTCAAAAAAAAAAAAAAAATCCACTATCCTTACCACATGTTTCTTTCTACTCAGTACTAATTGGCTCTTGGCTATAAGTATTTAGCAGCCATGCCCGCAATAAGCTCGCCAAAATGGAATGGACTAAGCAATTAAGATTGGTGGGTAAGACAACCTTTTTTCATTGCAAATATGATCAGAACAAAAGGATCTTGTATCCCCTACAAAAAGTGATCATTCTAGTTTGAAGGTGAGAGGACAATTGAGAAGATAGGAATGCAACCAGGAAAAATATACTACCAATTTCAGTGATGCTATCCATTAATCCAGTTTGCTCAGTTCTGGCCATCAGGGATGTTCTGATTGGCACATCAACTATGCCAGGACGAGATCTCCTTTGGAAAAATCCAGGAAAATAACTCTATGTCCCCACTGGTATTAAGAGAACTTATTGTCTCTGGAGGGTTAATTTAGTTTTAACAATGAGTTGCCAAAAGTCTACGGGGAGCAGATAGTCTCAGAATCCCAGTGCCAGTGGGACAGGTTGAAGTGGCAAAAAGTTATCCCCACATGGGTTGTGGGATAGCAACAGTGAAAGGTCATTTGGATCGGGAGACAGGAAGCCAGAGGTGGTCACAAGGAATAGGATCAGGATTCAGAGAACCAAATTTTGTTCCTGTTCATCTGAAAGTATAAATGCTGCTTAAGTGCTATTTAGAATGTGGCAGCTAAATTCATACCCTGCTTCCACCTTAGTCAATGAGGTCTCTATTCTCTAATCCCTACATTACCTGGCATAACCAATGATGAGACTTCCAAACACAGTCCCGATCCCAGCTCCAGAGCCAGCCACCCCCACAGTGGCAGCCCCAGCCCCGATGAACTTGGCTGCTGTGTCAATGTCCCTTGAAACGCTGCTGGTTTGGAATCCACATCGGGGCACAAGTGAGGTCAAGGGACCTGATGTTGCCAGAATGCTGAGGTTCTGTGAGAGAAAGAAGTAGGCTATAGGGGAAGGCACCTTCAAAGACATTGAGTTTCTGTATCACAAAACTAAAACATTCTTTATACCACTGAAAAGTTCTGATATGTGAATAAAGATGGTAAGATGAAATCTTGATGCATTCATTGGTGGTCAACTACTAGAGTATTAGGATATCCCAGGAGAAGCTATTTCCCTAAAACCCCAAGAGTTAGGATTTCCCCATTGTAGGTCTAGGCTGGGACAAGGTAGGTATCAGAATCACACATAGGCAATCTTTCAGAATGTCACTAAAGTTCAAGAGCAGAAGTTTTAAACCTTTTTGTGTGTTAAGGAATCCCTTTGCCAGTCTGATGAAACTCATGAACCACTTTTCTCATAATGTTTTTAAAGGTATAAAAGACAAAGAATTATAAAGGAAACCAAATATATTGATAGTTACAAAATTTAAGGAAAAAGAAAAGTTCATGGATCTCAGGTTAAGAATCATTGACCTAAACAGTGTATAGGATAGTAAATCCTATCTTTTCTACTTCCCTTTAAAACCAGTGGCTCCCCCAAACCCTCTACAGAAGTCTCACTCATCTGGGTTGGTGCCAGGACACCCCCTGCTGGCCTAAGCAATCAAGCACTTTTTTCTCTGTGACCCCCATGGTCAAGGCTCATCTTTACTGTCCAGTTACCTCATCTGTCCGAACCTCTGGCCGTTTTAGCACCACTGCAGATAACGGTCTACTCAGCAACTGAGAGCTGCTCCTCACCTGGCAGAAAAGGAGCAAAAATGTCACAGGGACACCTGGAATACTCCTGGTGGCTGGCTGCTTTACCACAAGAAGAATTCCCCTTCTTTGTCATCTAGTCCTCCCATCATCCTCAACTGTCCCAGGGCTTAATCCCATATTTTAGATAACGACTATAATGTTTCTGCCCATCCTACCCTAAAGAAACCTATGTCTATGGGAATTGGAGGCACATTCAAATACCTTTCTCACTCATTTCACAGCCAGATATGGGGAAGGCTGCATCATTATCTAAGAAGGAAGCCAGGAATCAAGGCAAAAGGAGGACTTACTCTTTTTTTTTTTTTTTTTGCTGAGGCAATTGGGGTTAAGTGACTTGCCCAGGTTCACACAGCTAGGGAATGTTAAGTATCTGAGATCAGGTTTGAACTCAGGTCCTCCTGACTTCAGGGCTGGTGCTCTATCCACTGTACCACCTAGCTGCCCCGAGGACTTACTCTTAAAGATACTGCTCAAAAGAGTAGAGATCACCCATCTTGCTAAAACTTCAACTCCCGTGTGCAGGTTTCACAGAACAATGTGTCCCAAATCTGAATGTGTGTTTACTATGCATAATGTCATGAATGATTTGCATAAAGCATAATCTCAATAAATGTAAATTAATCAGTTGGCACTACTTTGCTGCCACCCAGGCTCTGGAGAGTAGATAGCTTGTCTAGGTTTACAAGGACAATATGAGACACAGGACTTAAAACCACTATTCTCTTAACTATGCATCTTCTTTGCTTTATAAATAATGTATGGTGTGCCCCTCACTATAATGTAAGCTCTTCATGGGAGAAGAACTATGTCTTTCTTCTAGTAATCCCAGTACCCATACAGGACAGCTTCATACACATTACTGACTCAATCTGGATGACACAATACTCTCCGGAGTTTTTAAGTCCTAGGGATATATATATATATCATATCACTACTCTGAGTGCTTCACTGAGACAGATCATACCCCTTCAATAACTTAGCTGGAAACATTCAGCTTGGTGCTGTGCCTTTAGGTATTTTAGCAAGGTTGGTCCTTGCTAAATAAGACAGTTCCAATGATGGATATCTTTCCTTTCTACTTTGGCAGCACTTGATAGACTGTACTTTTCTGGCATAGCTTTAGAGAAGTTAGGGTCACAATCTTCACCGTCACCTCTATAACACATAAGGCATCAGTGGAGAACTTTAAAAGGGACACAAAATACACACAACTGACACTAAGTGGTTAGGTACCAAACCCAGATTCTCAGATCTACACTCCACTTTCCCCAAGAAATTGCATGAATGGAAATAGTCTAAAGATTTGGACTCAAGTGAATATTCACTTAACTTGCTGAATTTACTTCCATATCAGACTATCATAGCAAGATATCATATCACATACCAGAGGGTGTCACTTCCGCAGGTGAAAGTAACCCTCCCCACAGCTTAACTGTAAAGAACAAGGTCTGATGAAGTTGTAGGTAGAAGGATGGACTATGTTATGTTCCTTTCCCCATCCCCCACCCCCATTTGATTATCAGCTACTCACAAGGGCAGGGGTAGAGATGAACTTGGCGCAGGCGTACATTCTCAGGGGGTGAGGGGCAAAGCCAAAAAGCTGAGGGCATAAAAGCAGTGATAAAAATCAGGATTACTACCTTATTACACAAAGTAAACCAATAGTAACAGAAAGGTTACTTAGAAAATTCAACTGAGATAAAAGGGGGGATTCAAAACAAGGAACAGTACTTATTTCAAAAAGGAGAAAACAAGAATCTGAAAAAAGTACCTATTTGACTTTACTGAAGTTGGATATGATTAGAAACTAGGCATTTTTATTCCCCTTGGGAATATTAAGACATGGCCCTTATAATTTATACCATCTCAAACCAAGGCTCACAACCTTTTGAAGACTTGACTTCAGTAGGAGGGAAAAAGGGCCTTAAGATTCAGAATAGATAATATACTTTTTATTAACATAATTTCTGATAATTGATGTTCCATTTCCAATTCTAAAAAGTATTTTCTCTGGGGTAGCTAGTTGGTGTAGTGGATAGAGCACCAGCCCTGAGGTCAGGAGAACATGAGTTCAAACCCGGTGTTAGACACTTAACACTTCCTAGCTTTGTGACCCTGGGCAAGTCACTTAACCCCAACTGCCTCAGCAAAAACAAAACAAAAAAAAAACCTATTTTCTCAACATTTTCCTTCAGCCCAGGTCTTAGTACTTTTAAGTTACAATTTAATTGAGGACATTACCTAGAATGCCTTTTATTTAGTTCATTTCCCAACAATGTAAAAGAAATCCTTCTTAGATAACATCTTATATGTGTGTATATGTCTCTCCACACACATATGTACATATATACACACAAAAATAATTTGGTTGGATTCTTACAACTCTAAAACATAAATTACTATGCCTATTTAACAATGAAGAAACAGAATCAGAGGAGATAAGATACCAAGTAGAAGAACTAAAACTTGAAACTAAGTCTTTATACCAAATTCTGCTTTCTGTACCATGCTGCCTGAATCTCTGATAAGCTTCTATGCCTTTGGTTGTCATGGACAGAGATGTAGAATTTATGGGTTTCTTATACAGCTTTGTCACTATATAACGTGGAACCACTTACCCCATGCTTCAATTTTTAAATGAAAGGAGATTCATAGTGAAGCTAAAGCAGATTAATGCTGGAAAGTTGACATTAGTGTAATAAGCAAACCTAGGTTACTACAGTTAACATCTTCATGACCTAAGTGGGCCAAGAGGTACAGTGGCTTCAAAACCTTAAATCCAAAGTCTTTACATCTAACTTTTGTTGAAGTCCACTCTGTCCTGCTTTATTCTTCAGTTTAATCAAAGACAACTTCAAAAAACTACAAGAAAAATAACGCACTGAAATGATCAGTAATTCCTTAAGAGATTTCACCTACTTTGAGGAAACATTTAACACGTCTTCTCTAAGAGCAAGAATGAGTTTCACAGTGAATTTATTTAAGTGATAAGAATTAGACTACAACATGTCAGGACTGTGACTTTAAGGTAGGGGTTCTGAAATTTTTTCTGTATCTGGGACCCCTTTTCAGAACATTCTTAAATGCATAATATAAGGTGCACAGATTAGAAAGAAAACCAATCATATTAAAACAGTTATCACAATATTTAAAAAATAAAACTTGAGGGAATTTTAAGCCAGGAATTATGCTTTAAAATATTAGTGCCAATTCTCCCTTTTATGGAACAAAAATTATAACATAACCTAATAGTTGGCTCCTTATTACAATGGCAACTATTCAATATTAACCTGCTATAGCTCCACTCTAATGGAAATCTTTTCAATGTCTACCCAATTCTTGCCTCTCCTATTTTCATTAGTTTGAAATTTACTTTTAGTATGCAAGGTACATTACTCATGTCCATACTGGCTAGCATCCTTACTTAAAACCTGAAGTGACAATGTATCTTCAAGGCAATGGACCCTAAGTGAGGCAAAGTTATCTACTAGTCTATCAAACACTCAAAACATGGACAGGGTAATTCCCCTTTAGGAGTTATTTGTGCTAAAACCAAGTTTCTGTCCTTCAGATTATAAGGTTTGATTCTATTTACCAAAGACATTTAGAAGCTGAGAACACTCAGGGAGTATGAGTGAATAAAAAGACAATTAAAGGACAAGGTGACAAGACCTTGTGTAGTTCCAATTAGGTTTGGCTGAAGAATGACCTTGGCTGGCTGTACCCTTGGTTTACTCCTGAAAACAAGGAGTTTGGGGACATTAGACATTATCTTCAAATAACTTTTGAAAATAACTCTTGAGGGAAGGCTACCATGGGGCACTGTTACATTATGTAGGCTCTACCTCTGATAGAGAAATAGGGTAGTATAGGAGAAAGAATCTTGGAATCAGAGGATTTCGTGTTCTAGATTACCTGCATGACTTTAGCTGTCACCTCAAGTTTCCTCAAAGGAAACACAAGGGCTTTAACTAGGTAACCTCAAAGGTTGCCAGCTCGAATTTCAATACCCAGATCCTATGAATTGGCTTCTTCCCTGATCTTTCACTTCTGAGGGAAGTGGGTGGAAGGTCAAAGTCTGTGCTGTAATCCCAGGATTCACTTGGAATAAGTCAGAGGCTAGTTTGGGGGCTCAAACATCTTTAAAAAATTTTTTTAGAATGCTGTGACCTTTTGACAGGAGCCCAAGAGGTTTGGCTTGGGGTGGGGGGAGAACCAGACCACAGGTTCTGCCAGGTCTCAGTTGGGGAGGATGCCGCTCAAGTTGAGGAGGTTTGGAAGGGGCAAGACAGGCTGCCGGGAGGGTCCCGGGGGAGCAGTGCCAGGGGAGGAGGAAGCCTGACCCGCACGTGGGCACCTGGGAGACGGCTTCCGGGACTAAAGGACTGGACCAAGTGGTATTTACATAGCGGACTACGGGGGCCTGGAAGGCCCAACCGGCGCCGGGGAGGGAGTGGAACAACCATCCTAGGGTCGGGGCACTGGAAGACACCCTAGGGAAAGACGGTATGTTCGGGGGACTAAGGCGTCCGGAACCCAGAAAGCACCAAGGAACTCCTCCCCTACTCCCTCTTTTTCCTTCTCCGCCCCCCTTTCCCCCCATACCCGGGGCCCAAGATGGCGCCGGGCCCTCGCGGCTGGAGGTCACCGGCGCGCGGGAAGGGGAAGTCTCGGGGTGCCAAGGCCCGAGAGTCGGGAATAGTGTGAGGACTGGGTTCGGGGGTGTTCCAGGGAAGCCTCCGCGGAGTAACGGCGCAAAGTGGAAACTTCTGCGCGCATGTACGTGGAACCACGCGGGAGCCAGGCCCCAGGCCTTACCTGCCGGCAGAGCAGAGGAGACAGAGAGGGGGAGGGGAAAGAGGCGTGCCGTTTGACGCATGCGTACCTTTTGCCAACGAGTGGCATTGGTGAGGACAGAGTGACCGAAACGTTAGGGTTCGGAGAGACGCTACAGCGCCGCCCTCCAGCCACTTTGTGGCAGGCGGTCCATCTCGCCATCTGCTGTTCTAAGACTAGAACTACAACTAGAAGCGATCTGGTGTAGACTCTAGGTAGCTGTGAGTAGCATACAAAAAGCATTCTGAGATTTACTCTAGACTGCAGCGGGAATATGGTCGTCAGGCACATTCCCAAGCATGCGCAGAGTCAAACAGTTGAAGCACAACCTTCGTGACTGGGGTGCGGCTTACACCAGAACGGTAGCATTAAGCGTTCAAGTACCCCTACATCCTTTACACTTCTACAGCTTAGGGAAGCCTCAGTATCTTGAAATCACGTGTCCAGGAGCTGCTCAAGGGGAAACCTATTAAATGGGCAAATAGGCTGCAAAATGCCAAACTCTGACAGCCTCATTTTTTGCGTTTTTTCCTTTTAAGTGGGAGAAAGAAGGGGGAGGGGGGTAGTTGCTCTTTTATCAAATGAGATGGTGGGGCAGCTAAGTGGCGAAGTGGATAGAGCACCAGCCCTGAAGTCAGGAAAGACCTGAGTTCAAATCTGGTCTCAGACACTTAACATTCCCTAGCTGTGTGACCCTGGGCAAGTCACTTAACCCCAATTGCCTCAGCAAAAAAAAAAAGAAAAAAAATTATCAAATGAGATGGTGTATGTAAATGTAATGTGATAATTATCAAGCGAGATAATGTATGTAAAGCACTTTACAAACCTTAAGCTGTGAAAATGTCAAGAATTAACTCTTTCCTACTTAGTAGGAGCCACTGGAGAAAGGGCCTTCTGCTCAGTGACCTAGCAAAGAAGAGAGTAAGGGGCTGGGTTGCAAAGAACATGAGGTCATCTTAACCACCTGATGGAGTTCAGAGCAGCTTTTCACTCCTTCCCCTCTCTCTTCGACTTTATCTCAATTCCTCAGCAAATATTGCCCCGTGGGTGCAATCTCGGTCATCCCTCCCCCCCATTTCATCTTAGGTATTCCCCCTAAAGTGTGTCATCTCTGGGTTCCACTCCCATCTTATATAGGCAAGTATTGGATGGGAGTGCGACTATCCCCAATCTCATCTTTTGCTTCCTTTCTCCATCTCAACTCCAGAGTAAGTACCCTTGGCTTGCAGCGTACCCCTTCTTGCTCTCAATACCCATCTAATTTCCAGAGCAAGTACTACTCCCGAGGGGCACTATATCTGCCCCTCATGTCACCCCTGTAGAGTTTACTGTTTCTCTGTGAGCCAATGCTTCTTCCCCTCACCTATCTCACCTCCTAGATCCGTGCCCCTTCCCTCTTCATCAGCTTTAGACCTGCTGTTTCACACTTAAAGAGCCTTCCTATTCCTCCCTCGCATCTGCCGGCCTCCCATCCCTAAATGCAGTAGGAAAGCAGCCAAGCTTGGAGGCCTTTGCACTCTGCCTCTCACCCACCTCCCAAAGATGGGGGGGTCTCAACTCCCCCCCTTGACATGTCAGACTCCACCTGGTAGCACCTATCACGCACCCAAAGCATCGTGCTTCCAGGAAAGCAAAGGGAAAGACACACACACTCATCCCCCATGAAAAGGAAAGGGGAGAAAAAGGGAGGGGAAGGGAGGAGAGAGTGGAAAAAACCCTAGGCTGTAAATAAAGGCAAATCCGCCTCCCTCCGAGGGGCCGTTTGTCCTCCCTCCTTGGCCCCGTCCTTCCCGCCGCCCCCTCCCGGCTGCCTGGCGGGCCCCGCGGCGCCCCGGCCCCGAGCTCCTCCATTTAATCGGATTTGGGAGAAGGGGAGGATAAATCACGGCAGCAGCTTTACGGTCCCGGAGGAGAGGCGAGCCGCAGCCAGGCACACCCCGGCCGGCGATAAAACCCGCCGCTGAAAGCCCGCGGAGCCATTTCCCGGGACCCCGAGCGACGCCATTACAGCGATGTAATTTTGCCCGGATGAGGCCCCGAGTTTAATTATCCTCGCGGAGGAATTTCAATGCGGCCAATCCATCTTGCAGGCGGGCGGCAGAGGGATTTATATGGGCCCGTTATTTCACACCGATCCTCCATCTGCATTTTTATGGCCCTCCGTTCCAGCCGGGGGAGAGGAAGGGGAAAGCTAGAGAGGAGGAGGAGCCCCCCCCCACTACACCCCCAGTTTCTTCAGCCACGTGCCCGGCTGCAGCAGCCTTTGCATCCCTCCCCATCTCGGGGGACCGAAGAGATGAGGGGACCCCGTACCCCTCAGTGCATCTCCGTACATATACACACTCGCGCGCGCGCTCCCGTTCATTCCTGCTATTGCATCCGCAGCTGCCGCAGGCAGGCAGCCCCCGGAGACCACTCAATCAACAGGTCCTTACTAAATGCCTGCGGAGCAGCCCCCAATCCCAGCCGATTCACACCTTGAAGGTCTTCAGGCCAGAAAATCGGGAGAAAATAGGGGCCTTGTCCTCCCAAAAACTTACAATCGACCTCCCACTCCACCCCACCCGGGATGCACTAGTCGTCCGGCCTCCACTTGGAAACTGCAAGGGACCTGTTCCACACCCCATTTGTGTGTTTGGGTGTGTGTGGATATATACATATAAAAAGATAAATATACACATAAATAATGTGCACATGTGGTAATATGTGCATGTACACATATATCTGTACATACATATATACACGTACATACAGAGTGCACTGCCTGGTATTTGAGATTTGGAGTCCTATTCTCTTTCCAGCATTACAGTCTCCTCCCAATCATTCCTTTTAGAACTAGAAGGGGCATGAGGAAATTACCTTGGCCAGTTCCCTTTTACAGATTGAGAAAACTGAGCTCCATAGAGATAAATGAAATTGGACAAAGTCACACAAAGTTAGGATGCAAGACCGGGTCCCTGGATTGCAAGTCCAGTGTTCCCCACTGCATCAGAGTTTCGCTCCCTTTTCCTTCTTAGCCAATCTTACACTTCAGAGCTAGAATCGACCTTAGGAGTCATTTTGATCAGTCCCCATTTTCAGATTGAGGGAAATGAAAACCAGAGAGATTGCCCATATTAATAAGCAAAGCCCAACGTCACGTGGCTTGTTAGTAAGCAATGCCTAAGATTCTCTAGCTCCAAAGCCAAGATCTTAATGGTTGTTTCATTTTCATCTCCATGTGTACATGCACCCGAATTTCCATGACCTTCCAGCCCCATTCCCCGAAGCCAAAACAAATCCAGTTTATGCCTAGGAGTTACTCCCAGTAAACAGCTGTTGAGTGCTTGTCATTTCAAATTAATTTGTGCCAAGCACTATGCCTTGCACGGAGTAGGTATTTAATATATGTTTCTGAAATTGGCTCTTAAAGGAAAACAGAGATGGCTTAGGAGAAAGAGGAAGCTGGTTCCTCTTTTTTGTTCTTATTGCTTCCAGCATTCCGTGCAGTCAGCAACCAAATAGTACGAGGCAACCTTTGCACCACAGCTAGTCAGGATCCTGAAAATCCCGGTCTCTCAATTTATTTTGTGACACGGACTCCTTTGGCAGTCTGGTGAAGTTTATTGATCCTTTCTATGAATCCAGCTTTTAAATATTTGAATAATGAAAGAAAATGCTAAATTTTAGCGACAGGTTAGTGAAAATAAAGATGTAATTTCCCCCCCTATCCGGATTCACAACCCTCATCATCCCAATCTATCTCACGAATCCCTTGAAAGTCGGTAGACACCAGATTAAGGATCCCTCTTTGGGACAATCCGTAGCAGCCTCAACTATCAGCGCCAGCAATTTCCCCAGAATGAATCAACATTTATGCAGAGGGTGATTAAGGAAGCTGAAGGTCATTTATTCTTCTTCACAGGAATGAGGGGGGAGGAGAGGTTATTAAAATAAAATGTGTTTGTAGATTTCTGGCCAGTTTGGTAGCTGGTCAGTGCTGAGAGTCCCTCCCACTCAGAATTGACATCAGTTCTGAAATATTGGCCTGATGTGAGAGGGGACGGCAGAAGGAAAATGGAAGAGCAAGCAATGGACTGGGAGATAAGGAGAAAAGGGGAGGCAGGGGATGATGAGGGGAGAGAAAAGACAAAAGATAAGGGGGAGGAGAAAAGGATTGTGAGGGAGATGGCCATGATTTGGTCTAGGGATCTTCATGGACTGGAGGAAAAGCCTGTCTTCCATTTTACCAAGGGAATATTGAGAGGCGAAAAGTGAAGGCTGAGGGTCAGAGGCATTTTCTCCAGTCCCCTCCATTTCCCACCAGATCCTTTAATAAAGCCTTATTATAGAGCTGTAAAACAAAGAAGAGTCAGAGAGATGGAGCAGAATCAGTCTCTGAATCTCTAATTCTCATTTCTGTGACCCTTAGGCAAATGAATTACTCAACTCCTCTGAGCTTTTTTTTTTTCCTCATCTGTAAAATGGGGATAATAATGTGCTGTTTATACCTCACCAGACTATTGAGGGGAAAAGATAGCTGCTATATAATTGTGATTTATCCTTAGCATTATTAGATGCCAGTTCTAAAATCCTATGATTCAGAAGCCAGCAACTGATTGGCTGGTTACCCAATGCCTACCATCAGTCTCGAAGTCTGTCTGGCTAATAGCCTCATAACCCAATGGCACTAAACTGGCGTTGGGCTGTTAATTCAATTCAGCAAATATTTATTGAGGGCTTGCTGTATGCAGGGTATAGTTACATGCTTCAGGGATAAAAAAAAATGAAGAAAATAGGACAGACTGCTGAAAAAGATCTTAGGAGTCATCTATCCCAATTTGTTCATTTTATGAATAGAGAAACAGCTTTAGAAATATTATGTGACTTGCCCAAGACCATCCTGGTAAATGGCAGAGCTTGGATCCAAACTCATGTCTTCCAACTCAAAATTCAATTCTCCTCTTACTGTATCATGCCTTTGAAAACTTGAAGCTTTAATCAGACAATTGATAAATAATAAGACAAGTACACAAATAATTAGATGAGCTAGGATAAAAGTATAAGATTAAAAAAATTAGAGAAGTCCCCATGGAAGGGATCAGGGAAGGTTTGATGGAGGAGAAAGCATTTGAATTGAATGGGAGGATAAGCTTAAAGCAGCTTGGTGGTGTGATAGAGCCTGGAGTCAGAAAGCCTCATCTTTCTGAGTTCAAATCTGGCCTCAGACACTTATTAGCTGTGTGATCTTAGGCAAGTTACTTCACACTGTTTACCTCAGTTTCCTCACCTGCAAAATGAGCTGGAGAAGGAACTGGCAAACCACTCTAGTATCTCTGTCAAGAAAAGCCCAAATGTTTTTCTACCTCTATACCATCTCTCCCATCTGTTCCTTCCTTTCCACTCACATGGCCATCAACCTAAATCAAGCTCTCAACACTTCTTAGACTATGGTAACATCTTCCTAAACATTTCCCCTACCTCAAGTCTTTCCCTGCCTCCAAATCTTCTGTATACCTTGTAAAGCAATTTTCCTAAAGCACAATTCCAACTATGTATGCTATTCCCTTGCTCAAGAAGTTCCAGGAGCTTCCCCTTGCTTCAAAAATCAAATACAAGCCCCTGCCTTTAAAGCCTTTCACAATCTGGCTCTAATCTACTTTTCCATGCTTTTTATGTATTACTCCCCTTCATACAAGCTGCAGTCTAAAGGAATTGACTTTGCTGGTTTTATATATCACATGCCATTTCCTTTCTCCATGATTATGTCAGCTCTTCTCCCTGTCTCCTTCCTCTCTGCCTCTTAGAATTACTAACTTCGTTTACTTAAGTTCTACTTAAGCCCTACCTTCTTCATGAGGTTTCTTATAGTACCTCTCCCTCCTAAAATGACTTTGAATTTATTTTGTACATATTCTATATATAATCACATGTATATAAGTACATGTGCTGTTTCCCCTTATTGAAAAGTAAACTCCTTGAGGGCAAAGATTTGAAGTCTTTTTAATCCCAGCACCTAGGACAGATAATTAATAAATGCTTGAAGCTTAATAAATGGTTGGTGGATTGATAGGAGGAGAGACTGGCTAGAACAGTGGTATTTAACCTTTTTGTTTGTTTGCTTGTTTCCTGGACCCCTTGGGCATAGACTCCAGGTTAAGAATCCCTAGGCTACACCCTTATTAAAACAGTCTGGGGTAGAGGTAATAACAGCCTGGGTGAGGGATGGGAATAGGGATGGAGAGGAGGGGATAGATGGGAAAGGTATTATGAAAGTAAGATTAATAGGACTTGGTGATTGATTGAAATTGGAGGCTGAGGGACAAGAAGGAATCAAAAGATGGCCCTGAGGCTTTCATTGCAAGTGACTAGAAGAATAAGCGATGCCATTAAAGGGAAGCCAGAGGATGAGCTGGTTTGGAGAAGAAGATCACAGAGTCATCAATTCAGAGCTGGAAAGGCTTTTAGAGGCCTTCTAATCTAACCTTCTCATTTTTTTGGTTGAAGTAACAGAAGCAAGGAAAAGTTAAGTGACTTTTTCAAGATCTCAAAGGTTCTCTGACCCCACTTTGATAAATTTTGATGTGTGGATCTTACATCCAAATGGAGATGTCTGTAGTTATATCATTTGATTCTCACAACAACCCAGAAAAGTAGGTGCTATTATTATTTCCATTTTGTGATTGAGGGAACTCAGGAACACAAGGTAAAATGATTTGTGTCATATAGGTAATAAATGTCTGAGGTTGGATTTGAACTCAGGTCTTCATGACTATGCTAAGTGTGTGTCATCAACTACTTCTAGCTAAGTCTAGGGCCTACCCTTAATCTCTGGAAAATTGAGGCCAATCAGGTCTCAGAGGAAGCTTTGTCTTATCACATTCACATATGGTAAAAACATTGCTAGAATATCTAATGTGGTAAAAATCATTTCTAGTTGGAAAGATCAGGAAAATCTTTTTTTAACCTTAAGATTAAATATTTACTAAAACAGTCCTGTAATCTCTTTTTCATATTCCTTTTTTAAAAGTAATAGTAGTACATACCTGTCAGATTAGCTAAAATGACAGGAAAAGTTAATGATGAATGTTGGAGGGGATGTGGGAAGGCTGGGACACTGATGCATTGTTGGTGGAGCTGTGAACAAGAGCAATTTGGAACTATGCTCAAAAAGTTATCAAACTGCATACCCTTTGACCCAGCAGCATTTCTATTGGGCCTATATCCCAAAGAGATCTTAAAGGAAGGAAAGGGACCCACATGTGCAAGAATGTTTGTGGCAGCCCTTTTTGTAGTGGCTAGAAACTGGAAACTGAATAGATGCCCTTCAATTGGAAAATGGCTGAACAAATTATGGTATATGTATGTTATAGAATATTATTGTTCTGTAAGAAACGACCAGAGAGGCCTGGAGAGACTTGCATGAACTGATGCTGAGTGAAATGAGCAGAACCAGGAGATCATTATACACGGCAACAACAATACTATATGATGATCAATTCTGATGGACATGGCTCTCTTCAACAATGAAATGTTTCAAACCACCTCCAATTGTTCACTGAAGAAAGCCATATACACCCAGAGAGAGGGATGTGAAATGTGGACCACAACATAACATTCTCATACTCTTGATTGATGTTTACTTACATTGTGTTTCCTTTATCTGATATGTCTTCTGTGTAGATAACGATTTTTCTTGCACAACAATGATAAGTTTGGAAATATGTATACATATATTTGATTTGCCAAATATTTTAACATAATTAACACGCAGTGGATATCCTGCCATCTAGGGGAGGGGTGGGGAGTGGGGGAAAAATCTGTAACAGAAAGCTATGTAAGGGTTAATGTTAAAAAATTACCCATACATATGTTTTGCAAATAAAATAAAATTTAAAAAAATAATAGTAGTTTTTTACTTTTCAAAATACATACAAAGATAGTTTTTAACATTCACCCTTGCAAAACCCTGTATTCCAAAATTTTTCTCCCTTCCTCCCTTCTTCACTCCTCCCCACTCTAGACCGCAAGTAATCCAATATGGGTTAAACATGTACATTCTTCTAAACATATTGAGATCAGGAAAATCTTTAAGGAGATGTGACTTAAACATGACATTAGAGGAATAGGATTTCAGTCCAGTTTTACCACCCAACTTCTGATTCTCTGCTTCATCTCATTCTCTCTCTATTTCAAAGAAATCTTTGCATAAGTTTATTTTTATTTACTAGTTGATCTTCTACCCTCCTTCTTTTCCTTCCAAACTAAATAATGTACTTCCCTTTCCTTGGAAAACTTTCCCAAGTTCTCCTGACCTTACTCTTTCTGATTTCCTTCTTCTCCAAACCATTTGTTCCTCATTCTGATCTTATTTCTTTCTGTGTGTTGTGATTCTCTTTGAGGGTAGGGCATTCACCTCCTCCTTTTTTTTCTGGATGTCATTATAATACCCAGTTAAATACATGGTTTTGACATGGGAAGTACTCCATTAATGTTCTGAATTGACTGACAACATGTTTTTCTCAGACCAGACAGATATTATGGGAGGAAGATGTGTGAGAAGTGACAGCTGCTAGGATCTTTGCTACAGAAGCTAGCTTTTCCTGAATCCCTGTTATCTCCTGTCTTCCCAAGCAAAGGTTAGTTTTTCCTCAGGAAAGAAAAAGGGATAAGCATTTATATAATGCTTACTCTGTGCCAGGTATTACACTAAAGCACTTTATAAACATCTCATCTGAGCCTGAAAACAGCTCTGAGAGGGTACCTATTTTTGCAGCTAAGGAATCTGAAGCAAAAAGAATTTAAGCAATTTTCCCAGGATCTCACAGATAAATAAATGTCTGAGGCTGGATTTGAATCCAGGCCTTCTTGACTTCAGACTCAGCACTCCATCCATCTAGCTGCATCCCTAACCCTAACTTAAAAAGTACTGAAACTTTCCTCAAGACCTTATTGGCCCAGGGAAGTAAGGCAGTGTCCTGGTAGTCTAAGTACAAAAACCAGGATAGGAAGAGTTGGGGGCTCTTCTCTGCATATTAGTAGACTGCCATGATGAATGTAGAGTTTGAGAAACTGTGTCCAACCAAATCAATGCTATATCCTTGTTGGAAATCCTTGTCATGCATTCATTCTTATGGCTGTCAACTTCCTTTATTAGGCAGCCTACAAATGTCTCCAGACTTACAACAGACACATAGCACAAGAGAAAATTAAACAAATTTGACAAAGGGTGATTCAGGGAAAAGAAATTGTATCTTATTCTACTATATTCCAGCCAAACTGGGATACCTAGTTTTTGCTGAATTCCATATATTTCATATTCGCTGTCTTATATGCCTGGAAGGCACTTCCTCCTGGGTTCTTCCTTTCCCTATTCTTTTTATTTCAAGGCTCAATATAGGAGCTAATTCTTCCTGTTGCTGGGCTTTCCTCCTCAAAATGCCTTGTAAATGTGTCCATATTTTATCTACCCAGTCTATGGTAGATATAATATAAGATATGAGGTTAGAGATTATCTTGTTTTGCTCTTTGTATTTCCTGAAACTAGCAGACTCTCTTGCACATAGTAGGTGACTTAAGAAATGTCTGTTCAATTGAATTGAAAAACAAAAGTTTCTTTTTGCTCAGTTGAAGCCTTTAAGTCATACCTACATTACTGCATTAACTTTCTAGCTGATTTCTCTCTTAACTATTTTCTTTCTCTTCCAACTTATCCTATTCAGACTAATTTTCCTAAAGCATGGCTTTTATTCAGTTACTTGCTCAAGAATCTATAACAGCTCTCTTATCCATCAAATCAATTCTTCTCCTTGACTTTTAAAGACTTTCATAATTTAATCTTGCTTTCATCTAAATAATCTTATTTCTCATTACTCCTCTATTCTATTAAAGCTGATCTAATGTTCCTGAACATTCTAGGCTCATTTTTCCCTTCATACTTTTGCTTGCTTCAGCTCTTCTCCCAGTCCAGAATGTTCTCTTATTCTTCCCTACTCTACCATGTACTTACTGTCCAGTCCTTAAGACCCAGTTCAAGTTGTTTCTCTTCAATGACAACAACTGCCTAGACATATTCCATTATCTACTGATTTCTCCCATTTTGGGACTCCTATTATACTTACAATCTGTACCACCAAATACTTTATTGTTTACTGTCTCATACTAGTTATATTTTCTCCATTAAAGTCCTCTTCCAATGTTTTTGTCACCTGCATGCAGCCCAAGGGGCCTTCAAAGGGAACACACAGAACCAGTCATTCTTGGAAGGTCTGATGACAAATAGGGTCAAGTGCTCCCTCTGGCTCTGCCTGCAGCCCAAAGTAAAAGTATAGGGAACTCTAAAACAAAGCTTAGTAATGGCTCATGCAGAAGGTCTCCCCTTCCTTTGCCATTAAGGTATTCAATGTACAATAAGAATATCAGAGTTAGATAGTTATTAGCTGGTTATTTCTTCAACCACAGAAACTGTATAAGACACAAAAGAACTCAAAGGAATGTATGAATAAATACAGGAAACCGAAAACACTCAAAATAGAACATTAAATTCATTATACTCCCCCAGATGGTAAAGACCTTTTGTGGGACTACTGAAAAGCTATTTCTCATTTACCTCAGACCTACATTATCTGAGAAACTTAATAGCAATTATCATGGAGTACTGGCAACATCCAGATTTCCTGGCCCCACATCACATAACTTTAGTCTTACAGTAAAGAGTGATTTTTTAAAATAGTGGATTTGTTTTCTGAGAATTACGTTTTAAAGGAAACCTGATATTTGAATCCTGAACTCAGAAAATGCCTGACCCAGTTGAGGAGGGAAATATCTATTTCTTGGATTTCTAGTCATTGAGTCACAAAAAAAGAAGAAAGAAAGAAAAAGGGAAGAAAAAAGAAAGAGGAAAGAACAAAAAGAAAGAACAAAAAGAAAGAAAAAGAAAGCAAGAGAGAAAGAGATAGAGAGAAACAGAGAAAGTGAGAGAGGAAAAGGCAAATGACAGACAGAATTTAAAGGCCAATAGATTTTAGTCTCAGGCTCACCAACTGAAGAGTAATTCCCTGTCATGCTGGAAATGACCAATTTTAGAAATTCCTTTTCTTCTATTCCTCACATTACCAGAAGATTGAGAAAGAGGAAAGCATGTAATAGAGTCAAAAATAATGATGGAGATTACAGACATTAGATTAATAAAGATGACAGTTGTTAGAATAACTGGGGATAGACAAACACACTAATGTAATATTGGTAGAGCTGTGAATCGGTCCAACCATTCTGGAAAGCAATTTGGAAGTTTCCCAAAAGTCACTAAACTTCACAAACCCCATGACCTAGACATGCCACTAATAAGCATGTACCTCCAAAAGATCAAAGACAAGGGGAAAGGACTGAATAAGATACAAAAATATTTATAGCAACACTTTTTGTTGTAGCAAAGAATTGAAAACAAAGTAAATGACCATCACTTAAGAAATGCTTGAACAATTTATGGTATTTCAATGAAATGGGATATCATTACACTGTAAAAAATGATTTTAAAAAACCTCAGAGGACTTTATGAACTGATGCAAAATAAATTAAGCAGATCCAGGAAAACAGGTTATAGAGCAAGTATGATATCATAAAAGAAAACAACTCATGAATTCTGGTCAATGAAAGAGTGGTCATGACTCCAGAAGACTTTTAATAAAATACTTCCCATTTCTTGGAAGAGATGTGGTAGACTGTAGGTGTACAATGAGACATACATGTTTTAGACATCACACATGTGTAAGTTTCTTTTGCTCAATAATACTTATTTCTTACAGCAAAGAGGCTTTTATTTGGTGGGAATAGTTAAGGAAAGGATTGGGAGTAGGGATAGTGCCAAAAAAGAAGAGAGTGTTAATGAAGAGTTTATGAAATACACAGAAGAATGAAGAAGGAATTTCAGAAGGGAACCCAAATAAGTAGAGCTGTTGATGTTACTATATTAAATTTAATATATATTTAAAACCCAATAAGTTGTATGAAATAGAGACTAATTGTTTCATATACAAGGCTCTTGTATTTCTTTGGTTCATAATGGTTCTTGATATGTGTTGGTTTATCAAGTTCATAGCAAAGAAAAAAAGAAAAAGAAAATGTCAAAAACAGGGGGCAGCATTCTCCAATTGATAAATGGTCAAAGAATATGAACAGACAAATGAACAAAACAGATGAAGAAATCAAAACTATTTCTAGTCATATGAAAAGGTGCTCTAAATCACTATAAGAGAAATGCAAATTAAGACTACTCTGAGATATCACTACACACCTCTCAGATAATGACGAATGTTGGAGGGGATGTGGGAAAACTGGGACACTGATACATTGTTGGTGGAACTGTGAATGGATCCAGCCCATTCTGGAGAATAATTTGGAACTATGCTGAAAAAGTTATCAAATTGTGCATACCCTTTGATCCAGCAGTGTTTCTATTGGGCTTATATCCCAGAGAGATCTTTTTTTTTTTTATTAAAGCTTTTTATTTGTATAACATATGTATGGGTAGTTCCCCAGCATTGATCTTTACAAAGCTTTCCATTACAAATTTTACCCCCAGTCCCCTCCCCTCCCCTACATGGCAGGAAATCCACTACATGTTAATAATGTTGAAATACTTGACAAATTGTGCAAGAAAAATCCTATCTATAAGAAAAAAAAAAAGAAAATCAGAGAAAGGAAACATAATGCAAGCAAACCTCAATAGAGAGCATGAAAATGTTATGTTGTGGTCCATATTTCATATCCCTCTCTCTTCCCAGAGAGATCTTAAAGGAGGGAAAGGGACCCACATGTGCAAGAATGTTTGTGGCAGCCCTTTTTGTGGTGGCTAGAAACTGGAAACTGAATGGATGCCCATCAATTGGAGAATGGCTGAATAAATTATGGTATATGAATGTTATGGAATATTATTGTTCTGTAAGAAATGACCAGCAGGATGATTTCAGAGAGGCCTGGAGAGACATGAACTGATGCTAAGTGAAATGAGCAGAACCAGATCATTGTACACAGCAACAACAATATTATGGGACGATCAATTCTGATGAATGTGACTTTCCAACAATGAAATAATTAATGCCAGTTCTAATGATCTTGTGATGGAGAGAGTCATTTCCACCCAGAGAGAGGACTGTGGGAACTGAATATGGATCACAACATAACATTCTCACTCTTTTTGTTGTTGTTTGCTTGCATTTTGTTTTCTTACTCATTTTCTTTCCTTTTTGATTTGATTTTTCTTGTGCAGCAAGAGAATTGAATAAATATGTTTATACATATTGGATTTAAAATATATTTTAACATGTATAACATATATTGGATTGCTTGCCATCTAGGAGAGAGGATGGAGGGAAGGAGAGGAAAATCTGAAGCATAAGACTATGCAAGGGTCAATTTTGAAAAAATTATCCATGCATATGTTTTTTTTTTATTTTAAGCTTTTTATTTGTATAACATATGTATGGGTAGTTCCCCAACCTTGATCTTTACAAAGCTTTCCAATACAAATTTTACTCCCAGTCCCCTCCCCTCCCCTAGATGGCAGGAAGTCCACTACATGTTAATAATGTTGAAATGCTTGAGAAGTTATGCAAGAAAAATCCTATCTACAAGAAAAAAAAAGAATCAGAGAAAGGCAACACAATGCAAGCAAATGTCAATAGAGATCATGAAAATGTTACGTTGTGGTCCATATTTCATGTCCCTCTTTCTGGGTGTATATGGTTTTCTTCAGTGAACAACTGGAACTGGTTTGAGACAATTCTTTATTGCAGAGAGCCATGTCCATCAGAATTGATCATCATGTAATACTGTTGTTGCTGTGCACGATGATCTCCTGGTTCTGCTCGTTTCACTCATCATCAGTTCATGCAAGTCTCTCCAGGCCTCTCTGAAATCGTCCTGCTGGTCGTTTCTTACAGAACAATAATATTCCATAACATTCATATACCATAATTTATTCAGCCACTCTCCAATTGATGGGCATCCCTTCAGTTTCCAGTTTCTAGCCACTATAAAAAGGGCTGCCACAAACATTCTTCATGCATATGTTTTGAAAAGAAAAAGTTTTAAAAAGAAAAGAAAGAGGAAAAAAACAGGGGGCAGCTAGATGGTGTGCAGTAGATAGAGCACAGGCCCTAGAGTCAGGAGGAACTGAATTGAAATCCAGATTCAAACACTTATTAGCTGTGTGACCCTAAGCAAGTCTTAACTCCAATTGCCTCCTATACAAACAAACAAAATTGTGAAGGCTTATTCTTATGGACTGTGTTAGAGGGGAGTGGAATAAAGGTTTCCCAACAGTAGTCGCTTTTCTTGAGCCTCAATTGTCAGTTAGGGACTCTTTGTGTAAAGGCCGGGCAAGGTAAGTATTCCCCAGTGAGAGGCTAGGATTACAGCCCTGAAAGTTCACCAAGTGGATTAATGAAGGAAGGGGAAAGGAGTAGACAATCAAACTGATCAAGGATTTTTGGATCACTCCCCATTACTTCATTCTCAATTAGAAGTACCTGAGTTTTTGAACATCATGCCAAAGGATTATAATTCCTGGGAGCTTCTACCAAACTTTGAGTATAGGCCTTGGAAGAGAATGTTTCTTTTCTAAGGACCTGTTTAAATAAATATATAGAGGATAATACCCAGGTTGCTTTCAGGGTGATGAATTTTTCTGCCAAAATAGCTCTCAAAGACCATCTATTAAAGTCAGAAAAGGAGCAAAAGTAGGACCAATGATTGGAAGTTGCTGAGGGGCAAATGTAGGCTGGGTGTAAAAAACAAAAACAACACAACACAACACAACACAAAACAAAACAAAAAACCCTTTCATATCTACTTTTCTGAGGACCCTCTCAATTTTCGATTTTGAGTAGCTATGCTGGTATAATCACAAATCTTTTATCTTCTTGCTTGATTCATATTTTTTAGATTTATCGCTGTAACTAGATTGTAAGTTCCCTGAGGTCAAAGATTATGTCATATTCTTTCATTATTCTTCATAGCATACAGTGCACTGCTAGACCTGCAGAAGATGGTTTGATGGACTTGTCATTTTCTGGTCCTTTGAGTTAACCAGATAGAGAATTCTTTGTTTTTTTCTAGCACATCCTCCAGTCAACAGAGGATCAAATTGGAGCATATGATTAAGAAGTCTTAGACCTTTAGAAATTATTAACAAGGATAAGTCTTTCACAGATGTTAGAATTTTTCTTTAAAGCTGTATTCAGTCCTATTGGATGGTTCTCAAAAGCATCCTGCAGACATTAATAACTGCCCTTTCCTCTCTCATCCACTTAGATAGCCTAAAGTGATTATGACAGTTGTTACCTCCATTCCTCCCACATTGATAGCAATAAAGTCCCCACTTCCAAACTCTTCCACAAATTTGGAGCAGCTAATTTCATCAGATAGGCTTGCTACTTTGGGGAAGACTGGGTGAAAGACTCATTTATAACAATAATATTAGTTTTATTTGTATGAACACAAGGTTTGTAAAAGTTCATATATATTATCTTATTTGAGCTTTACAAGAAGCCAGTGATGTTGGTCAGTCAATCAAGCAGTCATTTATGAAATGCTTGCTGTGTAAAGGAAAAAAAATAAAGCTCCTGCCTTCAAGGAGTTTACATTTTAATAGGGGAGACAACATGCAAATAATGATGTACATATAAGAGAAATGTAGAATAGATGGAAGGTGGGTAATATATTAGCCCCACTTTTGAAATGGAAAAAAAAGAAAGATTTAGAGAGGAAGTGATTTGTCCAAAGAAATATAGCTCGTGTATTAGGTGTATTAGGTGGGATTTGAACGGAATTCTTCCGGACTGCAAATCCAGCATTCAATTCATTTATACAAATTAGGGATGTCCAGGCCCTAACCCCCCTCTCCACCCCTCAAAGCCAGCAAAAACAAATAACCCCTAAAAGAATGAAAGGGACAAATTAGGAGAAAGCAAAAGGCCCAGAATCCTGATTCCTTTCTGAGTTCATACCATCCTTCCCCTTAATGAGAAAAGGAGAACATCTCCCAAGTGTACAGAAAGCCTAGGTTAAGAGTAGGGCAGTGAAAAAGGCAATGGATTTGGAGTTAGAGAATCTGGATTCAAATCTTGATCAATCAATCATTCAATCAATACCTGCCAGCTCTAAATCTATGATCTTGTTTCACCACATCTTTCAACAGTACTGGACTTTGGTTCTTATTCCTTGTTTGTCATGGCTGCATCTATCCATCCATCCATCCTATTTCTGTTCTCTTCCGTTTAACTGAAAGGGAGAAGATGAAGCAAGAATAAAGGGCATGAAGAAGTCATGAATTAAACAACTTTGAACTTTCCTTCCCTTTTAATCTCCAAGTATTGTAGATAACTGATTTAGAGCTGGAAAGCATTTTAGAGGTCATTTCATCTGAACTGTTCATGTTATAGATGGGGAAACTGAGACCCAGAGAGATGAAATTTCTTGTTTTAGGTCATAGAAGTAGAGATGGGGTTCTTCCTCTAAAACCAGCACTATTTTCATGACACCATTTAGCTCCTCATGGTGGGAGCTCATAAATCACTGTTTCCAATGATCCTAAGAGCCCATATGCATCATTGGGTGTTTAGAAGGAGGGAGAGACACAAAGTTGCCCTTTCAGGAACTTACCCTCTGAAGAAGACACAGAAGAATATTTAAAAAGCATCACGAATTAAAATTTTATCTCATCCATTTCAACAAGCTATTAGGGAGATCAAGAAGAGTACCTGTCCACAAAGGACTTACATTTTATCAGAGGAAGCATGTTCATAGATAAATGAATGTAAAATGTGTACAAATATGGGAAGTGTACGGGAATGCTAAGAAATTGGTGGGGGGAGAGTGATCAGAAAAGGCCTAGATTAGGAGTTAGTACCACAATGGTGCGTTGTAGACAGCTAGGTTTCATGATGAAAAAGTGAGAAAAGGAGAGCATTTGAAATTAGGCTTGGAGAACAGCCTATGCAAAGAACAGGAGTTTGCATAAAAACACCAACCGCAGCATACCCCCTTAGCATCTAACCCAGTCTGTGCTGGCTGAGGGATGGCGGAGTTATACAGAGCACAGTTACAGGTGTATAATCGGGAAAGCTTTTTTGATGGAAGGGGATTTTGAAGGCAAGGAAGAGTATGTAGGATTCAGATGCCAATACAATCTGTTTCATCCAGTAAAATCAGCAGATGGAGTGAAGGGGGAACTAGGTAGACCAGATGGAGAAAGCGCCCCCTCCCCTAACGTGGGGAAGTGGCTTATCTCCTTTCCTTTCGGATTTCTTCCACTGATTGACCTGCAGCCCCTCCTCCTTCCTTTTTTCCAACTCCTCAGTCTGTTCCCCCGATTCTCCTCCCTTGTCTTCCTAGATAATCTCTTGACATCCCTTCAAATCCAATTACTGGATTAATTGACGGGCGAACCAGAGACAAACAGAAAGGAGCTGCAAACAAGGGGCGGCTCGCATTTATTCTCCGGCCTCCAGCAGGTCCCAGGCCGGGGGAGATTTACGGGGTCTTGAACACAGCGACAATTCAAACCTTTGATTAATCATGTTTTTCTCCCAGCCCCATAATTTAGTTGCTCTTTTTCCCTCCCTGCTTTTTTTTTTTTTTAATCAGTGGAAACAGAGACTGAGTCCTCATCAACTTCAATTACAAATATTAAGCCCCTGGACAGCACTTTGACAGAGAGGCACATTTCCCCCCACCCCCCTTAATTCACCCCCCTAAATCATCCCTGAATTAACATCACAATCGGCGGCTGGCGGACGCTCAGATTTAAAAGGTGGCATATTGTTCCCGTACGGTCTAGTTCAGTATGGCAAGCTTAGCTCTCTCCCGCTGCACCCCCGCCTTTCTTTTCTCTGCTACCCCCGTTCCGGGATCCCAAGACGGCGGTGACTCAGGAGCTGCTGGCGGTGTATCAGCCTTCTTCTCTGCGGAGGGAAGAAAAGGCTGAGGTCAGGGGCCCTCCAAAGAGGGTCCAGAAGGGTGGCCATGAACAGAGCGGGACTACCTACAGGAACCGACCTGACCTGTCTATGAGGCAGGTTAGGCCCCAAGACATAAGCAGGGACCTAGGGAGCCAGGGGGTAGTCAGGAAGAAATGAGAAGATTATTTCTGGGCACTAGGGCAAGGGGAACAGATCCCATGCAAATTAGATGCAAATACAATGCAGAGAAGCTGTGATTGTCTTGGATGCAATGGCTGAACAGCTTCTGGGAAGGAAAACATCAGGCCCCCTCTCTCTGCCCCGGGGCTGGCGGAGTGTTTTCTATTGACTTGCTCCTCAGGCACTGGCGGGAGATGCAGGTTCACTGGGTCGTTTTGTCTCAGTACTGTGGGAGGGGGAAGCGGCATTGAGCTGCATTTCCCCCGTCTCACCTGAGGATTTGAACCAAAGGAAGGTTACCCCTAATTGCAACAGGAGGGGATGAGGTCAGATAAGGTCTTCCAGGCAAGATTCAAGCAGGTGGTGAAGTCTTCCTGGCAGATTTTCGGAGCAGGAGGCGCCCCCAATTAATATGACTTCGGAAGGGGGCACCTCGTGGCGGGGGGGGGGGGAGATTCACTGACCATTTGACTCTTGCCCATTCGTCTCTAAGAATTGTTCCCCTTCTCTCCTAAAATAAAGGCGAGAGATGGGGAGGGGAGGAGGGGAGATAGGGAATGTCAACCCAGGTATCCAGGATTCCTATTATTTTCTTAATCACCTGTCACAGCTCGGCGAACATCAATCTCTAACCTCTGAGTCCTGCCTAGCAACATTTTAACCAATCAAAGCGAAAGAAAACAGAGCGTCCCGCCCATCTCGTACTCTGATTGGTTCACTCTAACAACGATCACGCTGAGTTCTCATAGGCGAGCGGCCACCTGTATGGAAATAAGCATTACCCAGGAATCCTTGTCTCTAGCTTTACTCCTCCCTCCGCTGTACGGACCTGTAGCTCACTGCAGTAAAGACAGGAAGAAGTAGAGCCATTTCTCTTGGGTTTACTGGTTGGATTTCCTACTCTTTTCTCCGCGAACTCTCCCTGACTCCCCCAAAGGGGAAAACCTAAAGCAAATTTTCCCGTCCCCGCTGGCTCTTCTGACTTTGTCCCCTCAGATGCCTAACCAGAAAAACGACTTGTGTGTCACTTCCATTTCTTTTGCACGTAGTCTGCACGTACTCTATTCAGTGTCAAAATTTTGCCCTTTCCCTATAGTGCCACCCCAGCCACAGCTTCCATCCTTCAATGCCCACCCAGATAGCCCTGCTCTCCCCTGGTATCTCAGTGCTCCCTTTGCCTCCATCCTCCTCCATCTCCCGCCTGCTCCTCCTTCCACGAGCCCTTGTCATTCTGCATCCAGGCACTTCACCCCAGAATCTAAAGGAGGGGGCACTTAAGGGGAAGAGCACCCCCCCTTTAAAAAAAAAAGCACCTCTCCATCCTCTCTCCCCATCCATTTTCTCCGAGGGAGCCGAGTTTGACAGCGAATTCATTCCGAGCGGGGAGGGTGATTTATTCTTCAAATATACCGACAAGTGCGGGCATGATGGAGCCCATTAAAATGTTGGGAGATTGTTTTTATGATTGAAGTCTGTATTACTCCAACCATAAAGAAAGAGAGCAAGGAGTCATTAGCATTTTCATGATGGTGTATTTCTGCTTGTCTCCGTGCTATCACTCATCTTTACTGCCCGTCCCTTTGCTCTCGCTTTGCTACAACGAGGAGAGACTGCAGCCTGAGTTGGGGGGGAAGAGGAGGTGGTAGTGGGAGGGGGATGGAGATCCCCAAGCCTCTCTGCCCTTCACGCCAAATCCGCCCAGGCCTCCCCGGGACGTGGCTGAGGCCGGACATATGGGCTATGGCTCAGCTGGCTTCCCTCTTGATTCTTTACTCCTTCCCCCATTCAGATCGCAAAGACCTGAACGGTGCTTGGAGATCATGGGGTGTGTGTGTGTGTGTGTGTGTGTGTGTGTGTGTGTGTGTGTGTGTGTCTGTGTCTGTGTCTGTGTCTGTGTCTGTCTGTCTGCCTGTCTGTGTATGTCTTGTGTGTCTGTGTGTGTGTGTGCTCATCAGCCCAAATGACACCTTGGAAATCCTAACTGGTGTACTTGTGTATGTCTGGGTTTGTTCTCTCCAGTCTCATCAGCCCAAATGATCTCTCTCTGTCTCTGTCTCTGTCTCTGTCTCTGTCTCTGTCTCTGTCTCTTTCTCTCTCTCTGTCTCTTTCTCTTTCTCTCTCTCTTTCTCTTTCTCTCTTCTCTCTCTCTTCCTCTCCCTCTTTCCCTCTCCCTCCCTCCCTCTCTCTCTCTCTCTCTCTCTCTCTCTCTCTCTCTCTCTCTTTCTCTCTCTCTTTCTTTCCCTCTCCCTCCCTCTCTCTTTCTCCCTCTCTCCCTCTCTGTGTCTCTGTCTGTCTGTCTGTCTGTCTGTCTCTCTTTCTCTCCCCCGTCTCTGTCTCTGTCTCTGTCTCTTTCTGTCTGTCTGTCTTTCTCTCTCTCTCTATCTCTCTGTCCGTCTCTGTGTCTCTCAGAAAGAAAAACGGGGTGTTTATATGTGTGTATAATGTTCCTCTTTGGGCCATCTGGTTTCCCGAACCTGCAAAGTACTTGGAGATCTCTACTGGTTTGGACACAATGATGCTAAGTATTTCATAACAGAAGACCTTGGTATGGGATTGGAGGGTAGAAAACTGAGGTAGAGAGTACTGAGTTTGGGTAAAAATGAGTTTGGGATTGAGAAGTGAGAGTAGAGGTAGAGGGTGTAGCTGATGGAAGACAATGACGATTCTTGGGTTTTAGTTGGCAAAGAGTTGGGAGCCAGGACACTGAGATGCTGCCTACTTTCTTAGTCAAGGTTCTTTTTTTTTTTGGGGGGGGGAGCTGTACAGGAGAGAGAGCTACACCAGACATTGTACAGGAGAGATCTTACACCGATAAAGTTTTCTCTTATTGCCCGAGAGAAAAGCCAAGGGCTCAGTTCTTACCACCGTGCCTCCCAGGTTTGCTAGTTTTCACTTTTGACTCCTTTTCCATTAGAGTTCTAGTTGCTACCTCTTGCTTCCATCCCTTCCCTAACTTTTTGGAACCCTGATTCTATTCTAGTCTATATTTATTCTCCTGACTTCTCTAGTAAAGGATAAAGTTTAAAATGGCCCATAGTGAAGTAATGGTCAACACCAGCACCTGGAGGTCCCAGGGCTTATGGGAGGGAGTTGTTCTAAAGCCACTAGAGAAGATCTGGACTGGATTTCTGTCTCTTCTACTTTTTGATATGTTCCCATCTATCAGATGGATGGACCCCTCACGTTAGCCTTAATGTGCTTGAAGATCCTCCAGGACCAAAATGTGTTCAAAGCAAAGGATGGTTGGGATTCAATTCAAGTCAGTAAGCATTTGTTAATCACCTAATGTTAAGGACAGAATAACAAAACAAAATAGTCTTTATTTGCAAGGAATTTACTGATGAATAGGAGAGATGACAATTATTGATAAAAAATAAAGATATATACAGGACATATTGGTGGTAGTCATAAATGATGAATGGTTATATTTTGGGATAGACATGAAGGAGCAGAATAGAGACTTTGGTTAGTGAGAATTTAAAAGGAAATTGAGGGATTCTAAGAAAAGAATACAAGATAGCTGAGTGTGCATCCCATATCCTTAAGGTTCTCCTCCCCACTTTCTCTACTCTAGGTCCCTTAAGGCTTGGAGGAGATCCAGACTGGCAAGTACTTAGAGATCCCCAGAGAGAATTTCCTTATTCTGAGATTTAGGATAGTGGTTAGAGTTTGGGGGAGACTCATTCTCCACCTCCAGCCTCCATCTAAACTAATTAATGACCCTTCCAGCCTCTTGACCTTGAGAATTTCCCAGAGTGAATGGGTAGGTAGATTCTGGGTTTCTGTAGGTAGGAATCAAGGTAGCTGGGCAGAGACTGAGGGTGAAGGCATGTGTGGAGGTGGTACTCTATATTGCCACCCCACCCCCCAGTCTTTAAAATGCCTGGCGGCAGTGGTTGTGGTGGTGGAGGCGGCGGCAGCAGCCCCAGATTTACAGCTGCCCCAGCACTGATGCCATAAAAGCAAACGATCCTTCTCTGTACTAATTTCTGTGTAATTAGATCTCTCCTGGCATGGAAAGTGGGGAGTGGGGGCAGCTGGGAGGGTCGAGAGAGAGAAGTCTATGCAGAGGGGATAAGAGAGATCGGGGGGCATGCATAAACACATGTATGAACAAGATAGTCACATGGATCTAGGTCCTTGGTATGTGGGGGACAGACATCAAAGGGGTGGGGGGCACTTGGCACATAAATAGGATGTCACTTCTAATTTTGCGCAGGTGAACACATCTGCAGATGTAACAAATGAAAATGCATGGCCCCCGCCATCTCGTTGGGAGAGGCTGCATATAGGTATGCAGACATACCGAGGATGCTCTCTGCTGCCTCCTCTCCTGCTCCTCTATTCTTGACCAAATGTGAGGGAGACATGAAAACCCTTTACAAGAGCCAGAATCAATCCTGTCTTTTCTTATTACCCAACCTCTCCTGTACAGTTCCCTCCCCCCCCCCCAGATACACAGATTTCCTCAGAAAGGCCCAAATACACGTATCTTCTCCTGGAAGCAGTTATAATTGTTTTTTCAGAAGAGTGAAGTACAGATCTCACAGAAGGGTATAGATATATCCAGACACTCCCAGAGGGGCCAAATACACAGATTTCTTCTTACCAGGAACCAGATAGTCCTTTCCTAGAGAGTCCAGACACATTTCCCACCCCTTACTACCACCAAGAAGAGCCCATACATATATACCTTCCCAGAGAGGTCTAGACACATAAACTGCTTAAGATAGGTTAGACATATAGCCCTTCACTCCACCCCCCAGACCCAGACAAACATACAGCCTGAAGTCCAGATATACCATTCCTCCCCCTCCCCAGGGACCAGACACACAAAATTCCCTAGAGGAGTTACATGTACAGAGAATCCTCTAACTTGTACATATTGACCTCTTAAAGGGTCCTGAATAGCAGACACATATTCCTTTTCTACATATACATACAGTATATGCACATAAATTTATGTATACATTATCCAATCTGCCTTCTTCCCACACCTATCCTGTTAGAGACAGACAATGGGAATCTAGATGAAGCTCTCCAGCTGTGATGCTGTCTCACATACTTGGAATCAGAAGTGAGTGGACCTGGGAGGCTATGAAAACAAGGAGAGGAAGACAGGGTGGATATGGATGAAAAAAAAAAAATCTACAGAAGGGGGATGGCTGGAGAGAAAGAACTTTGCATCTGATGGCTCTATTCCTTGGGGGTACCATATCTAGAAAACTAAAAAGCTAAAATAATTATTACCATTACCAGGAATGATTCATTTTAAGGAACTAAAGATTTATCAAACATTGCTATGTATTTATCGGTTCAAAACTGAAAGTGTCTTATATATTCAATTTGATCTAAACCAGTGATTCATTGCAATGGGGAACTCCTGGTATGAAAATTCTCTCCATTAATGCAGCTAATTTGTCTGTAACTTACAGACTTGTCAAGCAAAAGAGGTTAAGTACCTAGCTCATGTTCATAGAATTAATATGTATCTATAGTAAGACTTCATATGGGCTAGGCTAGTTTTTCCTCTAAAAGGCAACAAAACTATCCTTGAGATTTAATCCAGGAAATTGAGATTAGAATAATTGACATGATTTGCATAAAAGTCTAGCATACTAGGAATCAGGATTCCCCAAATTTGACATTCTCTGCTTACCAGGGGTGCCATTATAGTAAACGAGGAGGTAGGGTAGTTAATTGAATTAATGCTGTGTCTTTTCTGTCATATGGTTAAATAAACTTTTTTTTTTTGCTACATTAAATAGTCTATGAGTAATTTATTTCATTTAGAATCTCAAGCCTGACCACCAGAGTGGCCTGTGTCATTTGCCATAATGGTCAGTACTGGATTGAAATGACCTTGTGACTGACTTCATGGTTTATGTAGAGGAAGGGCATGCTTCTGGCTTTGTTCCACCATCCCTCTCAACCAGATAGGGAAGAGGTCCCTACTCTCCACGGACCCATGGGATCAGGAAGTAAATTGTCCTCAAGTATTCAGTAATTTGGGGTGTGAATTTACTCTGGATCTTTAAGAACTTTGCCCAAAGATGATAAATGTAGTAAAATGTCATTTGTTGAATTTGCCTAACTTTGTTATCTTTAAGCTGACCAATTATGATAGGACTGGGCTCTCTTTGAAGACTAGTGATTTTGGTTTTGTCCAAGTATTATGCTGAATTGACTGGTTGGGACTCTTTAAGGCTATTAAGAATTGTGTCCTAATTTATGGTGAAAAATGCTATCTACCTCCCCAAGAAAGAACTGATGAAGTCTATATGCAGATTAAAATAAACTGCTTTTTATTTTATTTTTTTTCATCTTTTTTGTCTGTGTTTTCTTTTACAACATGACTAATATGGAAATACGTTGTGCATGGTTGTACATGTATAACATCAAATTATTAGCCTTTTTTACTAGAGGAGGGGAAGGAGAGAGAACATTTGAAATTAAAATTTAGAATCAAAATAAAAAAACACAAACGTTAAAAATTGCTTTTATATGGAATTGAAAAAATATAAAATATTTTTTGAAGGGAATTGTACCATAAGAATCTTTTTGAGACTCTTTAGTGCCAGGTACTCTGGGTGACACTTGAAAGGTTAATGCTTGAGTCTCTGCAGATTCCGGTGAAACTTTCAGAGATATGGAGAAATTGAAGAGATAGATAAAAGTATCAAATATAAAATATGCCTAGGTAGATTTGTTAAGGATGGGGGAATGGGGCAAGGAAAGGGGGGAAGGGAGGGAAAGTTGTATCAATTAAAAAAATACCCAGCTCCCTCTCTTGTTCTGGAATATGTAGCATGTAACTTTGGAACTTCTAATGGGAGGTAGGAAAGGGGAACCTTGATAGGGGTGGAAGGCAATTTTAGGATCCCAGATCCTAGCAGAAATAGGGCTGTTGGCACTTGAGTATGTATTGATCAAATAAGACTGAGACTAGACTTGTCAGCTTTGTATGTCTTTCTCTGTGTGAAGGTGAATGAACAGTGATCTTGAGATGGCTGTGTCTAGTTTTGGTGGCTATCTCATGAATTCAAGAAGCCCAGGGCTCCTGGGTCCCTTAGTCAGAGCTGATTGGCAGCAGGAAGATTTGCTTAATCAGAAAGGATGATCACCAACAGAAGGAGGTACCCAACTTGACTTAAAGACAGAGTGTGAGGAAGTTGCATGACTGGTGAGGGAAGTATATGGTACATGGCAGCTTATAATAGATTACAGGATACTGAGGTGATTTTCACAATGATAGTTGTGGCCCTATTTCTGACTATGTCAGAATGATAAATCAGCTAGTGGCAGTGACTCCTTGTCCCACCCTGGCACTGGACAACTTTGATATTGAGTGAGAAACCTGCCATAGGCCTTGTTACTGGAGGAGGAACTTAGTGTAAGTAAAAAACACACACACACAAAACAAAACAAATCAGAAAGAAAAAAAGTTAGTCAATATTTATTAAGTATACGATGGGCTAAGTACTGGGGATACAAGGAAAGGCCAAAGACAATTCTTGTTCACAAAAGTATTTCATAGTCTAACATACAAACAGCTATATACAAAGAAAATATAGGTAGGATAAATTGGAGGTAATAAACATTAGGAAGGCACTAGAATTAAGGGAGATTGGAAAGGCTTCTCATAGAATATAGGATTTTAGTTGGGACTTGAAGGAACCAGATAAACTGGGAAGCAGAGATAAGAAAAAAATATAATTACTGAAAATATTCAGAGTTGGGATATGGAAGTGTCTTAGTGTGAGGAGGAGCAAAGAGGGCAGCATAAACTGGAGATAATAAATAGAGGGAGGGCACTAGAATTAAGGGAGATTGGAAAGATTTCTAGAACACTTCATTTTTAGAACAGTCACTTATTCTTGTCATGGGTCTAAGCCATCTCTAGTAAGGTGGCTAAAAAGCCATCACTCTTTTGTGTGCAATGTACCATAGTACCAGGGTTGACACTGAGAATTGCTTTGTACCTCTTACCTACTCAGTATATCCTCTTTCACCCTGGAAACTCCAATTATAGAAGAAGGTGATTATCAAATTTTTGTTCTCTGTTGAGGGATAACCTTCTTCTTTAAAGGGAGCTGGGTAGTTATTCAGAATTGATTTTATTTTCCCTATTGTTAAACAAAACCAAAAAGTAGATGCCTTCAACCAATTCTAACAGTTGGTTGGTCCTTAGGTAAAGGGCAATTAGGAGACTGGCTTCTGGTTATTGTCTGGCAGGGACCATATCAATTCCAGATAACAAAGAATGAAGGATTATGAAGAAATTGCCTATATTTGAGCTAGAGAGTGGGGCTCCTGGCTGGCTCATCAATAATGATCACACACGACTGTTCCAGCAACTCCAAGGTGTTTTTGTCAGCCAGGTTAGGGACTGGGCTCCTCTTCTTGGTTGACATCCTTTCTGATGTAAAAATTATTCCTGCTGCTAGTCAGCTTTGACTGAGGGACCCAGGAGCTCCTGACTCTTTGAACTCATGAGACTGCTGTCAAGGTTAGGAATGCCCATCTCAAAATCACAGTTTGCTCATCTTTTCTCTCAAAGATACAAAGAAGGTGAGGCAGTTCTGTGTCTGTTCTTTCTAGGCTAGTTTACTTTTTTTGTTACTTGACTTCTCACTGGAAATAAGAGAGAGAGAGAGAGAGAGAGACAGACACACAGAGAGACAGAGACATACACAAAGAGACAAACACAGAGATAGAGAGAGATGAAGAGAGACAGAGACAGACTGAAACAGAGAAAGGGCGACAGAGAGAGTTTATTTCTGGAGCAAGAGTGGAAGCTGTTTTTCTTTTTAAACTGGAACAGCATCTCCATTGGGCTATGGATCAAAAGATTACAGGATTTACAGTGTCATCCTGAAGGCCCATGTCCTATGACCCCTGAAAGTAGCCCAATACCTTGTATACAGGCTTACTTGTCTGCCCCCATTACAATTTCTTTCCATAAATACTTATTCTCAGCAAATCAATTAAAGCACATTTGCCACGATTGTCTATTTTTTCCAATAATTGAAAACTTACTCAGGTCCTGGGGAGATTAAATCATTGTACTTCCTATGGTGTCTTACATTAAATTCTCAACAAGATCCATGTGGTACAATTCTTCATGACTTCTCCGATGCCATATAAACAGTCCCAAGCAGTTGATTCAGCATAGTTCTTAAACAATACAAAAATTAACAGTCTTCAGGGAAGGCCCAGCAACTGGTAGTCTTGGAAATTGTAATAATACTCAAATTCAAAGCTATGCAAATTCAGGAAATAACATTTTATATCTTCAGGGAACAATTTTTAAAGACTCAGATTCCGGTTGCTGAGTTCTTGAGGACTGTTTACTTTTTGATCCCACAAAGTCAAGGAGGATCTCTTATTTTTCTAATTAGGATGATTCATGGTATAGAACCTGAAGTATGGTGGCCACAAGTTTCAAGGGCATTGATTATCTGGAACTCCCCTTCCTCTGAACAGTTCTTTCTGTACTTCAACCATGATGTTAGTCACAAGGATATTACAATCCAATCCTGCCTGCTGCGCCAAATATTCTGGGCCAGATATGATTCAGGCCAATCTGGTGGGAGCACTCAAAGACCATTTGATATGTAACAAAAATAAGTTTACTTAACCGTATCATGGAAAGGTTATTCAGAAAGGATATTGCATTGTGAACCACACCCCTCTGCCTCCACATTTGCTACAGTAGCATCCTTTATCAACAAATTATGTCAAGACAGAGGAATCCTGACTCCTAGTGTGCTGAGATTATATGCTTAAACGACCAGGGAGTTATGTCAATTGTTCTAGTCTTCATCCTTTGGCTTGATTAAATCTCAAAAAGACAATTTATTTTTTTAGATAAAAAAAAAAAAACTAGCTTAGATAGAGTAGATGTTGCTCTTACCATAGCCATAATAACTGCTTGAACACTTCTAGAGATAGAGAGTTTTCTTGTTAACTCTGTTCCTTTGTTTAATTCTAAGAAAGTTCTTTCTTTTTGTAGGGAAGACTGAACTGGTTTAAGGGGATCATTCTACAAAACATGCAACTGAAGCTTACCTGGAAACTTCCAGGGGCTCCAAGGACATGGTAACTAAACATTTGAATGCAGTGAAACAATAAACTTTTTTTTACTGCTTCTGGCCATGTGGTGGTTCAACACTGAAGGATGTGAGTACATTAAAAGGATAAAGCAATCTTCTCATTGGCTGCTGATCTGGAGGAACAGAAGACTCAGTGGAGTTTGAAAATTTTTATTTTATTTTCTTTTTGCTGAGGCAATTGGGGTTAAGTGACTTGCCCAGGGTCACACAGCTAGGACGTGTTAAGTGTCTGAGGCCAGATTTGAAATCAGGTCTTCCTGACTTCAGGGCTGGTGCTCTATCCACTGTGCCACCTAGCTGCCCCTACTTTATGTTCTGATGAGGTTTAAGTGTCAGTCTCCCAAAAGACTCTGATAGTAATGCTAAGTTAAGTCACTGAATTCTATTTTAAATTTGTTTTGATTAAATGTGAGCGTCTTAGCATTCTAGGGTTAGTATTAATTTTATGTGTAAGGGTTAAATACTGTTCCATACCTAATTTATATTATACATTGAGTTCCTTTTAAAACCCTATTCCCTTCTGGAGGAAACCTAAATTCTAAGTAATTTTAGAGGTTGAATGAGTCAAAGGACATTTGAAAAAAGGGTGTCTAGCTCCTTTTCCTTTGATTAGAGTCTGGAATCCCCTAGGGATGAATTCAATTAGAACATATGCTTGGGCCTAGGAGTGGTTTCTCAAGGTTAGAGGTTATTGAGCTTAAATTTGCCACTCTGTAACTGTTGTTTTTAATAAATTAAATTTTTTCCCCCAAATGATGAAAGTTCACTTGTTTTCTCTTCCCCATTATTCTTTTGCCTTACTCACATTTCATTGAAGATGAAAGAAAAACTTGTAATAAATATATATACTCAAAATAGCTCCTCATATTGGCCACATCAAAATATATACGTAACATATATATGTGTGTATATATATATGCATAGACACAGATTTTCTCTTTCTCTTCATATACACACACAACACATATATACACAAACACACATACACACATTCTAAATGCATTCTAACCTCTGTCAGGAAGTGGACAGCATGGTTCACTGTGAGTCTTCAGGAATCCTATCTAGCCATGTCCTTAATCAGATTTCTTGAGACTTTCAAAATTGCTCATATTTATTATATTGTTGTGATCTTATAAATTGTTCAGGTTCTGTTCCCTTTTCTCTTCATCGTCAGTACATTTAAGTTTTCTCATGATTCTCTGAAAACATAAGCTTCATCCTTGCTTGAGGCATAATGTGATTAAACTTCCAAAATTATTCAGTCATTCCTTAGTTGATAGGTACCCCTACCATAAAAAGAAAGGAAGAACCTCCCATATTTCTAGATAGCTGATCAAGACTCTGTACTTGGCTCTATCATCTGAGTTGGCCTAATGCCCAATTTGATCTGATCAGTAACAGCAACAGCAAAATTCCATTCAAACAATAAAAATTACAATCTGGATACCCAATACAAAATCAGGAGATTTCTATTCCAACAGATAAAATCATCACACACTTGACAAGCTTTCTCTTTATTCTCCTGGACAGCTCTGTATGGGACATTTTTCCCTTATGTTTACCTGGGATCTGCTTTTCTGTAATGCAGTCCATGTGGCCCTAGTTCTTCCAAATGGAGCCACGCACAGAAAACTAGTCTTATTCCTTTTCTGTGTGACAGCTTTTAAAGCACGTGAAGACGGCTATCATGCCTTTCCCCAGCTCTTGAAACCGATTTCCATATGGCAGTTTTTCGTCCCCTCTTCACTTTAATCACCTTCTTCTCTATCAGAACCCTTAAAATGCAGTTCTCAGACCTGAATGCACTGGTGCAGGTATGGTCTGATTAGGGCTAAGTACTGTGGGCTGAGCACACCTTGCTTCTGAATTTCAATATTTCTCTTCATACAATGTAAGATCTTACTACATTTTTGTTTGGCAATCTTATTCTTCTGGCCCCAAAAGGAACACAGCAATAGTACTGATAAGATATTTGAGAGAGGGCAAGTAGTCCTGGTGATGTTTTCACTACATTTAAGCTCTTGTAAGCTAATACACATATAATTATTGCCAGCCACATAACCAGGTAGTGTTAGGCTGTTACTGTGTACCACCTGAAAACACACACATACACACACACACACACACACACACACACACACACACACACACACACAAACACACACTCACCTTTCCAACCTGCACTCAGGTAACCAGCAGGGGTCGCCAGCACACCAGGAATTACTTCTTGCTGTGCTCGTCTCTTAGAGATTCCTTTAGTTACTACTTGGAAACTCCTCTCTCTTCCTTTTCTTTCCCTCTAACCCAATAGTCCTTTGGACTCCAGAACTCTCTAACTGGGAGCTGGGCAGCTTCCCTAAACATGTCCCTCCTCCCATTACAGGGCCCAGGGACCCAGAAATCCTGGCTCTCAATCCCCTGGCTTGGGGTTCAGGGAGTAATCAAAATCTCTTGTCAAGCCCATGACTATTCAGGATGCTTTCTCTCTTGCTTTAACCCTCTTCTTCTGTGAACCCCCTTTTTAAATATCTTCTGCTGATTGATAGCTCCTCCAGGGCCAATCTCTGATCATCCTCTTCTATACACAGAATTTGTTCCCAGACTCTCCAGGGATTCCAGATATCTCATCCTGTGGGGTACACAGGGATGAAGGATAATGCAAATCCCTTGCTGGGGATATTCAAGGTGTTTTTATTTTCAAGAGGGGATATAGTTTGTGTTCAAAGTAAAGAATGAGTCCATTCTTATGCTTCTTTTAGGAATCCTTTTTTTTTGTAGATGTAGGGAGGGTGCAACTTCCTTCCAAATAAGAAAGCTAGTTGTTTTGCCTCCCACTTATAAAGGGGACCCAGACATCCATTTTTCTAGTTGGAATGGGTACCTGGACTGGGGAAACAGCTGTGGCTGTCACCTGGGAGGGGCTGCCTTTGGCCCTTCACTCTCTGTGACTATAGCGACAGCTCAAAGCTTTCAATTCACTGCCTCTTCGCCCCCTCCCCCAACACCACACATATTCTCGGTGCCCAGTGATTGGCGGCTGCCTGCTGCAGGGCCGGTTGGGCTGGGTTTATGGCTTTGCGGCAACTGAGACTGAGACCTAAAGAGAGATGGAGGCTGCTAAGATTCAAAAACAGACTGATCAGAGAGATAGAGAGAGGGAGAGGAAAACCAAAACTGACTGAGAATAGCAAGGATGTAGAGTCAGGGAATGATGCCTGGGAGACAGGTAGGATAGAGGAAGATAGACAATTTACATATCCTGATACAGATACCAAGAATTTTATAGGCACAAAAACAGAAGGGAAAATTGGACTCTACTATCCCCACCATCTCCCCATCCCAGGATGCCTTCCATCTATCTATAAGCAAAAATGAAACTCATAGAATGGACATTTACCCTCTTCAAGATACCCAGGGGAGAGCTTGGGTACTATCCCTCTGGGCTGAGTAACTGATGGCCTCTGATACTCAAACTATCTCTGAGCCTAATCCAACCACTAGTCTCTTTACTTGGGCAGTAGACCCAGTTGCCCATACTGCCAGCCAGGGAGACGTTTAGAAATAAATGAATACTAGTTAAGATTTATATAATACCTTATGGTTTATAAGGATCTTTACAGATGTTATTTTATTTGATTCTCACAAAACCCTATGATATAAGTGATGTAGATATTATTATCATTTGGTATTATAATTATTTTAATTTTATGAATAGAGCTACTGAGGTTCAGAGAAGTTTAAGTGACTCATCTATAATCTTAGCTAATAATCATTGACAGTAAGAGGCGAATCCAGATTTCTCTTGACCCCAGGGTTTGCCTTCTTTCCACTATACTACGTTGCAGGACTACTGGCTGAAGTCAAAGAAACAAATCTCTACTTCTGCTTTTTATGACTCATTTCAAAAGCATCAGGGGAAGGATATGAAGGAAGGGAGCTGGAGGTTCTCCCAAGATGGAAAGGCTATTTGTTATAATGAATGAGGTGCTGGATTTGTCATAGTGAATGACTGGTTTTGAAGTTAGAAATACCTGGATTTGAATCTTAGCCCTGGCACTTATTAATTATATAGATATGGTCAAGTCATGACCTGTCTTTCCTCATCTTTAAAATGGGGGTAATGATATGGTATGGGTCAATTGAGATAATGGAACTCTGCAAATTTTAAACACTATATAAAATGTTAATGAGATCCTGGGGATAAAGGAAGCTAGGGCAGAGTTCCTAGAAATAGACTAGGTCTAATGTAGGCAGAATTTTTGGATGGTAAGGGTATGAATGGACTACTGGTATATCTGACATTGAGGGAAGAGAGTATTTCTTATTTATCATTGTATCTTCTCTACTAATTGGCATATATATATGTATATATACATATTTATACACACACATATATATGTATGTATGTATATATCCCTTTCTACATCAACAAAGAAGAATTCCTAAAAGAAGTATAAGGGTGGATTCATATTTACTTTGAATTTTGCACATTTAACAAATAGGACTAACTAAAAAGTCCTGCACTTGAGGTAAAAAACTCAAGAAAAGAAATAGTGGTCTAGCAACAGTTCATATGAAAGAAACTTGGGCATTTTAATGGGTTGTAAACTCAAAATAAGTCAATAACAACATGACAGCCAAAAAATGATCTTAAGTAGCATTGTCATCAGCATTACTAATAATAGCATATCTCTCTCTATATTTTTTTTTGCTGAGGTAATTGGGGTTAAGTGACTTGCCCAGGGTCACACAGCTAGGAAGTGATTTATATGTTGTTTTATTCTATAAAGTATATTCTCTACAATAACCTTCCGAGGTGGATATGATAGGAATTGTCAACTCCATTTTACAAATGAAAAGCATATAGAACAAGTAAATGTATGGCCCTGTTGTATTAAACTTCTTGTGAGCTTCTTGAAAGCAGGGATTACTTTTTTCTTTGTGGGCCCAGTGTTTAGAACAGTGCAGTCATTGTAGTACTTAGTAGGTGCTTAAGAAATGTTTGTTGGAGCCAGCTAGGTGTTGCAGTGGGTAGAGCACTCGCCCTGAAATTAGGAGGACCTGAGTTCAAATGCGGTCTCAGACACTTAACACTTACTAGCTGTGTGACTCTGGGGAAAAAAAATCCCCAGCAAGGGATTTGCATGATCCTTCATCCCTGTGTACCCCACAGAATGAGAGGTCTGGGAGCAAATTCTGTGTATAGAAGAGGATAATCAGAGATTGGCTTTGGAGGAGGCTATAGATCAGTAGCAGATATTTAGAAAGGGGGTTCACGGAAGAAGTGTTTGTTGGCTTGATTTTCATTCTGCTCTGGTCAGACCACATCTGAAGAACTGTGTTTAGTTCTAGGTGACAGATTTCAGGAAGGACATTGTAATGAGGGCAATCAGTATGATGAGAAGAATGGAAAACTATGTTTAGCCAAAGAAAATTTTAAATATTTGACAGTTTATTATGTGAAAAAGGGTCCCCCCCCAGTGCAAAACTAGGAATAATGGGTGAAAGTTGTTGAGAGGTAGATTTAGCTTTCCTGTAAAGAAAAAAAAGTCTAACTATATAAGTGATTGAAAAGTATTAGTGTTTAAGATGTCATGGATAGGATTCTTTTTCAGGTAAGGTTGCAGTGTCTGAACTCTGAGGTTCAACCATGATCATCCTTTCTTTTGGAAGAGAACCAAAAAGACATTGCTATGTTAGAATTGAGTTACAATGTGTTTGACTGTGACTGATCAGACCAGTACAAACTGCCACAGATTAGACACAAATAGTCCCTATGAACACTTACGGTGACTTCTCTAACTTTGCACATCCCGAGTTTCTTCTGAGTAATTCAATTCTGCTTTGCTCATACAGCACAGCCTCTTCTCTGATGAGGGCACCCCATGCTGGGTGGTTCTGTGCCAGTCTCCCATGTCATACAATCAAGTCTAATGTTTTTAAGAGACCTCGAGATTGTCCTTATATCCCTTTTTCTGACCACCTTGAAGGTTCTTACCTTGTGTGAGTTCTTCATAAAACAATCTTTTTGGCAAGTATACATTTGATTTGACCAAA
Organism: Myrmecobius fasciatus; assembly: GCA_023553655.1. NCBI lineage: Eukaryota > Metazoa > Chordata > Mammalia > Dasyuromorphia > Myrmecobiidae > Myrmecobius > Myrmecobius fasciatus. The sequence continues at coordinate 670,459 of JAJPUD010000267.1, read as the reverse complement.
TATTTTTTGAATGGATTACTTTGAATTATCAAACCAGAAAGAATAGTAGGGAATTTTGGGGAATTTAGTGGGGGTTGAATCATTGGCTGATCTTGAGTGACTATAATCAGGACCTTTGGGTCTTCTCTTCTGGATATGTTCTAGTCTACTGGTTTTTTAGATCTCTTCCCCAACCTCTTAGATCAGAGGGAACAGGGTAATGGAGGGTAGAGATCTCTATATTTCAGTTCTTATGTTTCTCAAATATTTCTTTAGTTCTGATGAACCAAAAGAACAATGTGACTATTGTAGAGTTCATTCTCTTGCAATATTATGAAAGACAGGAATCAGAGCTCTGGAAGAACAGGGTCTCTGTAGAGCTCCATGAGATTTGAAGAGCTTCTGAATGGTATCATAGAGAGGGATGGATCTGGATTTTGAATAAATCATTTTACCTTTCTGAATCTTAGCCTCATCTGTAAAATGGGGACAATAATATGTGAAGTAGCTACCTTCAAGGTTGTTATGAGGATAAAATAATATAACTAAAATATTTAGCAAACTTTGTAACACCAAGTGTCAGTTATTATCAAACAGATAATCACTACCTTAAGTTAAAAGTGTTGTGGAGACTTCTTGGAAGAGAGACCTATGGTCATTTATCTTTTAAAACCAATATCCCTCAATTTGAGTATGGGGGTGAACTAAACAGCAATTCCCCCTGGGGATGGTGACAGTGAGTGTTTACTCTTGCAGGGTCAATACCTCAATGTTCCTTTCCCTTTTGTCTTTATTCACCTGACAATTACTTTGAAACTTTTTGTCATCATTGCAAGATCACTGGCCTTGGCATCCAAAAACCTGGCTCTGACTTCCAGCTCTGCTATTTATTCCCACTCTGACTTTGCGTATATCACTTAACCTCGCCAGGTCACAGTTTCTTGATCTGTAAAATAAGGTTGGAATAGATTATCTCTAAGGTTCCTCTCATCTCTACATCTAACATGCTATAACAATATTACCATATTATTTCTATGTACCTATTTTTCAATTGCCTGAATTTTTCTGCTATAATATGAAGCCTTTCTCATTTTATTATTTCTAAATGCTTTCACATTTATTATCATTGGTATCAATGTAGTGAAGTAAGAAGAGTAAAGAATTATTCCATTTTAGAGATGGTAAAATAGGCCAAGAAATTGATGATGTAATCTAGGGTGAACTACAGGTACAGAATGAGATATGCATTGTCAAATGTAGTCAATACATTTTTTTTTTTTGCTTAATTTCATTTCTTTGCTACTAGAGGATTTTATTGGAGAGGGGATTATTGGGAAGTGAAAGTATTAAAACTTTCCTGAAAGTCAAAATGTAGGTCCCCAAAAAGTTAGTTGCCAAATGTCAAAAGTGAATTAAGACTGAAACCCAAGCACCTTGTGCTGAGCTTCCAAAATATATTGATTTTTGCCCTTGAGCCTTTGGGGAGGTCAGGAGGAAAAAAGAAATGCAGCCCTTGGGAACTCTCAGACTTCTGGGGAAGATAGACCCTATAGACATGAAAAGAACAGAAACAGGAGCAGCTGGACAGATCTCTAGGGAGTAATGGATACAGCTTGGAAGAGAAGATTTGTACAAAGCCTTGGCAATGGGTAAGGGTCAGGTGTAGTTGGGAGCAAAGAGTCCCCAAAGATGAAAACAGACAATAAAGATGTGTGTAAACCTCAGAGTGGGAGATACCCCCACTCAACTGTTTTGCACCTCCCTCTTCTAAGCTTTCTCTGATTTATTGCCAGCCCTTCTTCCAAGTGTTCCCCATTCCTTCTAGCATGAATATCTAAATGTCTGTTTTCTCTTTCCAGTGAGGGGTTTGTGCTGTGACTTTTCTGAGCAGAGAAGGGAAACTGTGTTCACCAGCCACTTTATCCAGTTCTCTGTATTACAGCCTGACTTTGGAAATAATGGTTTTTCATACTGAGTATTAGGATTCCTGGGTTCCCTCCCCTTCAATTTTTCTTCCTATTTCTGTGTTCAGTAGGCCATATATTTAGGGGACAAGATGAGTAGGTTCCTGGCTCCCTCTCTCTCTAGACTCACTAAGTGATTACTTCCTAAACAGACCCCATACTGCTTTGGGCTCATAATTCCTCTCTGATTAACCCCTACCACCCCAGGAAGTTTATAGGCCAAGGGAGATTGGCAGTGGGGGATTGGGGGAGGACACAATGAAAGGGGGGGGGGGAATCCCAACTGGGTGATGGATGCTTCTGTCAGCCTGGCTCGTATTTATTAATAGTTTTAATACGGGAAGCAATAAAGGAAGAGAGGGATTCTATTAATTAAATCATTGTTATAATTAACTTTCATTAAAGGGGGATCAATAAAGAGGGGCTGAGATGGAGAGAGGAGATCCATTATCTCTAATTTCCTTGGAAGGGATTCAGGGAGGGAGGTAAGGTTGCTAGGAGACAGTGTAGTAGGGGAAGGGGAGGATAGAAGTCCAGGTGAAGCTGGGAGGAACGGAGCAGGGTTTTAGAGCATTGCAGGTGTATGAGGGTGTGAATATTGTCATTGATGAGATCGAGTTTTAATTGGCTAAAATCTGACAGAGGGTCCATCGTGAGTGTGGATATGATTGGGGGTGCGGCACCATTATGTGCTCATCTGTGTGCACCAAATTCTGTCTGGGAGTTTTCATGGCTATATTTGAGTGTTAGCGCCTTATGCAATGTTTATGTTTGTGTGTGATGTTTTTGTGTCCCTTTCAGCAGGTGGGTGCTCAGTAAATGCCATGAGAGCAGTGTGCCATTTTAAATACCTTCTCCAGTTGAGTTGATGCATGCAGGAATATGAATGACTGACCAATCATGTGGGAAATGGAAAAATGAGGGTTTGAGGCACTGGGGGGAAAGAGAGGAGGAAGGCCTGAGCCTGGGGAGCAGAGTGATGAGGATGGTATGCTCTTCTGTCAGGTTGAAGGATTAAGGGTAATAGAACCCTTGGGGAAGAGTGCTAGGGATTAAGAAGTAAAGGTTTGAGGGGTCCCTGGGTGGTCACAGGGGTGGGAGAGTCCCTTTGGCAGGGAGATTTATTACATTTTTAAAAAGGAGAATGTTAAAATGAGTGAATAGCTTAGGTCATAGTACAGTAGATTTTGAGCTGGAAGGAGCTTAAAGGTCATCTAGTGCAACACCCTCATTTTACAGATGAGGAAACTAAGGCCTACAAGGTTAATTGATGTGCCCACGAGCATACCAGTAGCATATTTCAAAGCCAGCCCTTTCCCCATTACACTACCAGTTTGCTAGCTCTAGATGCTGTGAAGGCTGCTCAAGGGAGCTGGGGCCTGAGCAGGATTGGGTGGGCCCGGATATGGCTCTGGGTCACCAAGTTTTCTCTCCTTTTCATGCAGACCCCTATCATTCCTCCCTCTTCACTGGGAGAGAAACTCACAGCCTCTCTTAAAACCCAGCAAAGTGAACTGCAGCTCCTCTGGGAGTCCGGTCCAGTCTCGGTCTGGTGTCCTTTTTCCTCTTCCCACTGGGAATTGGCAGCGGTGGCAGACACATTCTGGAACTCACCCAGCTCCCTTTTACCAAATGACTAAATTTCTCTTCCCACCAAGATCCAGAGATCAGAGAGCAAGGCAGCACCTGTTCCCAAAACCTGAACCCCTTTACTCCAGTCATGGCTTGTGGTAAGAACACATTTTATTGGAATAGAATACATGTCATATAAATATCTCTGCCCATGCTACACAACTTGGGAGGGGTGTGGGGGAGGATGGTGGTGGTGACAGGGAGGGTGTTAGGGAACACTATCTTATTGCTGTCAAGGGGGATGAGGACAGGCCAGGAGATGGAAATACTTGGTTTCAGCTGCTCCTCTCTCCCCCAACACAAAAGGCACAGATGAATTTTTCTTTCCACATGGGGTAAGAGGGTACTTTAGGAAAGGGAAGAATTGGTGCAGGGAGCCTTCTTTACCTCCAAAAGAAACCAAATCTTAATGTCTAATTATATGGACAAATTAAGGAAAGGCAGTGAGGGAACAGAGATGAAGGTGGGAACTGGGAGGCTTATGGATTTCCCTGCCTCCATGCAAACTAGAGACAGAACTCAGGTAACAAGTAGAAACCCCAAATGGGAATCCTGGGAGGAGGGTGTTCCACAGTTGGCTTTGGAACACTGACTCAACAGAAGTCAGACAGTTTTGAGGGTGGTAGGTATAAACAATGGTAGTCTGGGAAGGGCAGGGGAGCCTTGGTGGCTCATGTGACACACTAGAGTGTCCCTCAAACCACTGGGTGGCATTTTGTTTGGTTGGGGGAGGAATGTCCATTTCCATCAGTGTTCCACACGGGAGCCTTACTGTGGATTCAAGGTCAGATTAAGTGGAAATGGAGAGGGGTGGAGGATTTCTTAAGGGTCTTGATGGCCTGAAAACCTGTTTGTCACAAACTGTGTGTGTATGTGTGTGCACATATATGTGCATGTATCACTCAAAGGTAAAAGGATCCTGGGTGCTGAAGAAGAAGTGTCCATCCACGTGTTCCTCCAAGGCATCCTTGTCACCCTCAGGAAACTGTTCCTTACATATGGGACACTCCTTCCAAGGTGGGGCGTCAGGGCCCCCCGGGCTGGCCTCGGAAAGGGGGCCCCCAACAAAGCCACTATGGAGAGGCAGAGTGGTGGGGAGGTGATTTAGTCCTGCTGTCCTTCCTCCCCCCTTCTCCTTGATCCTAGGAGCAGAGATTCAGATGCCCGGACTCCTAGCTGCTCCTGTCTTGGCACACGGACACAGGTGTCCAACTGGCCACGCTGCCTGCATCACTTACTCTCTTGGCCCTTCTCGAAGCCCTGGCCTGGTGGGGCAGAACCAGGAGCCTTGCTTTTTCCCTAGCTCTCAAAGGTGCTGGCATCAGTTACCTCCCCAGTCTCTCCCTGGTCTTCTCAGCCAAGTTTCCAAAGCCCATCCCCCAACCCCATGCTCTCCTCCCTCCATCTCTGTCTGCTGCCTAATGAGGCCGAAAATGAGTCTGACATCGTCCTTCATCTTCCTGCTCCAGCCAAGGAGGAGATGACAGCGCTCTCCCTGTCCCAGTGTCTGGGACAGAGCTCAGGGCCCAGATGCCTGCCTCTCCTGGGTGGGGGGAGCACTTACCATTTGGCTACCTGGCCCTCTCCCTCCCCAGCTGCAGAGTCCCCAAGGGAGTGGGCAAAGCCAAAGACCCATGGATAATCAGATGCTGACTCCCAGCTTTCCCATCCCTGTAGTCCTTGATTGCTTCCCTTTATTCAGAGGTCTAGGCACCTACCTGCCAGCGTGGGGGGGGGAAAGGGCAGGAGAAAGGGGGTGCAAGACAATTTGGGCTCCGCGGAAGATGGTGCTAAAACAACACAGAAGCTTGTTACAAGCAGAGCCTCTGAGGACTGATGGCACATTCTTAAGGTGAGTGAAATTTAGAGCCCAGAGGCATCTGGGACTTTGTGCAATAATTGTGGGATCCACTGACCCACCCCTTGGCCCTTCCCCCACCTTGGCTTTGGGGGAAGGGCATAGCGACCGCACCATGAGAGCAAGTGCCTTGGGCCTGTCCCTGGCCACGGGCTCCATCCTGCCCCGGCACATCCTTGGGAGCGTCCCTCCTCACCTGGCCACATCATAGAAGGCGCTGCCCAGCTCAGGAAGCAGCAGACTGGCCTCCTCCCCTCCGCTCTGCACTGCTGCCATCAGCACTGCCTTCTCGTCCTCCGCCTCCTGGGCAAGCAGACACAGGGAGAGCGGGGCAGCATTTTAGAAGGGGGGCATCGGGGAAGGGAGACGAAGAGGCACGAACAGGCCGGGATGGGAGTGAAGGGAGCCCTGGGCAGGGGCCAGCTGTGGGAACCAGAACATGGGTCCAACGAGTCATCAGAGACGAGACTTAGTCGGAGGCCGGAGCAGAGCAGGCCTGCCTTCCAGGAGACTCGAGGTGAAGCTCAGGCGATCTAACGGACTCGGGGGGGGGGCACGACAACCGAGCCACTTCCCTACCCGATAAAGGAGAACCAGGGATCCAACAGGCCAAAAAGCCCTGTGTCAGGAGGCTGGGACAGCTGGTGCAGCTCCCTTACCCCTCCCCCCCCAACCCCTTCTCCCAAAGACTCTCCTGCCCGGCGCACTCACTGAGTCAGAGCTACTGTCATCATGGACCCCTGCTGTGTGAGGAGCAATGGGGGATGGCTGGCTGATGACCACATGGGCAGGGGTGTCTCGGGGTCCAGAGGGATTACAGCCAGGGCCTCCTCGCTCACACAACCCATGGGAAGGGAGCCTCATGTCCTCTGGGTATTCATCCTCTGAGTCTGAAAGCACTGCCGTAGTGTAGCCTGTGAGTGGGGAGGAAGGCTGTCAAGGGCTCCCCTCTAAGAAGAGGGGAGAGGAAGGAAAGCACCTGGAGCCACTGCTCCTGGGGACACACGGAGAGGGTCAGCCCCTGAGGGTCCCTCAAGTTTTCCTGCTAGGAACTGAGCGGTGCTGGGGATGGGCAAGGGAAGGGCCGAAGAAAGGGGGGTCGGGGTGCCTGGACTCAGACCGAGAGTCGCCTCTTCATCCTCCGTGGCTGCATCCTCACTCCACTTCTCATCGGCCACTTTTTCTAGGCGGGCCTCCAGCTTCCTCATGTATTCGAGCAGTTCCTGGGGTGGAGGCACATGGTAAAGACAGAGAAGGCACCAAACCCCTGGGCCATGAGGATTCCCTGGTCCCAGAGATGAGTTCTGCTCCTTAAGGGGAGTGAGGCCATCAAAGGGAAGGGAAAGAGGAGGGGTAGCTTTGATTGCAGAGCTTCTTATATCTCTGCCCTAGAGCCTGCTGCTAGTCCACCTGATTCTGCCTCCAATATCACACGAATGCCATTATATAATAGAACTGTATAAACAGAATCGTTTAATACAGCTATATAATGTTCAGGGAACTAAAAGTGACCACATCCTTTCTGAAAGACCCCAAGTTCTTATATTAGAGTCAGAGATTTAACTCAAAAGGAACTTGGGGGCAACCTAGTCCAAATCTGACAGATTTTATAGATGAGAAAGCTGAGTCCCAGGAGGGCCCCAGGATATAAAGCTGGTAAAGAGCAGAGCTGAGACCTGAACCCATGACTGAAGACTGAAGGCTGCCCTTTCACCACTGTCCCACAGAGGTCCTAGGCTGGGGCTCTGCTGCTCCAAGGAGTTAGCAAAGGTGGGAGCTGCCTAGTCTGGGTAGAAGCTGGGGCTGTGACACCCGGAGCCTCCTGAGCTCTCAGCATGGCTCACCTGCTTCTCCTCCTGCAGCTGCTCCTTTTCCTTCTGAAACACTCGAAGAGCTGACCGAAGCTCTGTTAGCTCTCTCTTGCTTTCTGACAGCTGTACCTGCAGGGGAAGAGCCATGGAGTACATGGAATCTAGAACTTCTCTCTTAGAACATGACCTCTGCGATCTAGAAGGAAGAAATCTGAGATCCCAAAGCCAGCCTCCCCACTTAGCTTTCCCTCAATACTGCAGCTTGATCCATGCTCCCCTCCCTAACCTACAAATCTCAGAACTAGGGAATAAGACATTAGGCATCTGCAACATCACAATGAGGCTGAGTATGGCTTGCTTAAGTCCTGATATGTCCCAACTTACAGTCCGTCCAGTCTGGGTCACCTCAAGTCAATCCAACTGAGGCCAGAGGCATGTATGTTAGTGGTAAAAAAGGATTTTAAGCTCCTAATCAAAGCAGATAAGGCTGCTTACAAACAAGATGCAAAATAGCCTCAGCAGGCGATCTATCCTTATTGGGCCTGTAAAATGAGGGAGCTGAGCTCCATGGCCTCTGAGATCTCTTCTGGTCCCCGACCTATGACTCTCTGACCTCTGACTTTACATTCTAGACATTTAGAAGGGATGGCAGACTCCAGGGGACTGGGCAGACGCCCAGGGGTGGCTGAGAAATCTCACCAGGCTGGAATCCTTCTCTCGAGCCAAGTCGGCCTTGAGCCCTTGTCTCTGGGTCTTCTCCTCTTGCACGGCCTTCTCCAGTCTCAGGACTTCGGCGCTTAGTTTTAGGATTTTATCTTTCTCTGCCTGGGCGTGGGCAGGAAGAAGAGTGTCCCAGATAAGAACCCCGTCCCTGGCACAGCCTCCCTGCCCCTCAGGCTCACTTGGTTTTCTCAGGATCCCCTGTGTTGCCCCCTCTCCCAGTCCCAGAGTCTAAAGAACAGGAGGAGATGGAGAGAAGGCCCCAGAGAGGTGAGGAGGGGGGCACCCTGTGGGCAGAGAAATGGAGGACAAACTCATTCCCCACCTACCCAAACCCATGGAGATTGGCAAGGGCTCTCCCCAGGAAATGGCCATTTTTCTCCCTGTAGCCTCCCCCAGGCCTCACACCCGTCTCTGCACCTCTACATTTTGCAGAAGTCCTGCCCGCTCCTTGCTCCATGAGCCCTTGTCTTCTCTCCACTGCAGACTCAGTTCCACCAGCCTGTTGTTTGCCTCAGCTAGCTCCAGTCGGCTCCGGTGGAGCTCGGCTATGGTCCGGTCTCTGGCACTTGCTGTGCTGGCCAGCTCCTCCCCGAGCAGGGCAGCCTTTTGCTGGCTTGAGACTGCAAGCTCCTGGCTGCCCCGAAGCTGTTCTTTTAGGGGCTCCAGTTCAGCCTTTGGGAAGGAGACAGGCATGAGTCAGTTACACATGAGCTAAGATGGGGACCCCAGGGCTCTGCACTCTGACGTTTCCTATCTTCCATTAGATTCTACATTCTTCCTCTACTCAGGACCCAGGTGCCTTACCCCCAAACCACGGCAGCCAATCCCTTCCTCTCCCTTTTTATTTTGTTTCATAGGTTTCCTCTATACTAAAACTTCTTAAACTGTGGATTGCAGTTCTCATTTGGGGTTACGTAACTGAATATGAGGGTTGTGAAAAATTTGGCAACAATAAAATATGTTATTCTGCCAAGATTTAAATCTTTATGTAAAAATAAACAAGTATATCTATTTCGTTGTTATGCAAATCTGCTTTTGTCTTCGATAAGTGGTAAAATTATATTATACCAAAGAATTGTTCTAAAATAAATTTATGTTTTATTATCAATAAATACTTTATTACATCCTTTTAAAAATATATACTTATATGCTGGAGTCACATAAAAATCTTTTGCATGAAAAGGAGTCATTAGTGGAAAAATTTTAAGAAGCCCTCCTCTGTACTAGAGGTATGAAACTTAAATTTATTTCTGTGAGCTGCAAATTGATTTAGAAAGTATCAAATCAACACTATGTTGTATTGTTTTTTTATTTATTTTGTTAAACATTTCCCAGTTGCATTTTAAAGTGGTTTCAGGTAGCAGCCAGAGAAGCCAGCCATGAGTGTGACATCTCTGTCCAACATGCTAGTCCCAGAGACTCTCCTGGCTCCTCCTACCCAGAATTCAGGTAGCCAGGCCCTTACTCACAATGTGCTGCTGGGCCTCATCCAACAGATTCTGAGTCCGGGTAACCTCCTCCTGGAGTCTTTGGAGCTGAGAGGCCTGCTGATCCTGATGGCTTTTGGCTTTTTGCAGGTCTGTACTCAGGCGACAGCACTCCACCTGCGAAGCTTGCAGGTCAGCCTGGTGGGAATCACAGAATCACAGGATCAGAGCTGGGCTTGGGAGTTTCTCAAGTCCAGCCCTCTCAATGTGGAGATTGGAAAACAAAGGCGAGGAGATGTTAAGAAATTTGCCCAGCTAGTATGTGTCTGAGGCAGGGTTTGAACTCAAAGCCCAACACTATATATTTGGGAAGGAATATCTGGAAAGTGGGTTCTGCTGTACAGGCCAGTAAGCCAAATCAGAACAAGTCAGTTTCCCAGCCTTGAAGGGACACAGCACTGGGGCATCGCTGCCCCATTGGACTCAGCTTTCCTGCTTCTTAGGCCAGAGTTTCTGGCACTACACAGGTATGATGAAATTATAGACAGTTGCAATTTTAGACCCTTTCTTTGCCTCTTCTTCTCTCCTTTCCCATGAAGACCTGGCACTGCCCTTTCCTGTGTAGCCCCCTCACCTGGCTCTGCTCCTTGTCTGCTTGTTCTTCCTTCAGTTGCCCCAGAAGCTTCTCCTGCTCCTGAGTCAAGGCCTTCACTGTGTCCTTGACCCTGTGGACCAAGGACAACATGTAAAGAATTTAGAGCTAGGATGGATTTTAGAGGCTGAGTCAGATGAGAAACTGAGAATGAGAGGTTAAATGAATTGCCCAGGCTCACATAGTACCCACCAACCATAGGTGGTCTCTTCTCACCTCCTAGATGATTTTGCTTGGTAAACTCATCAGGCTCTCATGGATTCAATTATAATCTCTAGGGAGATAATCATCAGATCTGTTGCTCAGCCTTAAGTTCTAGACTGATCTCTAGTCTTGGATTTCCAAATGTCTAATGAACATTTCAAACCGGATCTCTCAAAGACATTTTAAACTCAACATCTCCATAATTAATTTTATTATTTTTTTTTCAAAACCCTTCCCTCTTCCTAACTTCCCTATTATTGTCAAAAGAATACCATTAATCACTCAGGTTGAGGTCTCTGTCACTTCCCCACCCTGATCCAATCACTTGTCAAGTTCTGTTGGTTCTATCTTTATGACACTTGTCATATGTCCCCTTCTCTCTTGTTTGTACAAAGCTGTTTGCATGGGGACCTTCTCATTAGATTATAAACTCCTTGAGAGAAGGGTCTATTTTTTTGCCTTTCTTTGTAATATAGTGTTTACCATAGTGGTACACTTATTAAGCACACAGTAGGTGCTTAATAAATGCTTGTGGAAGGGTAGCCAGGTGGTGCTGTAGATAGAGCACTGGCCCTGGAGTCAGGAGGACCTGAGTTCAAATTCAGCCTCAGACACTTACTAGCTGTGTGATCATGGGCAAGTCACTCAAACCCACTTGCTTCCCCCCAAATAAACAAATAAATAAATGCTTGTTGATTTGATTTGGCAGCTAGTAAGACAAAGTTAGAACTCACGACTTTCTGACTCTAAGCCTAGCTGATTCCTGGGAGGCACATCCTGCTGTTATGTCTTCCCCCCAACTCATTCCTTACTGGTCCTTCTTGCCTGTTTCGGTTCAGACATTAAAGCAAGATGATCTTGTTCTAAACACTTTTATGCCTCTAAATGGCTTCATCCTGGGAACTCTTATCAGCTGTAATTAATAGCTTTCCCTAGCTGAGTCTCAGATCTCAGGACCTAGTCACCTCATCTCCTCCTGGTTCTTCCAGGCCTCAACTTCCTGAACTCTTTTGATGAACAAGGTTTATAGGTGCCATATCCCCAAGGAGACAGGAGAGGTCTCCTTACTTACCCTTCTGCTTCTAGGTAGAAGCAAAGGGCTCAAAAGAGCAACTGCACAGGTACAAGATAAATGTGACCTGATTTAGCAGCAGGTCATGGGAAAAGACCTTGTTTTACTACAAGGTCAATCAGAATGCATAATGTGACATGTCTGCCAAAAAGTTAATGTAATTGTTGGCTACATTAATAAAAATACCGTTTCCAAATGGAGAGATAACAGTATCATTATCCTGTGATAGGACAGAACAAGGCAGAACAAATCTAGAGGACTGTGGCTACTCCTTTGGAGGCCACACTGAAAGAGGGCAAGGCAATTTCAGAGGATTCTGTAAAGTAGGGTGGGAAAAAATGACATCTTTATTTTCACTGTTCTCTAACTCATATTTGGCATTTCTATCACTTATAAAAGTAGGCAACAAACATGATTCTGAAAAGGACTCCATCAGCTTCACTAGATCATGCTCAAAGGGATCCAGGATGCAAATAAAAGTTAAGAACTCCCATTGTAGGAGGGTAACTTAAGGCCAGAAATTATATTGTATGAGAAACAGCTTAAAGGAACTGAAGATCTTTAGCTTGGAAAAGGGAAGACATGCCTTTAAATATCTGAAAGATATTGTGGAAGAGGGATAAAGCTTATCCCATCACAGATCCAGAAGACACAATTAGAACCAATGAGCAGAAATAGAAAGGAGATGAATTTCACAATTAAAGGTGTTTTTATATATACACCCATTTGTGTCTAATGGTAGCCATCTAAGGGGGTGGGGAAAGAAAAAAAAAGAATAAAGAAATTTAAATGATTTTGTTGTTTTTTTTTGGGGGGGGGGGTTGCTCTAGAATAGCACAACAGGAGAACAGGAAGGAGACATCATGACTTGTATTTAAGCGAGGGAAGGCTGTGCAAAGTCCCCAGCCTCACTCTCTCCAGAATCATTTGGATCTAGTGGCCAGGTATAGATCAGAATGACTGGAGATAGCCCCGGATGCAATAGGAGACCTTGGCCTTTTTAATCTAAGGTTTTCCAGGTCTCTGTCTGTCCAAGGCAACATTCATTCAGTGATTAAGGCAAAGTAAGAAATAAGGCAAATGGTCAAAAAAAAAAAAAAATCAATCTGGGAAGTTTGTGGCCAAAACAGAAACAATTGTTATTTACACCCACTATGAGCCATCAGAATCCAAACAAACAATGACCAAGGGAGGCTTGAGCTGGGACCTACTGTTGGCCAATAACTGAAAGTCAAAGTGATTTGGGTTTAGGGCATAGATCACAAAAAAGAAATCTAGTCTATGAACCTCAAGATCTCTTGCTTGGTTGCAGGGATCAAAATTTGCATTCCTTTGGGCAGAGCACCACAGGGAAGGGTGTGTTTCCCTATGTGGATTGAAGGAGAGGAGGGAGAGAGAAGATGGATGATTTTGTTATGAATTTGAAAGGAATAGAAAGCTGTGCATAGTAGACTTGCATTTTCATGTACAATCTTTTCTTTTTAAATTGTACTGTGTTATGGAAATGCTTTTATATTCCATAAATTAAAAAAAAATGGAATGGATTACCTTAGGCAAGGCAGTGCTCTCCCTGTTGTTAGAAGTGTTCATGAAAAGACTGGCTGATGACCTGTCAGATATTTTACAGATGGGGTATCTGTCCAGAAGGGTTGGCTAGACTAGATAATTCTAATGCTAAGATTCATTCTGTGACTCTAAGTCTCCAGGGCTAAGAGAAATACAAGCTCTCAGTGACCTAGTTCTAATAATCCTGGATATCAGTAAATCCTTCTGAGGGTCTAAATGTATTTCTACTTGCTCATTGCCATCATACCAATATTACACCACCTCTGAGTGGCTTTCACTGACCAAGCTCACAAACTTTCCCCCATGATGGAATCTCCTCATTGACTTTGGGTCTTAGTGAGGGGATCAGGGGTGCAGTGGGGTGAAGGGACCTTCTCACCTGTCCAGCTCCACCTCCTTCTCCAGCACCTTCTCACTGATGATATGGATGTCATCCTCCAGTTCCAGGATCCGAGCCACATGATCTCCCTGTTGTTTGCTCAGGACATCCCGTTCTTCTTTAAGTTCCCCATGGGCACGTGATAATCCCTGGAGTTACCCCAGAAGGAGAAGAGGCTGAGACTCCACTTACTGAGAGGGAAACTGAGGTAAAAGGGGAGCAGGAGGGATCTCGGAAGCTTCTGAGGCTCCCTCCTTCTCCCTTTTGTTCCCACCACCACACAGGATTGAGAGCTGGAAAGGATCCCCTAGAGGTCATGTAGCTCACCCCCTTATTTTACAGAAGAGGATCCCGAACCACAGAAAAGCTGAGTGATTTCCCAGTCACGCCACAGAAATGGCAGAGCCAGGATTTGAACCCACTCTCAGGATTCCAAAGCCATTGCTTGCCCCACTGTCCCTGAAAGGGAACTTGGAGGAGTCGTTCCAGATCTCCCCTTCCCTCTGTGCTGGATCTTCCCCACCCTATAATGACAATTCACAATTCCCATTTACAGAGCACTTTATAGTAGAATTACGATGTGCTTCTCCTCACACCATCACTACACAAAGGATAAAACGAATATCCCTATTCATTCTGATGGTGGGAAACTCAGGCAGAGTATGTGTCAAGTGACTTGCCTGATGTCCTACTAATGAGTGCACAGCTAGTAAATGTTAAAAGCCAGGACTGGAACTCGAGTTTTCTGACTAAGACCAAAGATCATTTCCCCATATTATGCTGTGAGCCATCCCAGATTCTCCCATCTTTAAAGAGAAAACGTCCTAACTCCTGTTGGTCCCCTGTCTCTGGATCGGGAAATGTGACCTAAGGCTCATCCCGACAGTAACTTGGAGGCGGGGGCTCTCCCGACTCCCCCAGCTTCTCTGCCTCTCCAGGAGCCACCATTGGGAGGCCTTGTGAGCTTGCCCCTACCTTGTACTTCTCCATCAGCTTGGTCTGCTCCTCCTTGGTGACCTGCAGTGTGGACTCCAGCTCCTGCACCCTGCTCTTCAGTTCTGCCACCTCCCCTTCCAACTGCAACTTCAGCCTCATCAGGTCATTCCGTTCCTGCTGGCTTTCTTCTAGCTGATTCTAGAGATGCTCATGTAATGTCAGTAGCCATTTTCCCTCTTTTACTTACCTTCCTGCTAATTTTCCTGCTCTCCTCCAAACCACCTCCAGAATTGGTTGTGGTTCTGGGCAGGGAGGCCCTATCACGAATAGTAAAAAAGGATGGGCAAGAGGAGAAAACAGGCTTGGAAATATTTCTATGACATGGAAGTATGTTTAAAATTATTGTACGTGTATAACTCACATCAGATTGCTTGCTGTCTTAGGGACAGAGGAGGTAAGGAGAAAGAATTTAGAACTGAAAATCTTACAAAAATAAATGGTGAAAATCATCTTTATATGCATTTGGAAAAATAAAATACTATTGAGAAAAACCCAACCAAACAAAAAAGAAACAATTCTATGTCACTTGACCTATCTCCATCCCCTGCTGCTCTCTTTAAGCACAGCCCTCCCAGCTGCTCATTCCACTTCCACCTTCTTCCGGCCCTATTCATTTGTACTCTATCATAACTCCTCCAACCCCGGTCTAACAATGCCTGAATCCTCCCTCTTTTGGCAAACTTTCCATGATTCTTCTGAACAGATGTGGCTTCCTCCAGTGTTTCCCAGTATCTGAGAATAAGGCTCCCTTGCTTTAACCATACCTGTTTTATTATAAGCTGAGCTCTGACTTATACAAAATATTTGTCCATTCTTAATATAATTGTCCATTCTTAATACTTCTATTTTTTCCATAACTGTATTTTAATCTTGGCTTTGAGTTTTCTAAGAGATATATCTAAAGGAATTTACTTAATGCATATCCATCACCATCATCTGGATAATAATTCCATTCAACAGACATTTTTTTATTAAGGCTGTTCTTTATCTCCAACTTTCTAGGAAGACTTCCCAAACGAAGCATTTCTTCCATCACTCCAGTTTCCAGCCCAAGTTCTTGGCTCCAGTCTCTAATTATACACTCAAAACTTGAAAGCCAGAGTTCCATCTGGTTTTCATTCTGAACTATATGTTCCTAGTCTTTCTCTATGTCTAAATCCTGGGTTTCGCCTTTTCTATCAGACTGGAAGTTCCCTGAGGCCAGGGGTCAATTCCCAACATATAGAATGAAGAATTGAGAATGTGGAGGGAGAAGGCCCCCAGCACTATTCCTCTCATTTACCTGCAGCACCGTTGCCTTGGGGACAACAAGCAGGATATCAGAACCACTTTCGGGTTCCTCCAGCATCACCAGTTCATCCATTGGCCTTGGTTCCCGAAACTGGAATGAGGAGCTCTGGCCACACACTCGGCCTTTGTGGTTTACATAGCGGAACTGGTAGAACTGAGCACCTGGCTTGGGCAGGTAGCTGGCTGTGGGAAGAATTGGGCACCTGAGTTCTCAGAACCAAGACCTGGACCCTGTCACACCGAATTCTCACTTCTGAACTTTTTGAGCACCTTCTCGTTACTGACCCCTCCTCATCTCCTAGGATTTACCAGCTCTTGTTCTCTGACCCTTTCTCTCTCCCATCTCAGATCTTGTGGTAGGCTGTTCCTTCTAAATTTCCTTCTTCTCAACCTTATCCCAAAGACTCCTACTCCAGAAAGTTTTCTTTGACTAATTTTTCTAGTTCTAAAAGAGAAATCCTGTCTTATGTGGGGTGACTGGACCAGTGACTGGTACCTCCAGTCCCCATCAATCCTGAGTCTTGAATACACCCTCTGAATACAGTTGCATGTAATTTCCATTGTACTCTTTTGCACTTATTTCCTGACTTTGTGTTTGAGCTCCTGTCTCTTAGTCTCTCTCTCTAGCTTACCTTTCTCATAATGTCTATCCCCTTGCTCTCCTCCCAGGCCTCAGGTCTCCCCACATACCTTGGAACTGGACACTGGAGTGAATAGCAGAGCCTTCAGCTGCACCTTCAGGGATCACGCACCAGACAAAGGTGTGATAATCTCGGACTGAGGAGGCCTCTGTCTGTAAGTGCCCAAAGTTGGAATGGAGCTTTTAAGCTATTATTCTTCCAGACTTCTGTATGCCATGAGCTCTAACTTACCTTTTGCTGAGGACACTAGAGAGAGCTCTAGAACTGGGAGGTTGGGGGACAGAGGGGCACAGAGTGGAAAGGTTCTAGTTTCCCTTGGGGGGGGGCCTTAAGGACAATTGGGAAAGGGAGAAATTTCAGCTTATTCCCAGTACTGGAGGGCAGCAAGGAAGACAGGTATGGCTGTCACTTCCATCCCTCCTTCCTCCCACCTGTTGATTTAAGTAACATATGTCCTCTTCCCCCTAGCCTAAAACAGTCACTTCTCTGACGGGTACCTTGAAGATGCCAATCCAGTCGCTGGCATTGGCCACAATGCCTGGGGGCAGGGTGTAGTGACATTCCACTTTGGTGTTGGGGATATAGGTCCTAGCCACATTCAGAAAAGTGACCGCACCCCGGGGCGGGGTTCGGCTGAGCAATGACTCCTCCATGATGCCTTCTCAGGTATCTCAGTCCTGCCAAGGAGTAAGGGGTTAATTCAATTCAAGGAACACTTGTTATAACTCCTGCTATGTATCACCCATTTATGCTAGCTTCTAAGAAGAGAAGATAAAAATGTTAACAGTCTTTTTTATCAAGGAACTTATATTCTGCTTGGCAGAATCGACATGTACACAGTAATACAAGTAAATACAAAATGTGACTAAAATACAAAGAAAGGCCTCAAGTAGGAAGTAGCACCAGAGTTGAGCCTTGAATGAAGCCAGGGATTCCATGAGGCAAAGGTGGAGAACATTGCAGACAAAAGAAAAGATGGGCTATGTAAAGGCCAGAATGTCACATTTAGGGAACACTGAGAAGATCAGTTTGGTCAGAAGTGCACTGGGGGAAGTAATACAGAAATAGATACAAAAAGTGAGTTTGAAACCAGATCATAAAGGAGTTAAAATATATTTTATTCTAGAAGTGATGGGGAGCCATTGATGCTTCTTGAGCATAATAGTGGTGAGACCCAGACTGCGCTTTATGAATATGGATTTGACAGTGTGTGTGGAAGAAGACTGAAAGGAGACTGTTTTCAGAGAGACCAATTAGGAGGATTTTGCAATAATTCAGACCAGAAGTAATTAGGGCTTGGAGCAGGTGGTGGCTGAGTAAGTACAGTGAAGGGGACACATGCAGGAAAAACTGTTGAGGTAGGATTGACAAGTTTGGCAGTGAATGGGACGTGGGTGTGAGGGAAGAGAAAAGGATGATTCCAAGTCTTTGAAGGGGAGGGACTAGAAAGATAGTGGTGACCTTGACAGAAATAGAGAAGTCAAGAAGATGAGTGAATTGGGGAGTAAGGGAGGATAATGAATTCTGGTTTGGACAGGTTGAGTTTGAGATGCCTATGAGCCATCAGGTGGAGATGTCCAGTAGGCAAATGATAATGAGGCATTCAATGCTTCATAGTCAACCTCTTCCTCAATATGTTTCCTTATATACAACTATAATAACCTCCAGACTCGGTGATCAAGGAATTTCAATTACCACGAACCCTAACAGTATAGAATCAAGATATTGTCATTCTTAGTTCTTGAAACCAAGGCATTCAGCCTTTCAATCCGGCCCTATCAGACTCAAATTCACAAGTACTTTCCATAATTTAAATTCTTGCTTTACAGAAGGGCAGTGCCCCTAACTAACCAACCCTGCCCTTCAGCTCCAGCTTCCAATTTCACCCCCCCACTCTTACTTTCTTTTAACTTACACCCCATTTCTGCTGATCCAGTTCCTGCTACTCTCCTCCCCCACTTTAAGCCCTTAATTTCCAAAACTCCTGAATACAGAATTAAATTGCAGAAAGAGGTATTCTCCTTTCTCACTATTCCTATTTCCCCAGTTGGAAGTCAAACTGATCCCTTTGCTCACTTCCTGGGGCTGTTGACACAGCTGCAGCTCTAATACTCTAAGGGCAACTGATAACAAGAATTAACCACTAGACAAGAATGGCTAAATCTCTAAGACTAGAATCTGGATGGAATGTCCAAACTGAAATCCTTCTGCCTCTGAGTCAAGGGTCCCCCTTCCCTCTCTAAATTCTTGGGAACCCCACTCCCAACTGAGGCATAAGAGAGAGCAAAGGTAGAAAGGGATTGGCTCTATGCTAGGATCCCTAAATATGACCCCATGAAATCAGGAATCCTGGAGGCGGCTGCTTCAGGGGTGGAGTAAAACACCAGATAGGAACGTGGTGGGATGGGGGAGATGGAATGTAGGGGCCAGAAGCCAGGAACACCCCACCCTTGGGCACAGATGAGACTGGGGGAGGCGGGAAGGTAAAGATTCACTTTCAGTATTAGCAGATGGAACAAAACCAACATCTTCTGTTTCCTGGACCTCTGACCTACCATCCCATTGGGATGCTTGACCTCCTGATTCCTTCAACAAGAATAAACCAAATTCAGCTCCAGGATAGACTAATCTTTCCCCACTCTTTCCCAGTTTCTGCCTGTTTTCAACCCTAAATGTTTAAGTTACTCCTCTGAGACTGGCAGCTGCAGAGTAAAGTATGAAAGTAAGGGGTGTTCTGGGTTGTTCTGGGGCAGAAGAGTGGGTAAGAGCGGACGGGATGTGAGGATTAGAAAAGAGAAACTATTAGCCCGAACAGAGAGAGTCCTCCCTTTTCTGTCTGCTCCCTCCCATCTACGTCCCAAACGCAACTCTCAGGGCAGCCAATCAGGAAACGCCACTAGTCATGTGCAGGCCCCTAAACATCACAGACCCATACTGGTTGGTGCCAGGAGGGGGAGGACGGGGCAGAGACTTTTAAAGTTAAAAAACAAATTTAACCCCTACCTCCAAAAAAACCTTGGGGGTGCAACTGACTTTGGGCAAAGGGTTTAAAATTTCCCTGGAAACTAGGCAGGAATTTAAATGCAATGTAACCCCGCTGTGATCCTTCTATTTCTCTGGGGTTCAAGGACCCCCAAGTTACATCCTGTTAATTCTCTACATTATCTTCAGTCAGGGAAAATCTTTCTACAATCCAAAAGAGTGGGGGAAGGGGGTTCCTTCCCAAAGATCTAAGCTGGGAAAGTCTAGATAACTCTCTAACTCCCCAACAAAACTCCATCACATCTGGATTCTTTTTCCAGGGCTGGGAGAAAATTAGAATATTATGCATTACAGCATAAGTGCGTGAGATCAGATTTAAGGGTATCCATATGGAGAAGGTCCATAGACTCTTACTCTTGTCGCATGATTTCAGAGCTCCCCATGCTCTGCCTAGGGTGGGGGCAAGGAAAGCTCTGGGAACTAATTTTGAAGGAGATGGCTGCTTTGGAAAGGGATGATTAAAAAGGGGGCTCACCCTCATTTCAGCACTCTCAAATCCTCCCTCCCTCACCTACTCAGTCCTAAGGGAAGGAGGGGAGGGCAAACAGGGAGCCTCCTCCAAGTGCAGCGAACCCCCCAAACCCACGCGCCCTTAAACACCAGGAGAGAGCTGGGGAGGATCCTTTCCACTAAAGGGTTAACGCTTTAAAGAGTCTGTTTCCCTAGAGCTCCTTTTCAAGGATGGAAAGTGGGGGTGTCATTCCATGAATTTCCCTCCCCCCCAAGACAAAAATGAGGACCAATTCTCTTACCCCACCAGAAGATCAGCTGTTCCCCTCACCTTTCACCAACAACAAAAACACCACTCAGCCAGAGAGAGGGGCGGGTGAGAGAGTTGGATGCAAAGCCCTTTGGGACTTGTAGTTTTTTCTCCTATTCCGGGCTTCGAAGTTTCCTTGGCCTTAGAACTACGAACCCCAGGAAGTTATGCAAAGCGGAGGGTGGAGAAGAGTGTTGTCATGAGTAGGGCATTCTGGGATATGTAGTCCATTCTTTCGAAGTGGCCAATGAGAGTGCTTTCTCAACGAGACTACAACTCCCCAAATTCCAAGAGCGCAGGCGGCCTAAGCTAATTGGGCTGAGCTATTTGGAACCATTTTTTTTTTTTGAGGGGGGGTGGGGTTGAGTGTGGGCCTCAAGCTTGGTGAAATGGGGAGGGGCCGGTGGAACCATGTGCTTTTGACGGACTAGGAAACCGACCTTAGAAGTAGCCTTGACCCAGTGAAGCAGTCCACTCCCCGGCCCTACGCTTTCCATTCGGCTTCCTCTTCCTCCTCCAGTACTGGCAAAAATTCCCCTCCCAGTTTGCCAGCCGGTGTGGGGGCGGGGCACTCGAAGAAATCCAGCCTTAATAAGGCAGCTCAGGCAGAGCTAACGCGCATGCTCTGTGCTTTGAAAGCTTTCAAAGTTGTGTGTGCCAGGGATCCTTCTGTGCATTATCTCCAGTTTACCCCAAATTGTGATGGATTGTACTGCACACAGTTGTTTGCAGATTCCAAACTCTTTGCGGGCAGGGACTGGTTGTCCTTTCCCCCATCCTCTGCTTTGCCCAGAGCCTCGCACATAGTAGGTCCTTAACAAATGCCTGTTGACTTAGCTTACTTGGGCCAGGACTTTGTAGCCACCTTTTAGCTTCTCTGCTTTCCTTCCAGGCTCAGCTTCAGTCTTGCCTTCCAGGAGATCTTTTTCTTCGTCCTCCTCTCCCCTGAGTTTAGCACGCTGTTTACAGCGATTATATCTTACATATAAACATAACATAATTATTTGCGTGTTGCCTTCTCTCCTTGGAATGTGAGCTCCTTGAAGGCATGGACCCTATTTTTGTGTTTTAAAAAAATATCCACAAAAGCCTTTATTAAGCACCTATTGAGTTCCAGGAAACTGTGGATAGAAAGAAAACCAGAAAACAGCCCCTGGTCTCCTCAGTCAATAAACATTTATTAAACCTCTACAGTATTCCAGGAACTATGTGTGCTAAATTTTGAGGATACAAAGAAAGGAAGAAAACAACCTTTGGCCTCATTAGTCAGCAATAAGCATTTATTAAGCACCTACTGTATTCCAGAAATTATGCTAAATTCTGAGGACACAAAGGCAGAAAAAACAGTTCCTGGTGTCCTCAGCCAGTATTTATTGGGCACTTATTATGGGCCACACAATTTAATGGGGTTGGGGAAGGAAATGTGGAAACAATCATGTAAACACAAGATGTGCATGCTTGCTGAAAAAACTCATGCTCCAGCCTAGCTCCCACCCCTCTATTCTCTGGGTTCCCGACTTATTTGGTCCATCTACAATGCCCCTAAAACTTCATTATCTTGGAAATTCACTTTAATCCTGAACTTCATACATTCAAAGTCCCTCCTTCTCTTCCTCTGATTGGAGGTGTGTGTGGAGTCCTCCTAGAACCTTCATTTTAAGGAAGAAGCAGAAGGCTGTTTTCATTCCTCAAAAGGCTATACTCCCTTGGGGCAGCTAGGTGGCCCAGTGGTTATAGCACCAGCTTGAAGTCAGGAGGACCTGAGTTCAAATCTAATATCTAACACTTCCTAGCTGTGTGACCCTGGGCAAGTCACTTAGCCCCACTTGCCTCAGCAAATAAATAATAAATAAAAGGCTATACTCCCAAGTCTCTTCTTGACTTTCTGTACTATGCCTCCTTGCCAGTGCCTTTTAATTGCTGCCTTTCCCCCATTCGAATAGAAGCACTTTGAGAGTAGACTGACTTTCTGCTCTTTCCCAATATTTCCAGTGTTTTTCACAGTGTCTGGCAGGTAGTAATTGCTTATACTTCTTGTTGACTACGTGCAGGATAAGTTGTGAGTAATTTCAGAAGGAAGGCACTAAAATTAAGGATGACAGAGAAGGCTTCTAGCAGAAGGTGGACCTTTTGTTTGAAGGAAGCTGGGAAAATCAGAGGATGGAACTGAGGATCAGAACCACTCCAAGCATGGGGAGAGCCAGGGGAAATTCCCAGAGTTGAAAGATTGAGTGACAAGTTTAATCAACTCTGCCTCACTTAAATCCAATTCACACACAAGTCAAGACATTACCCTGTGCTGTCATTGGTCTTCTTGGAAAATGAAAAACAAACAAGAGTCATGTATGAAGAATAGCAAGGAGACCAGTGTCATTGAAAGACTGGAAAGGTAGGAAGGAGGCAGGTTATGAAAGACTCAACAACAATCATAGAATTTTATATGTAAAAGGTCTTTGGAACATACTTAGATTGCTTAACATGGAGGCACCCTGAGGAGACTTTTCTGGTCATGTCCATATCATCCTAATGTAGAGCTATCCTATTTCTGGGAGGAATTTTCCTTCTCCCCCAAATCCTACCATGTAGGTGGCTAGGAACCTCCTTTGATTAGCTATTTAATGGGAGCAGACTTCATCTTTAGGACTGGTCAGATTGATACAGTTGCTTTTTTTTCCCCCAGAGGTTAAAGAAAGAAGTTCATTCACAGCATAGATACTATGGATTGAACCTGCCCCATTTGATCTTGGAAGTGTTGGGAAGCCTCTTAAAAAAACAAAAACAAAAACAAAAAAACCACAAACCTGAATGGGAGGGAGCAGCAACATAATCATTAAACCTGCACTTTAGGAAGATCTCTTTGACAGCTGATAGACTGGATTGAGGAGACTTGAGATGGAGAGACTAACCAGAAGTTTACTGCAGTTGTATGAAGCAATAGATCTAGATGATGATGTAATGAAGGTAAATATGATAAGACAACAGTTGTTTGGAGGAGTTGAGGATACCTCAGCTGGGAATCTTGGTGACTAGGAGGAGGATGATACCCTTTACAAAACAAGAGAAGTTTGGGGAAAGATAATGCATTTAGTTTGGAACATAGTATAAGATGTCTATGAGACATCTAGTTGGAGATGTCCAATAGCTGTAGAGAGAGAGGTTAGGGCTGGACAAATATATCTGAGATAAGTACTTAATAAAGGCTTGCTTTTGACTGACTGTAGTAAAAACAAAGATACAAACTAGTTGATGTATTTGCCCAAGAATCTCCAAATACTTGTAGACTTCCACTGTGTATGGGGGAGTGAGACCTTGGAATCTAGGGAGAGAGGATTGTTGATTGAGGTCAGGTTGGTGGGTTGAGGTGAGGGGTGGAGTTTGAACATGGGACAGCATCTGGTTTAGCCTCAGGTCAGTCACCTGAGCCACAACTCCCAAATAAGCCACTTGGAAGATGCTCACCTGGCCAAGTCCTGTAAAGGACCAAACCCTCAGTGATCAGTTCTAGTTGTATTTCCCTTTTTGATTTGGAGATAAGGAGAAAGTCCTTTCCATCTTAAGGCAATAAATAAAATCACGAAGGATGGCAACATAAGGGACAGCTGAGCTAGTTGGTGACAGTCATATGTTTTCTATCACTCTCACAATTGAGGCTTTTTTTGTAATCTGTTATCTTCTAATACCTTACCTTAGTTGTCCTCATCTGCCCCAAGAGACAGACTCTTTTAAGATGTCCATTCTCTTGTTTTTGTGGTTGGGATTGGAGGTTTCTGGTACTTGCCCTAGGTGCCTTTGATCTAATGCTCTCCAAGCCCTTAGCAACAATAAGTTACTGGTTCATAAAAACACTGGGTTATTGCTTCTGTTTCCCAAATAAGAGTTTATGGGTTGGGGAACAAGCTATAGGGATGTATGCATTGTGTTAGTGTTAGCAGCAGTTCAAACCCTGTTATGGGCAAAGGGTAAACACCTAGCAGTCCAGCCCAAACAGCCTCAAATGGAATCAGGGTGAAGAGTCCCAGGGAGATGTTTTGCACTCTTTAACTCGAGACCTAGGGAGAGAAAATATAGGGTGACCCCAAAGAGTGGGTGTTAAAAGAAAGAGACTTCTAAGATCAACAAATATTTATTGACAGCATTGGGTGTAGAGTCAGGAAAACCTGAATTCAAATCTGATCTCAGACCTTTACTAGCTATGTGATCCTGAGCAAGTCACTTAATTTCTATTTGCCTCAGTTTCCTCATTTGTAAAATGTGGATAATAATTGCATCTGCCTCCCAAGGTAAGAATCAGTTGAGATGATATTTGTAAAGTTCTTCACAAAACTTAAAGTACTGTATGAATTCTACTAATAATTATAATAATTAGCTTCTATTATTGTTACCTGTTAGGTATAAGATACTAAATGCTATAGGGACAGATATATTAGAAACATAATATACAGTTCCTGCCTTCTCTGATTGTAAAATCTATGGGAAGGAAAAAAAATACTACATTCAATTCAGTATGATAAAATCTAAAAACCACTGGATTTTGAGGCAGGAGAGCTGAGTTCAAATCCAAATTCTGACAACCTTCTGTTTCCTCATGTATAAAATAAGGATAATACTCATAATTACAATATTGTAGCATTGCCATGAAGAATGTGCCTAATAAACAATGACTCATTATATATGAATGTTAGCTATTATTTTTAATGACAGTAAATGGCAACAAAATGGTAAATGCATTCAAACATGTGTTAAGCACCTACTATGTGTGCTGTGCTGGGTGTAATACTCAAATTGCTTATAATGCATGATAAAAGGTAATGAGCAAGTACAAAACAAAGAATGAGAGGAGTTGAGAGAATGGGGAGATCAAATTTTGATGACACAAAATTGAAAATTTGTATAAACAAAATCAAAGTAACTAAAAATCAAAAGCCAAGCGGTTAACTGGGAAAACATCTTTGCAGGAAATATTTCTGCTGGAACTCCGATTATCAGGATAATTTGATAGCAAGGGAGGTGATAATAACATTTGAGAACAAGAGCTGTCTCTCAATAGATAAATTCATATGTTTTCATATATAGGCAGTCTTTAAAAGAATTACAAGTTAGAAACAATCACACAAAAGTGTGCTTCAAATCACTAATAAAAAGGAAAACATAAATTAAAATAATACTAAAGTTTCACCATATGCCCATCAAAGTGGCAAAAATGACTAAAGACAAAATGATGCATGTTGCAGGGGCTATAGGAAAAAATCATTGCACTGTTTTTGGAACTTTGAACTGGTCCAATTGTTCTAGAAAATAATTTGAAATTATGCAAAAAGATTTACTAACCTATATATGTTTTTCAAACCAGCAGATACAGCTCTGAGGCATACAAGAAGGAGTTAGAAAACAGAGCAAAAGGTCCCGTATATATAACAATATTTATGGACATATTTTAAAAATTAATTTATTTTTTATTCTGAATTGAAAAACATCAAACAAAATGTGCATCCCATATTCATAGTAGAACAGAAGAAGGGAATTGCACATGAAAGAGTAAATACTGTGTATGGTTATTATTTGTATTTTAATTTATAATTCAGGTACCTTGGTCTCTTATCTTATGACAATTAAATGGGGGAATACCTGCTCTAGGAGATGTTGAGGCTGGCAGGTTTGTTTAGGAGTTCTGAGCTGTATTGAGCTAAGCTAATTGGGTGTCTGTAAAGTTCAATATCAATAAATTAAACCCTCTAATCACAGGATGGGGGAGCACCACGCTACCTAGGAAGGGTCAAACTGGCCTAGGTCAGAATAATAGAGTAGTCAGAGTTTCTGCCCTGATTAGTAGTGGGATTGGGGTAGTGAGTAGAAAAAATTGGGGTTTTGGGAATTGGGGTAGTATTAGTAGTTTACAGTAAACTAGTCTAAGTGAGATTGGGAAATCAAGTCTCTCAAAAATTTATATATCATATATATATGCATATAATATAATTTTTGTTAAATTTATTGTATATACTATATATATGTGTATATATATATATATATGTTCATAAATTCAGTATGTAACTTTCAAAGATCTCTTGCTTGTCTTTTACTCTCTCTGGCTTTCTTTCTGCCTTTCCTGTAGAAACACTCTTTGCTGCAGTAAATTGGGCACCTATTGATTGGGGAGTGGCTAAAGCTAAATATCCTGAATCATTTTGGGTTGGGGGGAGGGGAGAAATCACTTAAAGCTTAGTTTGCTCATGTCCAGGATGTCCCCTAAGGGGAGAAAGGTACTCAATATAAAATGCAAATCAGGTATGTTGTCATTGTTGTACACTTGTGCCAATCACATATGTCTGTCCTCATTTGGGCTTTTCTTGGCAAAGATATTACAGTGGTTTGCCATTTATAGAGATTGAGTGCTTTGCCCAGGGTAACACAGCTAGTGTCTGCAGTTGAATTTGAACTTGGGGCTTTCTAACTTTAATCCTAGAGCTCTACCCACTGAGCTACCTAGCTGCCTCCTAAATCAGATATAGGACAAATTTATTTTCTCCACACAAATGAAATGCTTAACACAAGAGACTCACAAGCACACATTAACAAAGTCTTAAACAAGTAACCATAATAACTTTAAATTACTGACATATTCTCCCGGGAAGTTGAGGCTTAGAACATCAAACATGAAGCAGTTTACAGAGCTGCTGAATCAACATTTCACTTTAGATTTAGCTCTGCTCTGTCTCCCTGAAGGTCCATATCTTCTGTTAAGTCAGGCTCATCTTCCCACTTAATCCTTTCAGATTAAGAAATGACTTCTGCTGCCAGTCATCTCCAGCTGAAAAACTCAGGCTTTTCCAGCCTCTCTAACTCGTGAGGCTGCTTACAAGGCTCCCATCTCAGAATTCTGATCAGACATCTTTTCTCAGAGAAGGAGACATAAAAGAGAAGAAAGTCAGGGGCTCAAAGCTTAGGCTCAGCTTACTTACCCAAGTGCCTGTTCTAGATATCATGTGAGATCAGCTCATAATTTCTCTGTAGGAAGAGAACCAGTTTCTCCCATAGCCCAACTAGAAAGTTTGAAGAGTTCTGACATGCTTAATTGAAAGGAAAGGCCTGAAAGAGGAATCTGTCCATTTAAGGTACATTGAGTTGGTCACTCCTTCTGGCTCAATTATTAATATGCTTCTGGCTCAAATAATCTCTCCTATGTTTAGCTGTTATAAGGTAAGGGACCAAGATACCACCCAGGTTTTGCTGAATTATCTTAAAAAGGACAACTCTTCAGAAAAAAAAAGAAAGAAAAGAAGGAAGGAAAGAAAGGAAGAAAAAAAGAAGGAAGGAAAAAAGGAAGGAAGGAAGGAAGGATGGAAAGAAAAAAAAGGAAAGAAAGAAAGGAAGAAAAAGTATCAAATAGTTTTGATTATTACTCCTTTGTAGTAGAGTTTAAGATTAGGTACTGCTAGGTTGTCCTCATTTTTATTTTGTTTTCTCATTATTTTCTTTGAAATTCTTGACCTTTTGTTTCTTTAGATGGATTTTTTTTCTCTTCTTGTCATACTTTGGTAATTTGACATAGGATTGAATTTTTCTTCTTTTTTTTCTTTTTTTCTTTTTGCTGAGGCAATTGGGGTTAAGTGACTTGCCCAGGGTCACACAGGTAGGGAATGTTACGTGTCTGAGTCACATTTGAACTCAGGTCCTCCTGACTTCAGGGCTGGTGCTCTATCCACTGTGCCACCTAGCTGCCCCTTGACATAGGACTGAATCTGCAAATTTATTTGCTATTGGCATTAAAAAAAAATATTGGCCTGGCCAAACCAGGTACAATGAATATCTCCAATTATTTACATCCATTTTTGTATAGAATGTTTTGTAGTTACTATATACAATTTCTATGTGTCTTTTAGCTACACTCCCAGATATTTTTACATTCTGCAGTTAGTTAGCATGAACTTCCTTCTATTATCTTTTTCTGTTGGGCTTTAGTGAAAATATGGTTCCACTGTACTACACTGCCTCTTGATGGCCTTGAAGATTCTTAGTTAAGTAAGAAAGGAGGTCATTTGCTGAGGCAAAAGGGAGATTAAGATTAAGCAAGCAACCACAACTCTCTGGAAGTCTTTCCTTTTCATGTGCTTGATCCTTCTTCATTGCCAGATTTAGTAGGTGTACTTTTTGCTAATCAATTAGAGGATTCCAGGCACTTATCCTAATATTTTCATGTTTGGAATAGCAAATGCATATTTATTTTTTTCTGTGCCCCTGTTTTTTTTTCAGTATCTCTTTTTTCTCCATTTATTTAATATTTTTCCCCAGTTTTATATAAAAAATTAACATTTGTTTCTAAAACTTTGAGTACCAGATGTGGTACTTCCTTCCTCCTTCCCCCATTGAGAAGGCAGATGTGAAGTTATACAAAACATTTCCGTAAAAGTCAGGTTTGTGCCAAGATTGACGTGTTCATGACCAAATGTCCTGTCTTGCCTTTTACTGCTCTGATTCTTCTGCTCCATTTAGATTCTTATCCCACCACTATCACTCAACAACTTCTCCATTGAAGTTCTTCCCAGGCTACCATATTGTCATCTGATTCTTGGTGCTATCATTCACTAACCCCCTGGGTTTTAACCCTTGGCTTAGCATCATCCTCAGTAACTCCATTATACACAGAGGTGATCCTTCTAGTGCCTCATTCTCACAGTTTCTTAAGCTCTCTCAATTCACACCATAGCTAGGTGGTACAGTGGATAAAGTGCCAGATTTAGAATCAAGAAAACCTGAGTTCAAATTCTGCTTTAGACACTGATTAGCTGTGTGATTCTGGACAAGTCATTTAATTCTGCTTCAATTTCCTTGTCTGGAAAATGGGGATAAAAATAGCATATACCTCCCAGAGATGTTATGAAAATCAGATGAAATAGCATATATAATAAAGTCCTTTGCAAATCACAATGTGCTCTATGAATGTGAGCTTATTAGTTACATGACATCCATAAACACTCTATCTCATTTACTTAGGACAATAAACCTCACCATTACCAACAATGACTCAGTCTTCAAGATCTTGAAGTTTTAAACCATAGGATCATAGATTTAGAACTAACAAGGAATTTAGAGGCAATCAAACACAACCCTTTCATTTACACATGAGAAAACTAATTCCCAGAGACATTAAATCATTTTTTTAGTCTCAAGATTAGTAAGTATCTGAGGAAGGTTTTGAACTTGGTTCTTCTTGACTCCAAAGCTAGGGGGTTCTACCCAATTATCCACTAAGCTGCCCATTTTAGTTCCTTAGCTCCTATCCTTCCACTTTTCCTACACTCCCTTGCCATCGAGATATCATTTCTTTATATTCACCAGGACCTCTGGCCCCTCTGTTCTTCTCTGTTCTCCCAGTTTTTCAATCCTGTCCTATTTAGCTTCAGTTTCCTCTTAGTCTGGATCACTATGGTCAGGTACTTCAATAATGTCTTTCTCTTCCACCCTTAAAATTTTTGACTCCTTTAACCTTCTGCCATTTCCAAATGGCTAATCTTCAATCCTGGGTAACTGCTATTGTAGAGCTGTGCAGTGATGTTGGAGAAAATAGCAAAATCATGTTGACAGGGTCTTCTACAAATTTATGCTCCCTAACCTCAACTGAGTTCAAAGCATTGCTGCAAAGCAATTTCCCCCGTTATTGATGCTCTATCACACCCTCCAGTGACATTGTTCCCAACATTCTGTTCTCTGCAATCCCCTAACTCTACCCTCCTCCCCTCTCTCTGAAAATGACCTTGCCTCTTCCTTCCTGAGAAGATTGGGGCCATCTGACCTGAATGCCCTCAACTCTCCTTCACGTCTCTGATCCTTCCAACATCCTCATCCTCTCCTCTCATCTCAGAGGAAAACATGGCCCCCTCCTGCTTGTTAAAGTTAACCTCTCCAATGGTACTCTTGAACTTGTTCCCTCCCATCTCTACTTTGGCCTCATGAAATCAATCATTATCCTTTCCTCTCTCACATCTTTAATCTATCCCTCTCCTTGTAGACTCCAAAACTTATAAACAGGCTGAAATCTCCCCTCTCTTTAAAAAAGAATCAAAGCAAACTTTTCTTAACCCTGTCATTCTCTCAAATTATTTCTCTTCAATGTCAAACTCTTAGAAAACATAATCTATCCCCACTGCTTTCATTGTCTCACCACTTGCTCAATCCTCCACTTGAAATCAATTTATAATCCACTCCTATCCCTTTACAGACAACTCTATTTAATCATTAGTGATGGCTACCACCATATGAGAATGATGATCCTGAGATCACCACCAAATGAAATGATTTTTTTCCCCCTGTCCATCTCTTCCTTGACTTTTCTGTGGATTAATTCTGTGATTACTATCTCTCCCTTTCTTCTTGATATACCCTCAATTCCCTTGGTTTTTGTCACAATATGGATCATACTTCTCCCTTTCTTCTTCAGAGTATCTCTATTTTCTTGGTCTTTGTGGCACTGTACTCTTACTGTTCTCCTACTTCTCTGTCTATTTTGCTGGATCATCTTTTCCTTCATCTCGAACGTGGGTGTTTCCCAAAATTCTCTTTTGGGTATGCTTTCTTTTCACTGGCTATGTTTATTTCCTCGGTGATATCATCTATTCCCATGGTTTCACTCATCACCTCAGTGCAAATAATTTCCAAATCTGGATCATCATCCTTAGTTATTAATTATAATTTCAACTACATTTCCAATAACTTCTTTGGAGGTAGTATATTAGAGTGGATAGAGAACAGAGGACCTGGATTTGAATCTCACCTCTATCATTTACTTTGTATGTGATTTTGGGGAAAATCTTATTCCCTTTCTGAGTTGCTTCATCTGTAAAATGAAAAATTGCCTAATCCCAACTTCTTTTCTTAAAAATTTTATTATTATTATCATTATTATTTTTATTTTTTTTGCTGAGGCAATTAGGGTTAAGTGACTTGCCCAGGGTCACACAGCTAGGGAATGTTAAGTGTCTGAGACCAGATTTGAACTCAGGTACTCCTGACTTCAGGGCTGGTGCTCTATCCACTGCCCCACCTAGCTGCCCCTCATCCCAGCTTCTTAAACTATCTTTGTCACCTTATATGGGGATTCATAACTGATGTTAAGGTTGCAAAATTATGATTTATTATTTTGTTTGATTTGTACACCTCTTTTACATACCTATATACCCAGGGACATGTAAAAATTTCTTGGGAGAAAAGGGGTCACAGGTGGAAAAAAAATTTTTTTAATAGCATTTTGATTTTCCAAATACATGTAAAGACATTTTCAACATTCATTTTTGCAAAACTTTGTGTTCCATTTTTTCTCCCTCCCCCTGTTGCTCCCTCCCCAAGATAGCAAGCAATCTAATATAGGTTAAATATGTGCAATTCTTTTAAACACATTTCTATATTCATCATGTTGTGGAAGAAAAATCAGATCAAAAGGGAAAAAAAACAAGAAAGGAAAAAAAAAGAAAGCCAAGCAAACAAACATCCAAAAAAAAAAAAAGATGAAAGCATTATGTTTCAATTCACATTCAGTCTTCATAGTCCTCTCTTTGAATATGGATGGCACCTTCCATGCCCAAGTCTGTTGGAATTGCCTTGAATCACCACATTGTTGAAAAGTCCCAAGTCTTTCACAGTTGATCATCATATAATTTTGTTGTTGTTCTCTTGGTTCTGCTCACTTTACTTAGCATCAGTCCATATAAGTCTTTCTAGGTTTTTCTGAAGTCATCCTGCTAGTTGTTTCTTATAGAACAATAATATTCCATAACATTCATATACCATAACTTATTCAGCCATTCTCCAACTGATGGGCAGCCACAAGTAGAAAAAGTTTAAGAAGCCCTGGATTAGATCATTGCTTAGGTCCTCTCCAAATCTAAATCTTTTATTTCCTAAATCTTTTCTTAGGTATCAGGCTGGAACCTTAAACATAACATTTTTAAAGCTGAACTTGCTATCTTTTCCCCTAATATTCCATATTATCTACCTTCTCTGTTACTCTGTTATTAGTCATTTTTGACTTGGTAACTCAAAAGGTAGCCATGAATCCTAGAAGCATCCATTTCTCAGGATCACTGATTACTGGTGCTTGAGGAAGAAATACAAAGGGAGAAGAAGGAAGCCTGGGACTCAGGCTTACCCAGGCAAGCACTTCTCTTGCTGCCATTGTTTGTTGTTGTTCAGTTGTTTTTTTCACATCTGACAATATGTGACCCCTTTGGGAGGCTTTCTTGGTGAAAATTCTAGACTGGTTTTTCCAGCTCAATTTACAGATGAGGAAATTGAAAAATAGGTTTATGTGACTTGCCGAAGGTCAAACAGCTAGTATCTGAGACCAAATTTGAATTCAGGAAGATAAGATTTTTCAGTCTTCAGGCCCAGTGCTTTATGCACTATGATGTCACCTTGCTGCCCTTCCTGAGGACTATTTTGTTGATGGCAGGTTGGAGATGGGGAGAAAAATCTCCCTCCTTCCATGGAAGTCCAGGGGACTGAGTTCCAAACTGACAATGTCAGAAAAGGCATAGGGCCTTTCTTTTCAAACCTTTTATAGTTTATTGAGTCATCAGCTCTTCCTGGCTCAGTAGCCAGTCATTATCTATAGACAAAAGACAGGGGACCAAGAAGGATTTGATGGGTCACCTCACAGTATATATTTTAAAGGGACTAGTGTACATGTCCAGCTCTATGGAAAATATTCCATTCTGCCCCCAACTACAGAGGTAGAGTAAACCCAAATTCAAGAGCCTTTGAATGTGATTTTCTCGACAGAGTAGGTAGATTTTCTAGGCAGCATAATCCTAGAATCTATGTAGAGAAGGGAGATTTCCCAGGAAGCATGAGTCAAGGTGGGACTCTCTCTAGAGCCCCAAAGTCAAGATTTAGGGGATCAGATCTAGAGAGAGAGAGAGAAGAGAATTTCCCTACCAATCATCACCTGACCCCCATATTATAGGAAAGATATATTATAGTAAGCCTATTCAAACACTTCAAATCTAAAGGGAAAGAGAGCTGCTTGTTAAACACCCCCTTCTACAAAAGAGCTTAATTGCAATGCAACTTCCTCTCCATAGCAAAAGTTAAGCCACAGAATGGCTCTGTGAATCTGAGAACTGGGTAAGATCCTGTGGGAGAGTTAAGGATCCCATGGAATGCCAAAGGGTTGCCCTGATGGCAACCCCAACTTAAGTTTCTTCCGAGGGTAACTGCTAGTGTTCTTTATGTATTTTTAGTAGGTGTTTATGGCATCTTGTGAGTCCTCTGAGTGCCTTATGTGTTTTCAGTATGAGTTTATGGGCTCCGGTGGGTGAGTCCTTTGAATCTTCTGCATTTTCTATGGGATGAATTAAATGCTGTCCCATGTCTAATTTGCATTTTTTATCTCCACTCTATTTATATGGGAAGCTCAGGATCCTTTTTACTTACTTCTGTGAAAAACAAGCCATGAGCTATAGATAGAGATTTTCTAGTGTCAACTCCAGGTGACTGGGAAACAAGCCAAAAAAATGAAAAAAAAAAAAAAAAAAAAAGGAAAGAAAATGATTCTTCCTGAGAGAACTCCAAATCCGAGACCCAGTCCATGTGAGCTCAGAGCTTTGGGGGAGCCCTGGACCATAGGTTATATAACCATGGATAGATGGATAGGAGGTAGCTTGTGTTAGATAGGTGGAAGGAGACAGTGATGGCCTGAAAAGAGAATGGGAGGAGGATGTGGAAGGGTCTACATGTGCAAAAATGTTTGTAGCAGCTCTTTTTGTAGTAGCAAAGAATTGGAAAAGGAATGGATGCCCATCAATTGGGGAATGACTGAACAAGGGGTACATGAAGGTAATGGAATATTGTTATTCTATAAAAATGATGAACAAGCTGAAAGGCCTAGAAAGATTTACATGAACTGATGCTGAATGAAACAAGCAGAACAAGGAATATGTACCCAATAATAGCAAGAATAATCGATGATCAACTTTGAAAGCCTTGGTTCTTCTCAGTAGTTCAGTGACTCAAAGCACCCAATAGACTTTGAACAGGAAATGTCATCTCCATCCAGAAAAAGAATTAAGGAGATTGAATGTAAATAAATCAACACGTGCTATGTTCACTTCTTTTTTCTGGTTTTTAAAAAATTTCTTTCATGATTTTTCCCTTTTGCTCTAATTTTTCTCTCCCAATATGATTCATAAAGCAATGTGTACTAAAATAAACTTATTACAATTTTAAAAAAGGATTTTGAAGTATAAAACAGATAACAGAAAATGGCCTCTATTTTCTCTGTAAAGTAGGGGGGTAAGGTCCTCTGAGGGAGAGGGGACAGTTTAGGAAACTTAGAGATAGGAGACTGGGAAAAATGAGATAGAGGTTCAGTTTGAAAAGAAAGAAAGTGAAACACTAGTTGAAATCAGATACCATAAATTTGTAGTGGGACTTATTCTAGTGGCATTCAGCATGTAGTAGGAGCAGGAAAGGTAGATGGTGGGTTTAATACAAAGCACAAACTTATTAAGTCATGAGTAGCAGTAGTACATGAGGGCAAGAGACTTGAAGTAGAGTTGAGCAAATATACAGCCCAGTCTTTCTCAAATGTGGATCCCCTGAAAACTGTCCCAGATTCAAGGCAAGATTTATGTCAGCATTTTTTTCTTTATTAAAGCTTTTTATTTGCAAAACATATGTATGGGTAATTCTTCAACATTAACTGTTACAAAGCTTTCTGTTATGAATTTTTCCCCCCTAGTCCCCACCCCTCCCCTAGATGGCAGGAAATCCACTACATGTTAATTATGTTAAAATACTTGACAAACGGATCTATTCTTTTTTTAAAAATTTATTTTAATTTAATTTAATTTTCCATAACATAGAAGAAAAAAATTGCACATGAAACTGCAAATCTATTCTTTTAAACATATAATAAAGTCATTGTGTAATTTTTTTAGCATCTATTCTATACTCATAATTCATGAACTTCCAACATTGCCCTTTTACCAGGCCAACCAAGAGATACATTAGTTCAAAGATAAAGGCCTCTAGTTAAACAGAACAGAAACAGAAATAACCATGAAATCCCTTTAGTTGGGAATATGCAGACAAGAGTATATTCACATACCAATGGGAGATAGAACTTGCATGAGAGAGGGTGTACATGTGGGTAGCATAGGTAATCAAGGAACATGCATAAAACAGAGCATGTGCGTAGAGAATATGTCTGCTTTTTGATTCTTTTTTTCTTTTTTTTGCTGAGGCAATTGAGGTTAAGTGACTTGCCCAGGGTCACACAGCTAGGGAATGTTAAGTGTCTGAGACCAGATTTGAAAAGTCCTCCTGACTTCAGGGCTGGTGCTATGCTTTTTGATTCTAATCTTGCCATGTCACTTTCTTTGCTATGTTTCCAGCTCCCAGGTACTTCTATTGAGATGTTTTCTCAGGTTAAGGACTCTCTGCATTCTCTCTACAGAAGTGAATCATTCACCTGCCACCTGCTGGTTCACCACTGTTTTTAGTCAATAACAACAGGAGCTATTACACTTCTTTTCTGAGTCAGAGACAGGTATACCCAGTCAGAAAAGGCTTTAAACTTTCTTAAAAACAAAACAAGACCAAAATTGTTTGTTTCTGCCTCAATTGTCACTAAGCTCAGTCTGCTATTTTAAGTTGGGGTGAGTACATACAATTTTGGATCATGCTCCTAGTTATCTGCCTGGATCTATGTAAATCATCTTGAGAACTTCACCTATCGAGCCTGGAGGGCAAAGATAAAATGGCAGCCACTGGTTTTGCCTTTACACAGGCATTAAAATGATTTTTCTTCCTATATAGAGTTGAACTGGTTAATTAGAGAGTCCAAACTATAAAAGAAGAAAAGTCAGAGTAGAGCAGGGATGATGGAAAACAGAAGGCGCAGATTGATTAGAAATGGTGTGGATCATGGATAAGTTTGGGAGAGGTGTTCAGATTTTTAGATCCTACAACTCAGAAGAGTTATGTACAATGATGAGGTCATACATTAGTGTGGTTGAAATGGACTAAACATCAGTCAATGAGCCAAGCACCTACCATGACTCAATTATTATGTTAAGTATAAAGGTGAAATTAGATGAATAGCACAAGGATCTAGTTTGGGCAATGTGGATGGATGAAATGAAACTAAAAGGAAGATTTGTTGCTGAATTGAATGCTGAATTAAAAGGTTGCCTATTCTTCCTCCTGGTTCCGTGTGTTTGGGTATGAAAGAAAGAATATGCATTAGTACTGGAGAATATGGTCAGGGATGAAGTAATTTCTGGAAAGTGAGCCAGGTTTCTCAAAATTCATCAAAATGGAAAGAGTAAAAGAAGACATTAAAGACAAGGGAAATTTGTTAAAAATACAACGGGAATTATAGAGGATATAATAGGTGAAAGGGACGATAATGAAAACTCTCAGAAGGGATAATGGGTTCAGTGCATGGGGATGAGAGGACAGATAGGGAAAGAGATTGAAATTATTTAACTAGCAACTCAACCACAAGGATCGGGAGAAAAAGGAGAGAGAAATTTGCTAACTAATAAATGGGGGATATGCCATGTGAGCAGGGCTGGGAAATTCAAGAGCCTTATGATGGCAGTTTATTCTCCCTTAAATATCAAGGAAGAAGAAAGATAAAGCAGACATCTTAGCCATTAAATACATGGTTATTAGATCCAGAGTTGTCTAAGACCGCCTTCAGCAGTCAGCACTAGTTCCTTTGCCTTAGCTGGTTAGCAAATATGTATCACGTGCAAGACACTGGAAATACAAGCACAAAGAAGAAAACCATCTCTGTTCACAATGAGCTTACATTATAATGAGTGAGACAAGTACATGTAAATGTATCTCTCTCTGTATATATCAATAATGAATACAAAATTAATAAATCTATACTCTGCCTTAGTTGTATCTTCCAGATTTCTCTGAAACTTCCCGTTTTGTCATTTCCTTTGGTGTAATAATATTCCAATACATTGTTATACCATAATCTATTTAGTCATTTTCTAATTGATGGATGCCTCCTGGCACAGTGGACCAGGCCTAGAGTCAGGAATCAGGCACTTACTAACTGTGATCTTAAGCAAGTCACTTAACCTCTAACTGCCTCAGTTTTCCTGTTTGTAAATGTGGATAACAATAGCACTTACTTCCCCAGAATTATTTTGAAAATCAAGCTCTCTCAAACCTAATAATTCCCATAAGGATAGATGTCACTGTTAGAAGAACCCCAGAAAGCACTGCTAGGAATTGGGAAGTCCTGAGCAAGAAATTAAGTCTTAAAGACACAAGGAAATCTTTTTTTTTTTTTTTAATTTCTCTTTGTTCTGAATTTCACACACACACACACCTTCAAATGGGCATTTTTATATATATGGTAGAATAAAAAAAATAGTAAATCGAGTTTCATATCTCTATTGGGGTACCTTGTTTTTTTTAAGTATATAAGTTCAATCTTGTAGCTTTCAAAGATGTAATGCATTACTATGCTTCTGTCTGGCTTTCTTTCTCTTTTATCCTCTGAATTAAAAGAAAAAAAAAAGTGCCTCAATCATTTTTTTTTCTTCTTTCTTTTTTTTTCTTTTTGCAATCCTGTCCATATATCTTCTAACTCTTCTCTATCCTCTCCACCATCAAGTGGGAAAAAATAAAAATTAAAGCCCTTGTAACAAATAGAAAAACCAATTCTTACATATTAGTTAAAAAGACCTCATTTGGCATTTTGAGTACAGGTAATATTTTCATTATTTTCTCAACTGAATGCAGGGTATTAAGGAAAGAAGAATACAGCTGAGAAGTGATTAAGAAGTTAGTGTCTGAGAATGGGATTTGAATTTCTGCAACATCATTTAAATTCTAGGAATTATGGGCTCTTGGGAAAGGAAGAAATACTATTTTTACCAGAGAGTTGATAAAATATATATATTCCAAATTTAATCAGAAGGACTTTAAACTGAAAAGAGACAGGAATAGGAAATGTTTCTTATGTTTGGGGAGCTACTATAAAGGGTTTAGTTACAATGTAGAAAGAATAAAATTCAAGATATCTAGTAATTTATAGAAGAAAGAATCCCCCAAAGAATAAGTAATTGGTCTCAATAGTATATATACAAATGCAAAAAATTAAAAATTAAAATTAAAAGCATAGGCAACAAAGAGATAGAAATCCTAATGCTCCTAAAGGCAAATTTGACCTTGTAGTTATCACAGAGACTTAGTGGGAGTAGAAAGCATGCTTGCAATAAGATTACTAGGGGTGCAATTCAGAAGATCTTATTCAAAAGGAACAGAAAAAATAAAGTGCAGAGGAGATAGTGGCATTGTATATCAAGAAGATAATCTGTTAGGAAATATAGAAACCCGTAGTGGAGAGCATTTGGATGATGATAAATGATGGTAGAAATAGGAAAATTATTTTTGTAGGACTAGGCTACAGAACACCCTTTCAGAAAGAAGAAACAGCTTAGGAATTTGTGAAACATTGAGACTAGCATTTAGTCTTGATATAATAATGATGTAGGACTTCAGTCATCCAACATTTACTGGAGAACTTTCTGTAAAAGCAGAGTTAAACTTTTTAGTTTGCCTTAATCATAATTTTAGTTTTTAGAAGATGGATGAACTGCTATTTAGTATGCAATCTGGAAAGATAAGGAAGACCTGGAGCTGATATAGAAAAAAAAATAGGAAACTTGGTATGAGGCAGTTACTGAATTCTGAAATTCATGATAGGAAAGGAGAAAAAATACACCATAGATCTGAGGAGAGAAGGTTACCCAGGAATTGAAGAAATAATAATGTGGTGGCAGTAGAGCCCTGCCATAGGAGCTGAACTAGCCTTTTCTTTAATATGACCCAAAACATACTAGGTTATATTAACTGTCCTAGAGTCTTCATTGACCCAAGGAACTAAGGTAAGAGTAGTTGACTCAGTTTTCTGGTTGCCTGAAGCCCTAAAAATGACTAGTGTTATTCAATGACCCATTGCCTTTTAAGTCATCATACTCAGCCCTATTGACAAGAAGCATTTTTGTGTGGAGATGAAGAGTACAGAGTAGAGTCTATTTGAATTAATGCTATTCTTTCTATGCTATGGCTAAGCCAGCCTCCTTTTGTTGACTATTATTAGGTGATCTAAGAGTATCTCATTTCATTCTTGTCTGGAATTTGAGAGAATTGACTGGCCTGCCTTCCAAAAGGAAAGATTTCAGGCCTAAAATTCTACAGGAAAATCACCCCTAGAGGGATAAGAATGAAATTCATGTATAACCCATGTCCCAGAATCCCAAAAGAGATTTTTGATTTGCAATTATGTCAGTAATATTTACAAATATAGTCTGATCTAGTTTGTGTCTAATTTTATCTGATTGTTATTAGCAAGGTTCCCAGCTTCTGCCTAAGCATTTAAACATAATAGAGATATTGGGCATAAGACAATTTTTTTTTTTACCACACAGAAAATCTGTTTGAGGGATGTACATGTGTGTTTATGCACATGCACATGTGTTTGCATATGTGTAAACTGGCCATTGAAAGTCAAGTTTCATCCCTGTTTCCCCACCCCTACTTTACATCTACCTTACATCTATAAGACACAAAGGATTCACCAGACCCCATAAACAGGTATCAAACTTATTTCATGCACTAAGTCTATTGGATCCACTCAGAAGACAAGTGGATTTTGGGCTGCTATAGGTTTAATCCTCTGATATTCTGGTGAATTCTTCTTTCTGTCATAGTTCTAATATAGCTTTTTCCAAGGACTTTCAGTACAACTCTGTAGTTTAGATTTTTCCTAGAAGGTAAAGTTATCCTAAGTACTGCTGAATAAGTAATCTCCTTCCTTTCAGACTTGTACCGTCCAATTAACTCACTAGTTTTGGTACCCACCTAGGACATTGGTAAAGAGCTTCTTTGTTCAAAATGTATAATTTGTCAGGAAATCTCTTTCTAGGAAGTCTAATTTCTGAACTATTGAGTGTGGGATATCTCTAATTTGGGATTGCTTTAAGGTAATTCCTAAACCAGTGCTGCTCAAAATATTCCCTCCCCAACCCCTCTCTCTCTGACTCTGTCTCTGTCTCTCTTTCTCTCTCTCTCTGTCTTTCTTTCTCTTTCTCTCTTGCTCGTTCGCTCTTGCTCTTGCTCTCTCTCTCCCTCTTTCTCCCTCTCTCTTTTTACAATGATAAATTTTTATTTTAAAAATATGCAAAGATAGTTTTTAACATTTACTCCTTTCTCTCTTTATGGACCATATGGACAAGCAAGTGCTTGCTTCTGATATGGGCTTCTATAGGAAATCTATTGATTCCTGCTTGCTTCAATCTCTTGAGCTAGGTAAACTCACTTACAAGGTCTCTATTGGGCAGAATGTGTGGCACTTAGGACAACTTTCTTGCTAGCTTCTCATTTCTTTTTGGTTTCATTCCTCTATCAGCTATATTTCTTCTAGTCTTCCTGTCTGTGTCATTCTCTGTGGCAGAAAAAATAAAAACAGAAGCAAAAGACAAATTAGAAACAAAGATGAAAATGACATTTAATAAAGTGATATGAAATGTAGGCCAGAAAAAAAATAAGGATTTCCCAGATTCAAGGTGGGCAGAGCCATGGAGAGAGTCATGGTAAGATTGCCAATATTTCAGAATTGTATTTCATTTTTTAAAATTTTTATTTATTAATACTTTTTATTTGCAAAACATATGTATGGGTAATTCCTAAACATTAACCCTTACAAAGCTTTCTGTTACAAATTTTCCCCCCTACTCCCCACCCCTCCCCTAGATGGCAGGATATCCACTACATGATAATTATGTTAGAATACTTAAGAAATTGAATATATGTATAGTTATTGCCACACATCATTTTTTGTGCAGGAGAAATTGTATCTACAAGAAATAATAATTGGATAAAGGAAATACAATGCAAGAAAACCTCAATAGAGAACATGAAAATGTTATGTTGTGGTCCACATTTCACATCCCTCTCTCTGGGTGTATATGGCTCTCTTCACCGAACAATTGGAATTGGTTTGAAGCATTTCATTGTTGAAGAGAGCCATGTCCCTTAGAACTGATCCTCATATAGTATTGTTGTTGCCGTGTATAATGATCTCCTGGTTCTGCTCATTTCACTCAGCATCAGTTCATGCAAGTCTCTCCAGGACTCTCTAGAATCGTCTGCTGTCGTTTCTCACAGAGCAATAATATTCCATAACATTCATATATCATAATTTATTCAGCCACTCTCCAATTGATGGGCATCCATTCAGTTTCCAGTTTCTAGCCACTACAAAAAGAGCTGCCACAAACATTCTTGCACATGTGGGCCCTTTCCTTCTTTTATGATTTCTTTGGGATATAAGCCCAATAGAAACACTGCTGGGTCAAAGGGTATGCATAGTTTGATAACTTTTTGAGCATAGTTCCAAATTGCTCTCCAGAATGGTTGGATCCGTTCACAGCTCCACCAACAATGCATCAGTGTCCCAGTCTTCCCATATCCCCTCCAACATTCATCTTTATCTTTTCCTGTCATTTTAGCCAATCTGACCGGTGTGTAGTGGTACCTCAGAGTTGTCTTAATTTGCATTTCTCTGATCAATAGTGATTTGGAGCATCTTTTCATATGATTATAAATAGTTTTAATTTCATCATCTGAAAATTGTCTGTTCATATCCTTTGACCATTTATCAATTGGAGAATGGCTTGAATTCTTATAAATATGAGACAATTCTCTATATATCTTAGAGATGAGACCTTTATCAGAACCCTTAAATGTAAAGATGATTTCCCAATTTGATGCTTCCCTCCTAATCTTGTCTGCATTCGTTTTGTTTGTACAGAAACTTTTTAACTTAATATAATCAAAATTATCTATCTGGTGTTCAATTAGGAGTTCCAGATCTTCTTTGGACATAAATTTATTCCATCTCCACAGGTCTGAGAGGTAAACTATCCTATGTTCCTCTAATTTGCTTATAATATCACTCTTTATATCTAGATCATGAACCCATTTAGATCTTATCTTGGTGTGTGGTGTTAGGTGTGGGTCCAGCCTTAATTTCTTCCACACTAGTTTCCAATTTTCCCAGCAGTTTTTGCCAAATAGTGAGTACTTATCCCAAAAACTGGGGTCTTCATTTTGTTTTTCTACACTTTTTTGTCAATGTTGAATTAGGTATAGCAGTTCCTAGGTG
Organism: Myrmecobius fasciatus; assembly: GCA_023553655.1. NCBI lineage: Eukaryota > Metazoa > Chordata > Mammalia > Dasyuromorphia > Myrmecobiidae > Myrmecobius > Myrmecobius fasciatus. Next base: position 628,274 of record JAJPUD010000267.1, on the reverse strand, counting down.
TCAGAATACAAGAAAACTTGAGAGGTGGAACTAGGGAGTAATGAAAGAGGGTTGATGAGGGCCTTGTACTAAGCAGGGGTGCGGACATTATGGCTTTCAGCAAAGCCAAAGCTCTTGCATTGATTTCCAGATAAAGTCATTGGGGAGAAGCCTGAGAACATTGCCACTTAGTGGTCAAAATATATACTACAGTCCCTAATTGGTTATTAAATTCATTAATTGGGTGAGTGACAGCTTGCTTTTCTGTCGAAGATAGCAAGCAGAGCAACGAGCTTTGTATAGATTTTTATTGTTTCAGCAACACCAAAAACACTTGGCCCACAATACCCATTTCAGATGGAAATAATCAATGTCAGAAGGGCTGTGAAAACACACACACACACACACACACACACACACACACACACACACACAAATATACTATCGGTGGAGTTGTAAATGTATCCTGTAAACCAGCACTATCTCTATTGATTATGTATCCCAAGGAAGTTAAAAGCAGAGAGAAAGGTCTCATATGTACAAAAATAAAACATAATTTAATAAAGATAAATGGGATCTTTACTTTTACATTTAAAAAAATCAGCTTTGCAAATACAAGCTGAGAATGACATAAATATCATTTGACTGAAAATTATCTGGGGGTCTTAATGGACTGCAAAGTCAATGTGAGACAACAGTGCAATATACATATGTGGATGTGGATGTAAGTATATATGCATATATGTGTGTATGTGTAGCAGTAAAAAAAGCTATGCGAGTTGGTATGCTACGTTGAGAAATATTTTTCAGAAGGAAAAAGGGAAAGGGGAGTATAAGAGTATTGTATTTAGATCTAGAATCCACATTTTAGTGTAAGGTGACAAAAGTACATTGTGACAGATATTGAGAAAAGCAGTATCTTAGTACTTGGGTAGATATATAGAGACAGTTCTGAGAATCTTAAAGATAGCAGCTCTTCAGATAAAAGCACTGAAATGATTTAATAGAAAATAGCTTTTTCTGGAAAAAGAAATTACTACTAAAGGCAAAAATGGCCAAAGGAGAGGAGGAGAGAAAGGGAAGGGAAGGAAAGGGAATGGAGTGGAAACAGGGTTTATAGTGGTTACTGGGAGCCGATTTGATTGAAAGAAATCTCTTCTGCGTACAAGAACTGATTGGTTCTGAAAGCCTGTTGGAGCAAAAGAAATAAATTTCTGTGTGGAATAACTAGCTGTGGAAAAAGAGGGACTATGTTGCTTTGCCTTTTACAAAGAGCTATAAGTCAGACATTTTGCCTCAGTTTCCACATTTGTAAAACTAGCTGGAGAAGGAAACAGCAAACCATTCCAGTATTTTTGCCAAAACAAATAAATACATCCCAAACGGGATGAAGAGGAATTATATATGACTGGAATGGTTGAACAACAACTAATAGAATGATAAAAAATCCTCCAAAGTTTGTCTATATTGTTCTTTTTGGTCATTTACATTTTGAGAGAGGGAAACAATAAACTTGAACAAATAAAACTTGAATAAACTTGAATAGCTCTATAGATTCCAGATTTATGGGAGTGGTTTTGCTCTTAAAGCTAAATGTTGCCTCAAGAGCTTAGCTAAGGGAGTAGACCTAAGTAGTACTGAAAACTCCATATACTTCTATTTTCACTTAAAAAAATCTAACAATGTTCCAGAAGCCTGAGAATATGCAGCAAAAGGCTTCAGTCAGTAGGAGAGCAGAAAGATCCAGATCAGCCCCACCTAGCAGGTGATTTGTGGTTCAGAATGTTTAAGAGATTAAAGACATAAAAATCTTGAATTGTTGTGTAGCTGAGTTGTAGGTGTAGTTGAATTGTTGCTGCTTGGATATCCCTATTTATGTGTTGCTCTTCTAATTTTCTTCAAGTATACCCCCATTCTTCCCTATAGATACTATGTACATTTGTGGGAGAGTGTTGCCTAGGTTTATGTGTAAGAGAAATGATTATTTCTCATGTATTAATAATCAATTATTGAATTAGGACCAATGTTTTTCCCCTTTTCTATTTCCTCATTTAGAAATCAGCTCCTGTAGGTTATTCAGGCAGCTTTTGAAATGCAGGGCTAATTATGAGAAAGAAAACTCAGATTTATTCAAATAGTAAAGAACTTTAAGTTCAGATGAATTGATGGATTCTGGCCCATTGCGTTTTATTGAGACAGGTCTGGGAAAAAGTGGGTTCCCCCTTTTCTCTATTTTAACCTTAGATGGAGTGATATGGATATGGATAAAAACTCTTTTGAGTCTGAGCAATCAGAGTCTTATCCCCAGAGCCTCATTAGAATAAGTCCACCTTTAATTATAATATTCTCTCAGTACTTGTTAACCAATCGGAGTTGATTGTCACTCTCAGAGACACCCACTCTTCCAAGAGCATAGAAGTATTGAATGTGTTCCATAGGGCATCTTTCACATTTGAGAGTGTTGTTAACCCCTTTTATTAATTATTACTAGTATGATTCATAAAATGATTAGTTACCAGAAACTATGTCTCTCAAACTTTTTATATGACAGATGTGTAGACTATTGTGTTATGGTTATTCTTGCATTTGCCTTCTTGTTTAATAAATACTTCATGATTAAGAATTAATGGTGTCATCTTGAATGATTTATTTAACTGGGAAGCACACTCATGGGGACTCAGGAGCTAAAGTTACAAGTAGTAAATATATGGATTGCCCTCAAACTAGTGCCCTGAGTGAGTTATAACAGCATGACCATTCCCCTGTGTGCAGGTGGGATGACTGAGCAAGTCCCAAGCAGGGGATGAGAGAGAGTAAGAGACACTGGTGTGGGGTGAGATGGTTTGATGTCACATCTGTGCTGCATTAGAAAATACACTAATAAAATGTAAAGAATGAATACAGGAGAGATAAAGGGCCTCAAGATCATGCCATAAGAGAGTTGAATTGATTGACGCAGGGATGTTTAACTTGGAGAAGAGAAGACAGAAAGGGTATGATAGATGTCTTCAAATGTTTGAAGAGTTGTCACATGGAAGATGTATTAAACCTGTTCTGTTTGTCCCAGAGGGTTCAAGTAAGAGCACTGAGTGTGGAAGTTTCTGAGAGATAGATGTAGATTTGTTGTAAGAAAAACTTCCTAACAATTAGAGCGATTTATAAGTTGAATGGGCTGTCATGATTGTAGATTGACCGAACAAATTATAGTATATGAATGTAATGGGGGAATGTTGTGCTGTAAGGAATGACAAATATGAAGCAATCATGGAAAAAAAGGAAAGTCTGGTGGAACAATGCAGAATGAAGTAAGTAGCCTCCAAAGAATCTACACCACACTACATAGTACACCACAGCAAAGTAAATGAAGACATCACTAAACATTTACACATACACAAATCAAGTCAAGTACAATGGAAAAGAATGATAAATTATACAGTTTTTAAAAAAAATTTAATAGAAATGTTTTGTTTTTATATCACCAATTATTCCCAAGACATCCTTCCCCCCTCCTGATCTAGAAAAACATGTCATTGAACAAATAAAATAAAATTTTTATATTTATATGGAAATATAAATATATGCTGATCTATATAAAACATTAAAATATATATAAAAGGAAAAAGAAAAAAAGGTCAGTAGAATGAATGTATGAACATATCAAAGAAGCGTGATGTGCATGGTCCCACACTCTGTCTCTCTTTCCTTCTCTTTCTCTTTCCCTCCTCCTTCCCTGTCTCTCTCAACTTATTTTTTTATTTTTTTGCTTTTTTGTTGAGGCAGTTGAGATTTAGTGACTTGCCCAGGGTCACACAGCTAGGAAGTATCTGAGACAAGATTTGAACTCAGGTCCTGCTGACTTCAGGGCTGGTGCTCTATCCACTGTGCCACCTAGCTGCCTCTTCTCTGTCTCTCTCTTAAATGGAAGGGTAGAGATTATCTAAGAGGGTAGAGATTATTTTCTCCCCTTCAATTTGTTACCATGAATATTTAGCACAGTTCTAGAAATATAATAAATACTTAACAAATGCTTTTTCATTCATCACATGAATAGGAGAATCCTAGTAGAAAGGAGTCAAAGTTCTAAGAATAATTGCAAATAACATTCCAAAATAGTTGGTCCAGTCACAGAAACAGCTGCACTGCATTAATCATATCATCTTTTTCTGTTAAACCATGGACTACAAAAATGGAAAGCAATGTAATATTAACCACAATCATTTTTCTAGGTATTTTTGTTTAGTTATTTTCGAAGGATGTACTTTGTGAGGACATGTGTTTTGGGGATAGTTCTGTTGTGTTAAATACAACATTAAAACATCCTTTCTAATGTCCAGAGATTGTATAGATGACTAGAATGCATAACAAAGATAGGAATGTATATTAAAATAATTAGAGAGGACTTTGTATATTGGTTAGGGGCATTATTGTAGGGGAAGGTAGAAAAACAAAACAAAACAAAAATAAGAAAATAACACGACAGTTTTGCTAAATGTATTCTACAAGTTTAAATCCCGCTATTGGAATTTATAAGCTCTGTGACTCTGAGCAGGTCAGTAGCAAAGAGATTAAAGCCCTGGGCCTGGAGTCAGGAAGACCAGCATTCAAATGTGATTCTGGACAAGTCACTTAACCTGTTTGCTGAATTTCTTACCTGAAAAATGAAGATAATACTAATATCCACCTTCTATGGTTATTGTGAGAATCAACTGAGAAATAATCAGTGTAAACCACTTTGCACAGGACCAGACCTGTGCAAAATAGTAAATGCTATATAGATAAATAATAGATATTATTGATATTATTACTGTGATTGTGGCAGGTTGTTTAACCTATGCTTCCTTCAGTTTCCTCATCTGTAAAAATATTAGCGTCCATATCCTGGAGGTTATTGCAAGGATCTAATAAGATAATATTTGTTAAGTGTTTTGTAAACCTTAATAATACCTAAAATTAATTTCTCAGAATCTTAATTTTCTCACCTATGTTGTTTATTTTTTTTAATTATTTCTGTCTCGTTGGACTCTTCTAGGGTTTTCTTGACAAAGATGCTGGAACAGTGGTCAATTCCTTCCCCAGTTCATTTTGCAATTAAGGAAACTGAGGCAAAGAAGGTAAATGACTTACCTTTATACCAGCTAATAAGTCTCTGCAGCCAGATTTGAGGGCAGGTTTTCCTGATTCCAGGCCTGGTACCACCTAGCTGTCCCTTTTCTCACTCATAAAATGAGAATATTAATACATGGACTGCTTAAATTATAGGGTTGGTGTATAACTTATTATTGTTATAATGCACAAATAATCCTTTTAGGGATCACCTCAGTGATTCCTCTATGCCCAGACAAGGCTGGACCTACCCTGACCAGCTATGATTCTCCCCAATTCTAAAAGCATTTTAATTTTCTAGTGGTATGGTGATCTGATAATAAAATAGTAATTATTAACATGTTTGTTGTGATAATTCAATTCAACATGTAATTCAATTAAAAACTCAAAGTTGTAACTAGTGTGGGGTGAATGGGAGTTTCCTCCAGGGTACCACATATCAAGGGTGCAAACTTCCTCCCAGGGGTATTTGCTATCCCCATATCTCACCAGGAATCGTTCACCAGAATGTCAAGCACATCTACTTAACACAACAACGCCTGTTTTTCTGTCAGCGTATCTATCATCTGAGCCATTCATCCACAGCTGTTTGGGGGACACCTGCACTGATGTGCCTCATACCCCCTGCTTCTATAGGTGCTGCTCTCTGCTACCATCTGCTGGCCTTCAGCTATTATTTGAATTCAGGGGGGAGGTCTCTATCCTTATAAGCCCTTCATTGCTAGTCTGCAAAATCATGCAATCAGTTGAGGAAATCTTCATATTTTTGGAATTGTACTTCTCCTGAAGGCTTCAAGTTCTCTGATATCAGGCTTCTGTTTCATTATAGTGATGAAATTTCTTTCAACCCCAAGGACACCTATAGGTCTTCAAATTTGTGGTATTTTCCTAAGAACTTACATTCCCCCAGAAGGAAGCAAACCAGGACTTGCTTGAGAATCAACTCTCCTTCACCCACAATTAAAGTATTGATGGGTTTTTACTTCACCCCAAGAGCCCATGGCCTCTGGTCGTATGGTCCTGACTTCCATTCCCAAAACTGGGTCTGCAACCTCCTTTTGATTGAGTGTGAAATATCTGAATAACTCAGGATCTCAAAGGGCAAAGTCCAAGTTTTTTTGCTTCTCAGTACTATGGCTCAGTAGTTTTTTTTTCATTCTGATGTCACAATTTATTCTTCTCTTAACATAATATTATAATAATTATACAATTCAGCCTCTTGGAAAGTCTGGCAATAGCTGGGAACTTCTCTAGCTGAGTCCCTGAATTCGATCAATAAAGCAACCAATCTAAAAGCATCTATTGAACACTGACTCTGTGCCAGACACTGAGAATTCAAAGACAAAATCAAACTCTATATCACATCTATTCCACATCAGGACTTTCTCCAAAGTGATTTTGATATATTGTGTGTCAGCATAAGAAATTAAATTGGAACTTTTGGGGAGTTTGCAGAAGCCACATGAAGACCAACACATGACACAGAAAAATTTAGAAACTTGGAAATGCATAAAATATATGTATAATGTTGTATAATATCAATATATTTTATCTTTTTATACCATATTAACACTTCTTTTCTGATACAAAAGGAGGGCCAAAAATTTTTACATAGATTTTTTTTTTGGATCTCAAGGGTGTCGCTCCCCTAACTCCTGTGATCTGTATACATGTATTCTCTCTCTCACATACACATACACATGCACACATACACATGTTCAACAATGCACTATGGATATATTTGTTTTATATGTTATGTGCAAGTATATGCACATGTATTTACATAAGAATATACATATATGTTGTATGTGTATGTAACACAAAACATAAAGTGACCCCTTTCTTATGAAGAAAGTATTCTTAAGCTGTCTTTTTTTGGGGGGGAATTATTTTTGCTTTTATTATTGAGGTCTACATTACTAAAGGGGGATGAACTAGAAGAGTAGAGGGATCCAGTACTGATGCTTCATTGGCTTGGGGGGGGGTAGAATTCCCTCAGGGAGTACTCAATCATCCTGGGCTTGATTTCTGCCTGATTGAAGAAATTGCATTGTATAAATCCACCATATTCTCCAACCTCTCAAGCAGGATGAGCATCTTCGTCCCTCTGCCTTCTCTATTTCCTTCTTTGGTCTTTTCCAGGCACCAGAAGAGTGAATACTCGGATCCAACCATTCTGGAGAGCAATTTGGAGCTATGCTCAAAGAGTTATCAAACAGTGCATACCCTTTGACCCAGCAGTGTTTCTACTGGGCCTATATCCCAAAGAGATTTTTAAGGAGGGAAAGGGACCCACATGTGCAAAAATGTTTGTGGCAGCCCTTTTTGTAGTGGCAAGAAACTGGAAATTGAAAAGATGCCCATCAATTGGAGAATGGCTGAATAAATTATGGTATATGAATGTTATGGAATACTATTGTTCTGTAAGAAATGACCAACAGGAGGATTTCAGAGAGGATTGGAGAGACTTGCATGAACTGATGTTGAGTGAAATCAGCAGAACCAGGAGAACATTATACACAGCAACAAGACTATACGATGATCAATTTTGATGGACATGGTTCTCTTCAACAATGATGTGATTCAAACCAGTTGTGCTGCGATGAAGATAGTCATATACATCCAGAGAGAGGCCTGTGGGAACTGAGAGTGAACCACAACACAGCATTTTAACGCTTTCTGTGAATATTTCCATGCATTCTGTTTTCCTTCTTAGGTTGTTTTTTTTCTTCTTCTCTTTCTAGATCTGATGTTTCTTGTTCAGTAAGATAACTGTATAGATATGTATACATGTATTGTATTTGTCATATAATTTATCCTATCTAGCATGTATTAGATTACCTGTCATCTAGGGGTGGGGGGCGGGGGGAGGGAAAGGAAAAGCTT
>JAJPUD010000267.1:575660-616111 GCA_023553655.1 Myrmecobius fasciatus | reverse complement strand
AGAGAGAGAGAGAGAGAGAGAGAGAGAGAGAGAGAGAGAGAGAGAAATTGATTTACATGCTACAAGTTCTGCAAACAGGAATGAAGAGAAAATGATGAGAATGTGGTTATTCCTTAGGAGAAAGGTCTACTAAGGTGGGGTAGCTTCTTCTGTTTCAGGGCTCAATTCTCTTTGACACAAGCATCCCTTACAACATCACAGCACTAAAGAACTCAACAGTCATTCCTTAAAGCCAAATCCTTCAACACCAAGCTTCACAAATGGTTTGCCAGAAGTGGGCCAGGGCCCAGCAGATGGGAGACTGTGTTCAGTTATTATTCCCATTACATAGGATCATTGATTGAGAGTTGGAAGGGGACCTTCGATACCAATTGTCTAGTTCAATCCTTTCATTTTGCAGATAAGAAAAAGGGGTCCCTTAGACATAAAATGACCCAATAGTTGCTTGTTTCAAGGTGAATAATCCAGCATCACTGATTCTTCATCCAATCCTCTTTTACTGTTTTTTAAATGTCACATCAAATCTCCAAATGTTGGGACCACCTTGTGTCCTTCCCTCACTTAGAGACAGTGTGATGGTGAATCTAGGAATCTGTCAGATGTCTAAATTATTTCTCAGCTTGTTTCTTTTGATCTTGGGTTGATTTCACACAGACTCAGGAGCTTGGGAAAATTAATATCAATTGTAGATTTTCTCAAACAATGGAATTCAGGAAGAAATAGTACAGGAGCCAATCTGGAAGCAGGGGACTAGAATAAATAATCTTGAGAAATTCTTTCAAGTTCAGAGCTTATTCAAGTTGGACTCCTGAACTCCTCTTTACCTCCTTTTCCCTCAATAATAGGAGAAAGTTTGGAAGAGATGGTCTGGCTGGATGTTGGGGCTTGGAATGCTGAAGGGACCTTGAGTTCCCACACCCAGTCCTTACTTGTATCCCTTTATAACCAAGACCCTCTACCCCATCTTGTGCCTGGGTTATCTAGAGTTACAAAGGCCTGGACTCTCCAAAAGCAGGCAAAATATAAGATTAACCAGAGAAGATTTGAGGGAGCACAGACAATAGATTCTTATTTGCATAATATGCATTTAATTTGCACACTAATTGCTCAACTGAAAAATGCACAGAAATCCCTCAGCCCCAGTCCTTTCTCCAGACAGAGCAATCTTTCTTCTATCTTCCTCTGATCCACATATATTTCCACTTCCACCATTGTTGGTTCTGCCTGAGCTGATCCAAAACTACATCCTTCTCCACTCTCTGCTTAGCTCCCATCTTGTTCAATCCATTGGTCTAACCCATTTCTCTCTTTTTTCCCTGGGTTAGAATAGGGTCTGAAATTCTCCCAAGTCTAGGTTCCTGACATGGAGGCTGTCTGTTTGCTTGGTGCTCTCTCTGGATGTCTTTTCACTATTTTTGTTTTTCTCTGTCCCTCTTTAGCTCTTTACACAGATTGTGTGGCATTTTGGAGGGTGGAGAGCCCGGGCAACCAGCCCGCTGCTTTCCACCCCAATCTGGCCGTGGGCACAAGCCACATGGTGTTGGCCATCGGTCTGGCCTCTTGCCCATCCATTACAGCCTCAGCTGTTGCTTGGCATAAGCACTGGAAAGAGAAGAGTTAGCCCTCCCCCAGTTCTGTGCTTGGGGCTAGAGCTATTCAGGATGGATGGTTGGATGGATGGATGGATGGATGGATGGATGGATGGATATGGATAGTTGGATAGATTTTTTAAATATTTATATATTTTATTTTTCTATTTATATGTATTTCTATTTATGTATATATCATATATATATATACATATATATAATAAATATATTTATTAAGTGATTGTTATATTCCAGGAACTGAGCTAAGTATTTGAAATATAAATATAAGAAAATGAGATAGCCCCAGCTTTGAAGAGCTTATTTTGTAATAGGGGAAGATATAATATATAAAAAGGAACTAGAAAGAGGAGATGGGATATGGGTCAAGGTTGCTACTAGAACAGATTGGAGAATGGGTTGACCTAGTATAGTGAACACAACTGGGCCCTTTGTGAAGTGGCTATGTCAGGGTAGATAAGGAAAAGGGCCTAAGAGAGAGAATTAGGAGCTGTAAGCATTCTCCTAGGACTGTATACCTTTACTAGAGAGTAATAGCCAAGGTTTAAAGTATGCTACAATTAATTATGCCACTTCTAATAAACAATAATAATAATAATAATAGCTGTTCTTAAGGCTTTGCAAAACACTTTCCATATGTTATCTAATTTTATCCTCAAAACTACCCTACGTGGTGAATATTATTATTCTCACTTTATAGATGAAGAAATTGAGGTGGTGAAAAGTTAAATGACTTGCCCAGAGTCACACATCTTAGCTTTGAGGGATGACAAAAGTACAAGGATAATTAATATCTCAAGTTGAGCCAGGATTGAGGATCCGGGTGCCTTGATGAGTAGAAGAAGAATCCCATCATTTTTGATCCTTCATTATCAAATGGATATTGTCTATGGCTGCTGTGGGAGTATGTACAAGGCCAAGGGAAACGTGGAAACTCAGACCAAATTAGTTAAATCACATTCAATGAATATTTGTGAATTATCTATTATATGTAAGGTACTGGGGACACAAAGATGAAAGGCAAGGAGATGGTGTGAAGGGCAGACTTATGCGGAGGTGGATTCTATTTTCAGAGACATGTGTGTGAATCTTGGAGGAGATTATACCTAGGGAAGTACAAGAACATTGAGCTGGGAGTCAGAAGTACGGATTTCTTTCTCTGTAGTTAACCAACTCTGTGATCTTGGTCAAGTCAGCTGACCTCTCTGAGCCTTTCCTCTGAGTCAATAGACCAAGGCTACTTGATCAGTGGTCCATAAATTTTTTTTAAAAAAATTTGTTTTTATTAATAGTATTTAAATATAATTGATTTATTTTGTACTACTATATCTTTTATTTTATACATCTAAAATTTAATTTTGAGAAGGAGCTCATAAGCTCCAGACTACCAGAAGGGGTGCAGAATACACCCAAAAGGTTAAAATAATCTTCAAAGTCCATTCTCTAGCATTATCTAATCAGATCAGTACTTTTTATGCTTTGTATCTTCTTGTATTTCCTTCATGGAACTCATATATATTTTGTTTAGAAAAAGTCTCACTGTCTCTCTTTCTCTGTCCCTGTTTCTCTATTATTTGTTCTCTCTCTTTCTAGCTCTCTTTCTTTAGTTTTCTTTTTAGCTTTTTATAGAAAGAGATATAGATGCAGAAATTGACAGATAGAAGATATATTAGTTTATCCTCAGCATAGAGGCTGACCTGGGACCCCTTCCCAACATCTTTCTGTATTTTACCAATTACCACTTTGGCCATATGGTGAATCTTTGACTGTGGTAACCATGGACAACCATTTACTAAGTTATTTAGGGATAATAATCTATGTATGTGGCAAGAATATTTATATTTCAGAACATTCAAGTACTCAAAAAAGTTCCTTGATGTGTAAGAACTCAGTTCTACATTTGTATGAATCTGAATAATTTGTGTCCAGATGGGGATTTTTTTCTTGGAGTCCAAGTGAAAGCCAAGTCTGTAGAGAACAAAACTGTAATTAGCAATATTTGTATCTGAGACAATTTGTGATGGTTGGAAAGAGGGACCTTATTTGAGGTGGGGAATGCAAGTATGTCCCAAAGTGAAACTATCACTTTAAACAAGGGACTAAGTAGAGGGGGAGGATTGGATTGACAGGAATTGGGGTGGAGAAGGAGGGACAAAGTGCAGTTTATGGTTCTTCTATTGGCACTCTATAAATTTTTCATCTTGGGACAAAGCTCCAGTTATCCCACCCTAGTTAATAGCTCTGATGGGGAAGTATGGGAAGCATCTACTTATGTAAGTATTCCAGAAGCATCTTCTATGTGGAACTAAGTGAATGCCACATACATGAACAATGATTGCAAAAAATCACCACATCTGCATATAGATGTATTAGGTCTGCCAACTGGCATGACAAACCTGTTTCTCTGTATCCCATACTCCAGCATTTCTGTCATGTATGCAAATCACAGAGGGAAGGAGGCTGATAATTTCCATTATAGAGAGAGTCATATGGACCTTCAGGGAAAGGGAAGTGTGTGTTTGGGTTATCGAGGGTTGAGATTCCAAGTTTTCAGGTCCATGTGAATCCAAAGTCTGAGTTAGGCACATCCTGTGTCTCTACATGCATGTGAATTGCATGTTTAAGTGTGTGAATCCTACGAGAGGTGTTAGGTGGGAAGGGGGTGGGGAAGACTGAAAAAGATGGAGAATTTATGAGCTGCTTTTGTCAGGAGACAGTTGTAATGAAGAAAATTCAATTTTCTGCAGCTCGGAGAGTCAATATGTTAAATCTTGGAGAAGCCGTAGAATGACAGCAGAATGGCAAAGTCAATGGGACGTGGGGGGGGGGGGCAATCTCTCTATTGCTCTCAATAGCTAAAGCTGCCTCCTCCCAATACCCTTGAACTGGGGTTGGGGGAAGGGGAGGAAACTGAACCCCTGGGTCCTTATGACTGTCCTTTCTCTTCTCCAGACCTGTTGGACACTCAGTTCTTGTCTCTTGCCTGTAGGAAAGAATACTGCTCCCTACCAGCAACATGAACTCTATAGTTTAATGCTGCCCCCTGGTATTGGAAAGTCCTTCCTGTGGCTTGATGTTAATCCCTCTTGCTGCAAATACAAAATATGTATGAAAATACAAGTCTTGTGTTAGATAGTTCCAAAGGAGCCAGATGGAAAGATGTTTCATTTTTGTTTTTGTACCCTTAGTACCAAGCACAGTGCCTGACACATAGTAAGTGCTTAATCAATGCTTGTTGAATGTATTTACCTTTAACTTCCTCTCTGGAATATACATCCCCAGCTTTAGCTTTCTAATTCCTTATCTCCAGTCTCCTGGGGCTTCCTCCCTCAAGTTTCCGATACCTAGGAGAGAGAGTTGTCTCTGAATTCAAATAAAGGTGGTTAGAGTGGGGTAGCAGGGATTTCACTCAAAAGCCTGTCCTATTCCCCTCTCCCTTCCCCAACATTCACTGTGAGCCTCGATTAGGCGAGCTGCTGGCTGTGTAATTGGAGTATACCGCATCCCGGGGGTCTGGTGTGCTAACAGCAGGTCCCCGTGGTGAATAATGAGCTCGTGCCCATGGCTGGTTGGGCACGCTAATTAATTAGTGCTCTGCTGTCAGGGTGTGGGTAGATGTAGCTGAAAAAGAGTTGAGCTCTCATGGGGATCTCAAAGCACTTAGCACCTAGGATCTCAAATATAATACAATTGATATTTTCCCTGAAGAGGGAGAAACTGAACCCTGGAAAATAGGGTTAGAGGATATGGGGTAAAGGCCTGCATCTTAGATTACAGCCTAATGGAAGGAAGGGAGGGGAAAAGGCCAGGAGTGAGAGGAAAAAAGATCAAGTGAATTTTTGACCTTCCTACCACCTGTGGAGTATTCAAAGCTTTTCTGATGTTATGTAGCCATTTTAGTCATGTGTGACTCTTTGTGATCCCATTTGGGATTTTCTTGGCAGAGAGCAGTTTGCCAATTTTTTCCCCAGTTCATTTTACAAATAAGGAAACTGAGGCAAACAAGATTAAGTGACTTATCCAAGACCACACAGCTAGAAAATGTCTGAGATTGGATTTGAACACAGGAAGATGAGTCTTTTTGACTCCAGCTATGGAACTCTATCCATTGTACCACCTAGCTGCCCATTCAAAATTAGTCTATTTTGTTTGGGGGTTTTCTAGGTGGAAGTAATATGGAAATGGAATTTGATATTCAAACCCTGATGTCTGACAAATCCAAATTCAACAGATATACCTACTGTGTAAATCAGAAGATACAGTTGGAATCTAGGTTCTGTTCTTTCCCTAGAATAGATTCATAAGATCATAGAATCATCAATATGAAGCTTGAAGCTATTTCAGTGGCTATCTAATCCAACCCCTCATTCTATAAATGAAGAAACTGAGACTCAAGGGGTTGAATGACTTAGGCTTAGTCACCAAGGGCTTTTAGCACAGCCACTTAAGCTTGTGACACTTTGGGGTGACTTCCAAGTGAACCTATTTCATTAGCTATATATTGGGGAGAAAAGTAGAGCGTAGTAAATTTATTTTACTTTCTTAGCAGAGTTTTTGTGAAAATTGAAGCAGGATCAAATGATGAGAAGCTGGAGACCCCACGGTTTTCCAAAAGAACAGCACTCAGAAAGAGATATTGATAGTTAGATGGAAAGATGAACTTTCTAATGATGAAAGATACTGTGGAGTTAGAAGGACTGAGAAAGCAATTGGAGGTTGGGGGCACTTCAGGGGCTGGATCAGGTGAACTCCTACCCTGTGATTTTCTGGATTGCAGTTCTAGCCCATCTTTTCTCCATCCCAACCTGATTTAGGTTTGAGGCAGAGCTGGGACAATGCATCTATGCTCACTAGACAAGGCTTGTCAATTTCTCCCCATGTGTGACTGTCTACTAAGGCTTTGAGCCCTCCCTGAAGGACATGCAACCTAAATGGAAAAAAAAAATACTTGTGTGTTACAAAGAGCAGGATTTCCTGGACTTTAAAGTAGGTGATGAAAAAAATAAGAAATATATTCTGCACTTGTGCCCTAAGTATTGCTAACCTTGCCTAATTCTAGGTCTGGCGCTGGTTTGGGAATTTGTGGAGGGTAGAAATCGAAAAAGATGAAATTTTTGACTCTCCAGGGTTGGGAGTGGGGAGCAAATAAAAAACAAACAAATAAGCAAGTAGGACAGCAGGTGAAATGATAAAGAATTGTTGGATTCTGGGTGGAGGAGCCGAGCTCCATTCTTATACACCGTAATCGCTAAATTACCAGCCATCTGCTGTGCTCTGAGGCATAAATTATCCACCCAGTATAAAAGACGAAGAGACAATGCCCCCTCTTTCTGACATACCTCCTCACCCTAAGGCCTCTGTCTTTCCTGGGAGAAGAAGAAAATTTGGCTCTGGGTCCCCCAGTGATTGTAAAGGGGAAGGGGCTAGGGGAAATGAGGAAGATTGGGGTTCTTCCTTGGGATGTGATTACTGGGGCGATGATGGCCAGCTTCAATGGTGATTCTCATTCTTAAAGGTCTAGAGAAGAAGAGTAAATTCTAGTTTGGAATTTTAGCACCATTTCTTCAGCCCGTGGGGCCAGGGAGTAACCCCCATATCAGATTGTCCCCTTAATTACTGTGATCATCAGAGGAGGGGGCAGAGACACTAACTGGTGTGATGAAGGGTCTCTTTAACTATAGATTGATTGCCTTGACATGAGTGGCTACCTCTCTTATTTCACCCTCCTTCTTTCCCTTTCTTTATTCTCACCATTTACTGGGGAAGAGGAGGGAAATGGTGTAGTTCCTTTCAATGGCCACTCTTTTTCTTTCAGTCTCTAATTCCCTCACTCAGCATCAGTGGTGGGAATAGGAAGAGTGAGGAAAGCTGGGGAGAGTAGGGATAAAATACTTTCCTTTCCTCTTCCTCACCCCCCCATCTCTTCCTTTAAGCCCCCATTAGCTCCTTGAATATGAGAGATCAAGTGTTATTAACCAATTAGCAAACATTCACCATCTACTATTTATATGTTTTAGGTGCTAGGATACAAAGATGAAAGCTAAGCTGGATCTAGCTACAAAGATCTTCACCAAGGGAATCAACATGTACATACAGAAATACCTGCAAAATAGGTAATTACTTTTTAGGGAGGAGAGAAAGCATTAGTAGTTGGAGGGAGCAAGATGGGAAACAGGAAAGGCTTCATGTATAGGGGTGTTTAAGCTAAGTTTTGAGGGAAGACATGAATTCCAAAAGGTAAAAGTGAAGAGAAAGTATATTCTAGGTATCAGACACAGTTATTGCAATGGCTTGGAGATGTGAGATGGAATATAGTCTATAAAGAACAATAAAGTACATTTTGGATATCTCTTACTGTGCCTGAAGTGAAATAATGTGTAATAAGGCTAAAAAGTTAGGACAAGGTTAGAAAGAACTTTAGATACAATAGTTTTTTATTTGATCCTCTTAGTAATATAGAGCCAAAGTAGTAACATGAGGAGAGTAATATGATCAGAACTGTCATTTAGGAATATCATTTTAACAACTATGTGGAGGATGGGTTGGAGTGGGGAGAGATTTGAGGTGGAGATCAATTAGGAGACTATTGTAATAGATTCTTGAAGAGAAGTAATGGGAACCTGTAGTAGATCAGTGGTTGTGTGGGAGAAAAAACAACTTCTTCCTATTTGTGTAGTAGAAATGATTTGACAACAGATTGGATATGTAGGCTGAATGAGAGTGAGATAGCAAGAATAACAGGTAAACTGAAAACCTGAATGATGGGTGGATAGTGGAGCCATCTATAGAAAAAGGAAAGTTTGGAAGAGGGGTGAACTTGGGAAGGGGGAAGCTAATGACTTCTACTTTAGACAGAACACCAATGGGACAGTTAGCTTCTAATGGCAGAGATTTGGGACTGAGCTCAGAAGAGAGACTAGGGCTGGATATATAGATCTGGAAATCATTTACATGACGATCATAATTAAACTCATGGGAACTAATCGTAATTAAGCTCATAGGAAATAATGTAAAGAGAGAAAAGGGAATGGGAACTCTGAACAAGATGGAAGTAGCAAAATGGTTTGGGGTGGTAAAGGAGAAATGAGAGGGGGTGGGAAGCTGGAGCATGATGGAGAGATTGAGAGCAACGGGGATGATAGTGCAGTAGGGACTGGAGCAGGGTAGGGAGAGAAGCAGGAGATAGAGTGGTTCTAGAGAGAGAGAGGTGCAGCTGAATCAGGGTTAGAAGGACTTTAGGACAGAAGAAAGCAAGAGATGAAGAGATGGAGTAGGACAGAAAGATGGGGGACATGGAATGAGATAAAGAGAATAGAGTTGGGGAAGATGGAAAGCAATTAGGGGGGCTTGGATGTAGAGGAAGCACAGTCGGATCAGGGCGAGGGCAGAGGCAGGGTGATGGAGCAGGGCCTGGGGTGGGGGTAGCTGGGGAAGGAGTTTGCTGCCCTGACCCCCCCACCCCCACCCATCTTCATTCCCCCCCCCCCATTTCCCGTCTCTTAGTACAGGAAGCTAATGGGGTTTCTCCGGAGCGAGTGCTTAGTATTCATGGGACGACGCAATCTCTCCCACATCTGCTTAGCACAGCAAGTCCTGTCATATAACTGTCTCCCGCACTGTCTGTCCATAAAGAATGTCTCGGAATTGGTGTAATTCAGAGAAATTAATGACGACTTTCCGCGGGACGGCTCCCTGGGGGATGATTAACACTTCATCGTCCATCTGATGCGCGGGGCCCAGCGCTCCACTGCGAACATTTGGGCCGCGGCCAGCCGCATTAAAGGTTATTACGGAAAACACGACCTGAAAACGGCGAGAGGCATTATGGACCGGGAGGGGGGGAGCCCGGGGAGGAGGTGGGGGGCGGAGGGAGCAAGGGGGAGGCCCAATCAGAGCCGGAGCAAAACTCCAAGATAAAGTTTCTATCCATTTGCATCAGACTAGCGGGGTTCTAAGCACTGGAGGGGGCTTCTTGATCCTAGGAAGCACAGAATGGGGAGGGATGCCGGAGGCTGAAAGAACGGAGAGAAATCGGGAGCTGGGAGACACAGGGATAACATTTGCCTTTTTTGCTATGTTAATCTTTGTAGGTTCTAGATCACGGTGAACAAAGAAGGGAATCCAAACCTTCATAGGCTTAGAAACAAGATTGAGAGTAACATAGACTCTCAGTTCCTGCATATGTGAAAGCCTCCTTTGGAGGTTCTCCAGGGTAGGTGACTGATTGGGATATAGGTTCGTGGTAGTTCTAGATTTTGGGTTTCCTGGATCAGAAGAGTATGTTTATTGGGGGGTAGAGAATAAGAATTGTCAGATTTGCACTTCTCTCTTGCAGGTTCTAGGATCTAGTCAGTGTGATGGTTAGGTTCTTAATTCCAATATTTCTAATTCCAGTGACACTTCTCTACAACCACTTCATCCAGAAAGTCTTCCCTGAGAAATCCCTTGCTTGATAGATTAGTTTGGTTTAGATCTGCTCTCTGTCTTCCCAACAACAGTGCCCAGATCTGTGTCCAGATGTCCCTAGTTCTCTCCTAGATTCTCTGTGTCCGTGTAAAGGCAATGTTATTGAGTAGTAGGGTGGTATATCAAAGGAAGCACTGCACTCAGAAACACAGGACCTGAATATGAGTTCTGCCTTGTTACTGGATCAAGCAGTTCATGACTTTGTCCTCCTAGGTTGTCCACTGATGTGGATCATATATCTGCTTATCCTGTGAGCCTCTTGATCATGATTTTCTTTGAGCTTTCTTGGAGAGTCCATGTAATTCAATGGAGGCCTTCCTCTGATTTTGGGCTATTCATCTGTCCTTCTTCAATTATCCCCAGCCCTTCATAATGCTTTTGATGCCAAGGCTTCACTGGAGTTATAATAAAAACACATTTAAATAGCAGTTAGGATCAGAGTAAAATCTTTTATAGTTCACTCTCCTCAATTATTATATCAATTTTACAGATGAATAAACTGAGGTTCAGTGATTTGTCAAAATCTCATAGTCATTAATTGTATTTGAATCCAAGGCTCCTGATGCCAAGTCCAAGTGACTTTCTACTACAAAAATGGCAGCCTACTAATACCCATCATTTGTCTTTCAATTATAATGGAACCATTCTTTTGGTTTAATGAGGTGCATGAGATTAATTCACTTGTGCTGCCTGTCCTTCTTCCACTTGGCAGTTGTAGGGGATCCAACTTCTTCATATGGAAAATCCAAACACTGAAATCTGGGTTTCAATTCCTCCATATAGTGGGCAAGATGTCCCTTCAAGCTTCAATCCCTGGGAGCCCTTTATTTGGGCTCACTACCTAGGCCAAATTCCTTCACATTTTGGTCCATACTTCTTTTCTCATTCCTGAACTATTCTACATGCCCAGAACTTTCGCCTCCTTTTCTTCTACCATTCCCCTCTTTCTCTTTCTTGATACTTCTCTACAGCTACCTCCTCCAGAAAGACTTCCTTGATGAATCTCATGCTTGTTGGGTTAGTTTGGATTAGATCTGTTCTCTTGTCTTCTCAACACTGGTGCTCAGTTCTTGTCCAGATGCCCCTAGTTCCCTCTTAGTTTCTCTGTGTCTGTGTATAGACAGTGTTATTGAATAGCAGAGTGGTCTACTCAGAACCACACAACCTGAATTTGAGTTCTGCCTTGCTTATTTACTGGATATCTTGACCCTACCTTGCTCTATTAACTTATCATTATCTGCCAGGGTTTATGAATCTGTAAATTTCGAAGATCAACTGTAGGGTAGGAATATCAAGAGTATCCTTGATATTCATTCAAGGATAATATCAATGTAAACTATTAACAATGATGATCAGGAGGAGGAAGATTGGTATCTTTGTCCTTGGAATATTCCAAATCTTCCGTATTAGTAAAACTATGTCTATTCCAACTCCCCCCCCCCCTAATCTCTCCAGAGGCCAGACTAGGACCACTGCCATAGGGATACTCAGGATGGGAGTGGGATGAAGAAACAGGATTGTTTAATCTTCTCCTTTTGCTATCATCAGGGAATATCTAGGACCATGGTAGGGTTTTAGGCTTGTGACACAGATCTAATTTCTGACTATGTTTTGATTTTAATTATGCCTCTGGTTCTAGGTCCCTCTTTTTGCTTGGTGATCCTCCTGTCTCCAGACCTTTTTGGTTCCCATTTTGGGCCTTCCAATTCTGTTTTCTGAGCTCTTATTTTTCTTCAGGTTTCTCAATAAGGTTCCTGCATGGAGTGGAAGGAGTAACCCTGATTCAGCTTGGGTTTCCTGCTATATCATCTATTTCTTTTTCTAGTTCTAAGTCATCCGTTCCTACCTTAGACTTCTGCCTCCTGCCAGATGCAGATTTCCTTGCAAAAAATGCTAAGCTAAAGTTCCTCTCCTCTCATCTCTTTGAATCCTCATATCATGGTTCCATCTCCAAATGTTCAGTTCCTTCCAGAAATTCTTTTTTCATTCCTGGACCCAACCTTAATCACAAACCTTTGATTTTGGCATGCTGTTCTTGAGGAGGAAGGAAGAGACCTGACTGTTGCTTTTGGTCCAGTTCTCGACTCTTTCTGGGTCAAATGACATTTTTGGCTCCACCCTGTGGCAACCATGTAGAATTTCAGTTGTCTGGATCAGTACAGGAAAATACCCTATAGAAAGAAAGAAAGGGGGAAAAAGGGGGGACCAAGGAATAACCACTTCTATGTGTTTTGGAGAGGTGTTGGGAGGTGTCTAATTTCTGCTGGGTTCAGTGGATCTTTGAGATTTCAAATTGTCCATTGAGAAAAAAATCTCAGAAGAAAGAACAACTTCCATGGATGCTTCTAGGTAGAGAAGCCTCAGCTCACCTTTCAATTCTCCAAAGGGTTAATCTATATAGAAGGCACACATCTGTTCTTAGTATCATTCCTGATTCATCAAGAAGAAAATAAGGCTACATTGGAAGGAATTTAGGTCTGATCTTAGGAAGAGCTTTCTAATATGAAATGGGGATTTGTAGTGAATTTGTATGCTGTTTTATTGATTCATTCACCTCATTCATTTATTCATTTACTCACTCATTCATTCTCTTGTGCATTAATTTATTCAACTAATTTTAAGGCTGCCCTGTATGCAAGATTTTGTCTTAGAGAAAAATACCTAAGAAATTTGAAATATTAGACAATCCTCTCAAACCCTTTCATAGCTCTCTTAAAACTCTTTCCTCATCAAGTCTAGAGAACTCCCTTTATTTCTTCCCAGTTTCTAGCTAGAATCTCTTTGGTTTAATGGAAGCCATCCAAAGGATTCTAGAGTCTTCTGATTGATAGAGAAGTTTTATGTCCTCCTCCCTGCTGCCTTTCAGTGGGGTAGCTCGAAGCCTAGCTCTGGTCTGAAGTGTCTTTTGAGAGATACTGCCATCACTCATTTCCTGCTTTGGGAAGTCCTTCCTTAGGTCTAACTTCAGTGATTTATAGAGTGCTTTAAGGTTTACAAAGAGCCTTCCTTACATTTCCTCACAACAACTGTATGAGGTAGGTGCTATTATCTCCATTTTACAGATATGAAACTAAGTAAGAGAGAGGATAATTAACTTGCTCAGGATCACACATCTAATAAGTATCTGAGGTAGGATTCAAACTCAAGTCTAGTGCTCTGGAGGCCCACAATGCCTTTAATCCTTTCTATATAGAGAAAATAGTGGGAAAGCCAAAATAGCTGACAGAATTGCAGAGAGAGGTCAGGATGAAATATCCAGAAAGAAAGATGTATAGTCAAAAAAAGATGTGGTGTTTCTAGTCAACTAGGGCAAAAGCTTGTAAGAAGTCCTAATTCTGGCTCAATTTGACTTTCCTTTCCTTAATCTGTTCCATGGGTTCCTAAAAAGGGGAGAGGGGAAGGATTGGGGCTTAACCCACTGACTGAGAGGTGGAGGGATTCTCAGGCTCTCTCTAAAGGTGACCTCTCTCTTTTGAAGGACAACTCAATTGGGATGTTGATTTGGGAAGGAAGGCTTCAGTAAGCAGGTGTTAAGAGAACCAGCCAGGACTCAAGCATTCACAATTATGCTTTTGTGCTCAATGTGTTGTATGACTTAACAAACAACTTTTCATGGATTTAGAAGTGGAACTTCAGAAAAGTCAATCATTCCCCTTCTCTCACTCTTCCTCCTTATTTTACAAGCAAGGACAGAGAGCTATAGAATTTTTATGTGACTATTCAAGGTCACATAGATCTTCAGTGATAGAGCCCCCAATTTGAATCCTGGTTCTTTGATGCAGAAAAAATACTTTTGATTGGCCATGAGGGGACCTGAACTCATATCTGAGCTCTGTCACTCATTCCTTTGGGCAAGTCAATTAAAGGGGCTGAACCTCAGTTTGTTCATCTGTAAAATGACTATTTTGATCTAAATATCCTTTTTAGCTCTAAATCTATGATCCCATGACTCCAAATCCAATGCAGTTTCTACATCACACTACTATGGTGATTGGTCCCTTCTGAACAATGGAGACTGATGAGAGAGGAATGGAAAGAGACCATAGAAGACACCTATTAGAATGATTGTAGAATTTCCACTTGTGTTTCCTTTCAATTTCATCCTACTCCGATTTCAGGGTCTTTCGGGGACTCCTCCAATGTTCTCTAAATAATGTCTTAAATTCTTTCTATCTTTCTTTTCCAGAAGACTGGGGACGCCATGGAGTCCCATTCAGCCACTCTGCTTCCTTTCCTATACTGTGCTTGGAGATCTTTTTAGGGAATCTCAAGCGTCACTTAACCCCCCGTGGGGGTGGGGGCTCTTTACCTCAGCCCCTCCACCTCTCTGCGGCAGTGGAGGCGTCATCTCTCTCCTGCCTCATTTGCTGCCGTTGACCTTACCGAGTTAAATTAAAAAGCAATGTTCTGTGTGCGGCTCCGGCCCCGTGGAGCTTGACTCGGGGAAGAGGAAGACAATTACCTTCTCCTCCGTCTCCCTCTCGTCTGGCTGCCTTATAATTTTTCCCCCCGCTGCCTGGTATGCAACATTTATGTTTTTAATAACACCAGAATGGCTTTGACCTTGGGAATTCAGAGCGGAATAGGTACTGAGAAAGACCCCGACGTGATTGGCGTTTGTCTAAAGCGTTGGCAGAGGAGGTGTCTCTGTACCTGGGAGGCTGGGCAAAGGAGAATGGGGGGAAATGGGGAAGGAAATAAGGGGTGGAAGGGGAGTCCGTTTCAGGACTGGAGGGGGTGAAAGGGGTAGGGGAAGGGGAATATATATGGGGAATGGGAGAAAGAGAAGGCGGAGTTGGGTTTCTTCCCATTACATTTTTTGAGGGACCCAGAAGGGAAGGATTTATAGATGATGTTTCCTGGCTTTGAATATATTCTGTCTTGAGTTTTACCAGGAAGTAGTTAAGGGTAGTGATGATGGTTCTGTGTGGATGAGGGTATGGGGAAGAGAGAGGGCTGAGTGAGGGATGTTACACACACACACACACACACACACACA
The DNA here is from genome assembly GCA_023553655.1 of Myrmecobius fasciatus. NCBI lineage: Eukaryota > Metazoa > Chordata > Mammalia > Dasyuromorphia > Myrmecobiidae > Myrmecobius > Myrmecobius fasciatus. The sequence goes on along the minus strand of JAJPUD010000267.1, from coordinate 601,039 downwards.
CACACACACACACAGACACAGAGGAAGTTAGTCACCCCCATCCACAAACACAATATACAAACACATACACTTGTCAGCCCCTATATCATCTTCACTATATCATCTTATTATATGCAAATATGATGCCCCTGGAAGGTATTTTAGAGAGTACCTAGTCCAGAAAGTTTTGGGGTAAGGTCACACAGCTGGGAAATGTCAGAGTAAAGACCTGAACTCAGAGCTTCTGATTTAAAAGTCAGTGTCCTTTCATGCGATCAAAGACTACTGGTTTACAGCCAGGGGCATACTATTTTGCTATTTCTGTTTATTTATGTGAGTCAGGAGATCTGGGTGCTAGCATTAGCTTTATAATTTACTATTTTACTATTTACTAGTTTTACCCATATGATCTTGGACCAGTCCCTTCCCATCCCTAGATTACAGGTTCCATATCTGTGGCATGAAGGGGACTAGATGACTTCTATATTGTCCTTAAATCTGATTTCAGACACTTATTAGCTGTTTGACTCTGAAAAAGTCACTTTACCCTGTTTATCTCAGTTTCCTGGTCTGTAAAATGAGCTGGAGAAGAAAGTGGCAAACCACTCTAGTATCTTTGCCAAGAAAACCCCACATGTGATTATACCAATGAAAAGTAACTGAAAAACAATTTATTCTATAGCACAACAGAGGAAATAAAAAAGAGAGAGAGAGAGAGAGAGAGAGAGAGAGAGAGAGAGAGAGAGAGAGAATTCCAGCTAGAAGAGTAAGGTTAGATTTTAAAAAGAACTTTCCAATAGAGACAATGGATAGAAAAGATACCCTAACTTAAAGATGACTTCTCTTTCTGCGATTCTTGTTTCTTTTTTCTGTCCTCCTTTCCCTGGGATGATAACTGACTTTGGAAAGCACTATGCATAGAGTAATCACCTCATTTATATTCAAGACCACCCAATGAAGTAGATACTACTCTCCCCATTTTCCATAGGAAATTGAGTCTTATGGAGGTTATTTCAGAGGTAGCCTACATCTTCCTACAAACCAGGCTCAGAAATTATTTCAATATGTCGAGCTATCTCTTGCTACACATTTAGAAGGGATTTGGAGAAGAAATTTGTGAGTAGTAGAGACGATGAGAGCAAAAAGGCTGTGGAAACAGAAGGAGAGAGAACAATAGCGAGAAAAAATGATGGGTGTAAGGATGAAACATCCTTGAGAAGAGAAGATTGGGGTGGAGAGTATGGAGCAGACCCTGACTGGTCTACAAAGGGTTACAGGCACAACAAAAAGCTATTACTTTCAATACACACCTAGGATTTGAACAGATGTTGGAATATAAAGGATCAAGGTTAGATTTTAGAAAGGGTTTCTCATTCTGCAGGGTATGAGGTAGAACAGAGGAAACAAAATGAATGACAGTCCTCATCCCTATCAAGGGGGCTGAGGAACAGGGGTAAGAGCCATAGGGACATTTGGGGGATAGGAACAGAGACTGGAGAGACTCTTGAGAAATAAGGACAAGGAAAATAGAGATGTGGCAGGACACTGAGGGAAGAGGGACATAGGCTGCTGGGCTGACTCTAGGGTACAATAAGAGAAGAAGAAGCATAATGAACACTTAGGAAGGGGGTCCTGTTAGCTTAGTTAGGGAAGGCTGAGGAGTATTTAGATTTCCATGGACTCATGTGCGTGTTTGTGGGTATATTGATTGTATATTATATAGCAGAGCATCCATGCTTTATGACTGAATATAGCAGTAACACACATTGCCTTGGACCTTTCCCCAAATGACCATCCACCCTAGTCTTTTATATTGAAGGAAGAAAATAGCCTTAAATGTTTTCTGGTCTGATCTCATTTTACAACCATTAAAAAAAATGAGGCTTAGAGAGGAAAAATAATTTCCCAAAGATACTCAACTAATTAGTGGGCAAGCTGGGATTATAAACCTAGGCTTCCTGACTCTAAAATACCGAGAGAGAGAATGCTAACTTTCCAGGTCCCAGTGAACAAAAGTCTCAGGACTTAGAAATTGATATTGCCAACTCTTTTTCCCCCTAAGGAACCCAGATACCCTGGTCCTCTAGCATCAAGAGCTCAACAAGCTTCTTCTGGATTTGTCTTTGTGTTTTCTTAAGAGCTATGTCAGGGTAATATGAGAAAAAATCCTAGCTTCAAGACTTCTCCTCTGGTATCCCACTAAGTCCTTCCCTGATTTTTTTGTCTTAGGTCCTTCCCCTCCCAGCTACTGATTTTTGCTTTACTTACACCCTCCCTTCCTTCCCCACCCATCTCGATTCCTGGTGTCTTCCTCAACATAAAATTTCCTTCCTTGTTCTAGGAAATGGGAAGCTGATACAAGAAGTCTAGATTTACATATACATATGGGGTATCCCTTCTCTGCCATCTCAAGAATTTATGAATAACCCCAATGTCTCTGGAATCCCTCTGTCATTGGATTACAAGATGTAGGGCTAGAAAGTCTCTGATCCAGCTTGGGCTCAGATCCCACTTCTGATGCTTACTATCTGTGTGACCAGAGAAAATCTCCCTGGACTTCAGCTTCCTCATCTATAAGACCAGGTGGCTGATGGCAGCTGAGTTCCTTTCCAGCTTTACATCTCTGATTCTTTAATAATAAGCTTTACCACTCTATTTTTATAGGCTCCTAATAGCTTCTGCCTCTCTCCCTTCCATCCTCCAAAGCTCAGGTGGAGTAGTAGAGTCAAAACCTAGTAAATCTAAATCCCCTTGTTTCCCTAAGGCCAGTCATTCTAACCTGGTCTCCCCAACCCTTTTGCCTGCCCCACTGTGTTCAAAACGAACTGCAGGGAGCTCTGTTATTTGCCGCCCTCTGGTGGCAGAAACACAGATCACACAAGTCCCTGCCTTGGTTTCAGTTCTGGTCCAGGGAACTCCCTACTTCCCCCTAGTGGGGATTTACTATATTACAAAGGAGCTTTTCAGGACATTGCCCCTGTTTCTGAGAAAGCATCATTTAGCTTGAAAAGTTCTTACTAAGTTGTTATTTTATTTTATTTTAACTGTCCGTCCTTGGCAGGGAATTTCCATTCCTGTTCTGGAGAATTGGAATTGAATAGAAGAAATCAAGATTCAAATAAGAGTTATCCCTCTCCTGCCATCTCAGAACAGGAATAACTCCAGGGTCTCCGGAATCCCTCTGTCATATCATTAGAAAGGATCTTTGAGGCTATTTAGTACAAGGAGGAAATTGAGGCTGGGGGAGGTTGTGAATTGCCCAAGGTCATATAGATAGTAAATGTGGTCTCTTCTCACCCTCCCCCTTTCCCCCAGGATTTCTAAGTAATTAAAGACTCAAAGACAGGGTCATTTCTGCAAGAAAACCAAATGGGTCTGGGGGGACCCAAGCATCTAGACTCCTCAGGCCTCTGGCCTCAAATGCCATTGCTCAGCTCAAGCTGTCCATCCGTAGAGAGATGGATTGGCAGAAGCCGGCAGCGTGGAGACAGGGATGATGAAAGGAGATGGTACATTTGACAGATGCTGACAAGCCTCGTTATTTCCTCCCTTAGGGATTCCACCCACCCACCATGCTGACTGAGGATCTCCTAGCACATAATGCTTATTAGTAGCTCCTGTTGTGGAGGGACCCAGGCATCCAGGTTCCTTGGGGGCACCATCTGAGGCTCTCAGTAAAGGAGGGAAAGGGATGAGAGAATTAATGTGAAGGAAGGATGGCAGAAGTCTGTGATACAGAGAGATAGAGGGTTTTTTTAAGGGGAAATCCATCCTTTCAAATGGGATAGATGAACTTAGAGAGGGGGAAGCATTGACTGAGAAAGAATCCCTCTTAATTTAATAGGGAGGTGGGGAGGTGGATATGATCCCTCTCACTAAAATTTTTTAATTTAAATGGGGATTTGTGGATTTTGAAAGTGATAGGAGATCTTTCACTCCAACCCCCAGCTCAAAATGAGTCTTCAGGCATATTTGTGTCTTTAGAAGTCTAGGACTCGCTTTGAGATCCTCTGTGGGAGAGACTGGGAGTCATTCCCTGCCCCGTATTTTTTCTGTCCCCTCCAATATTCCCCTTCCTCTCCTCAGATTCCTTATATCACCTGGACCCTTTCTTTCTTTTACGATGACTATGCACTTATATATGTATATATTATATATATACATATATACATATACATACACACATATGGGTATACATACACATGCACCTATATATACATACATACACATATAAGTATATCTATATCTATACTTATATGCCTATATCTATATCTATATTTATATCTATATCTATATATGAGTATTTAAGCACTTATATACCCAAAGATAGGCTCTTTGGACTTCTGGGCCAAACCAGCCGCCCGGGGCTCTGGTGTTTTCACCCCTCCGGCCACTTTGTCCCACCGCGAGGAAGTTGCCCTGGGAGCAGTGGCCGCTTTGTAGGGTTTAGTGCTGATATCAAAGGGACCGGGGGTGGAGAGGGGCCTGGGGTCTGGTGGCTGTCTTTGGGGAGGCAAGGGGCGGGAGGCTGGGGGATGGGGTGGGGAGTGTGTGGTGAGGGGCAGGAGGCTGAGCGCTGCAGTGTTAAGAATCGTGGAAACGTTACCAGGCGAGGCGAGTGCTGCAGTCGGAGCCCGCGCTGCATCCTAATCAGCGCTGCAGGGTCTGAGTACAGCCCCGCCCCCAGCTCCCTAAACTGTCAATCATCCATACAAAGAGCCACCTACCCCCATCGCCAGCCTTCTCCTCACCCCTCAACTGCAGGAGGTGGGGAGTGGAAAAAATGGGGAAGAGAAGGGCAGGAGGGGGTGCGGGGGAGATAGGAAGACAGAGATTGAGTCAGCAGAGATAGGCACATAAGGAGAGACCTAGTTAGAGAGGACAGAGAGACTCAGGAGATGGAGAAGCAGAAACAAGGAGTGAACATAAAGATGGAGACAGGCACAGGGATAGATCAATTACGGAGGGAGGAGAAGAGGGTATTTGGAGGAGAGGGAGGTGTGAGCCGGAGAGGAGAGATAAATGAGGATGTGTACATGTATACAAGGGAGAGGGGCCAGCTTTGGTCAGGGGTCTGGTCTCTCTAATCCGATGGCCACCAGATGCCTTTCCAGGACTGGGAAATGCCTGAAACCAAGCAATCTTATGGTGTAAGGGAAGATTCTGGAATCTCATTCTATTAGGGCATTATCCCATGGTTTAACACAACCTTGCTAGCTCTCTGTGGTTTACTTGAAAGTGAGTGGAGAGACATAAGGAAGAGAGAGAGACAAAGGGAGAAAGGACAGAAGCCAGTCACAGGAAGATGCAGGGTACATGGAGGGAGGGAATAGGGTGAGAGAAGGAAGGGCAGACAGAAAGATAGAGATGGAGACAGAGACAGAAAGACATGCAGTGAAATACAGAAACAGAGGGAAAAGACACAAAAGAAAAAAATTGAAATTGAAGGACAGAAAAAGACATAAAGAAAAGGATGGTATACAAAATGTCATCAGTCCCAAAGAGACTGAGAGACAGAAAGGGATTAGGAGAGAGGAGATAGAAAGGGAAAGAGTCATATGGTTAAGGAAACATAAGAGGAGAATGTGGGATGTAAAAAATGGCTAGGAAGACATAACCACCCTGGAAGACCAACTAAACGAGCTGGGTGGCCTGGTGAAATGGGGTCTGCCCCCCGGGGTAGGGAAAAATGGAGAGAAGAGTAAGCCAGATGTCTAGTCTCAGGGTCCATAGGGTGAGGGGTGGGGATTTTTCCCTTGGAAGTGAGTTTGTACTCTAGGCAAGCAACTGAACCTGGTGTCATAGAGGCAGCTAGACAGAGACACCCCACCCCCCACCCCCCCAAAGGGGGAGAGAGAGAAAGGGAGAAAGAGAGAGGGACCAGAGACATAGAGAGACAGAGAGGGGGGAGGGGAGGGAGGAAAGAAGGGAAGGAGGGACAGGAAGAGGGAGAGGAAGAAATATAAATGAACCTGTTTGTGTGTATTGTATATCTCCTTATGTATGGGCTGTGGCCACTAGATAATGAAACTGCATTTAATGAATATATCCATAGAATATGGGGCACGCCCTCACTGGTGGCAAAATGTTTTTTTTTAAAAGAGGATTTGATTTTTGGAAACAGGCAAAAGTCGTTTGGAGCCCAGACTGGTTAAATAAGGTGGGGGATCAAGATGGGGGTGAAAAGAAGTTGTGGCTGTAAAGTAAGGAGACTAATTTTCTCTGGTGGCTCATAAATGGGACTCTGAAGTCACTTTCCAAAGAGTAGTTCAAGCCTGTTTTGAGCAAAGGTTCGTGACTGGAATCAGTGTATGGCCTCCAAGGTAACAACTCTGAAGGACAGAGCTCAGTTGAAAACATGTTTGTTTTATTTTATTTTTTCTTGAAGCTGCTATGCCTCGGCAGTTATAAGCTCATATATCAGTCAGCAAAAGATACCGGGGTGCCTCCTTTTGTATAATCCTGCAATAGAGGGAATAGGAAGAAAAAACTATAACAGAGAGTCCTTTGCTTTTGAGGAGCTTATGGTTACAGAAAACAGAGGGACAGATACTCTCATATATGCTTGTAAACAACCTGAGAATATTTAAAGCCAACAGTCATTTAGTGCAATGACTATCCACAAGTGTTTCTGAAACAAATTATGTCTATCAGGATAGAGGTTATATAGTGTCATAAAGGGATCTCAGTTATCAACTGAGAGCTGCCTGGAGGAGGCTAGTTTCGAGCCATTTAGAAGGCTAAATGAAAAGTAGATTGGGAGATTGGAGGAGGCAAGCCATTCTTAACCACTTCAGCCTCTTTATCTCTGTCTCTCTACATCTGTTTATCTCTCTCTCTTTACCATCCTTTTTGTTTGTTTGCTTCTTTCCTCTTTACCCTCTCTGTTTTTGTCCCAAATCTTTCCTCTATCTCCTCTCTTTCTTTCCTTCCTTCTTCATATCTATCTTTCTTGAATCTTTCTTTTCCCCCAGGGTCCTGAAAATGGGTCTCTTTTCTTGTATGGAGGTTCTGAACTAGGAAATAGGGGAGGATCAGGACAACTTAAGTTAAGGAATTTGGATAGATTAGAGGTAGTCAAAATTCCCTTTAGGTTCATGTTGACTCACACTGGGGCATGTCAGTGTGTGGAGTGTCTGTATATAGGGATGCCCATGTTTTAGGGCATGTGTCTAGGGTGACTGCATGTGGATGGGGTGGATTAGGTAAAGTTGTAAAATGATTGCCCCTAGTTGCTTCTACCTAACATCTATGAACATACTCTCATGTTGATGTGTCTGAATGTATTTGTTTTACTTTTGTATTTTATGTGAGCACATGTAAATATTTCTCAGGTCCTATATTTGTGTGTCTATGTGCATTGATGGACAATATGAATATACCAGCGTAGCTGGGGGTTTGCTGCCAGTCTGTGTGCCTGCAGTAGCAAGGTGGAGATTTTCCCTGGCTCAGTCATTACTGCATCTCTCTGCTCTCTGGGAGTCTTATCTGCTCCTCCTGAGGTCAATGCAAGGAAGGGGGCTACTCACAGTACACAACAGCAAATAACAGCACACACAGACAGGAACACAGAATCCAGATGGATTCCAATGCACAGGGAGAGGCACATAGGCTGGGATGGGCAGACACATTCACACAGAGATGCAGACATATAAGTATGCAGTTACACTCCTCCACGTGAGCATCCTTACATATAGACATGCAGACACTCAAGCGAATTTATGTTCATACAGGCAATACTTGCACAATACACATTCAGGTACACTCAGACTCAGGGGGATACATAGTAGCTCTGTAGATCAGGCTACATAGTAGCATACTTTCACACACGGTCATGCAGACTCTATATATGTACACATACACAAACATATTTGCTGACACACAGACATGCAGACATACACGGGCCTGCACACATACACACAAACACACACACACACAGAGCCAGGGAAGTCCCCCCTTTCCTCCCCCCCCTCTCCCCCACTACACACATCCCTTCTTTGAGCTGCTCCTGCTCTGCCTTCAATCACCATAAAACTATTGCGGAGGTTGGGGCCGCAGAGCACAGAGCTGATGTTCAGATTGTCTAATTGCTCCTCTGGCTGAGGGTGGGGGGGCTGGTCTCCCCACCCTCTTCCTCAGCCCCCTCTCCACCCCCCCCCTCCAGCCCAGCCCGCGGCAGTTTCGGAAATCGCCCGGCGGCTGAGAATTCATTAGCTGGGGTGGGGGGGGAGGGCGGCGGCGGATGTAAAGGCAGCGCTGTGGAACGTTTTAATTAGGCCTGAACAATAAACAAGCTAAACGAGGCGCGCAGGGCTCCCTGGCGGCCCTTCAGCCTCCTCAGCATGGCGAGGACTCATTATGGCTTCAGCCAATTTCATGCCATAGCGGAGGACTGGGCGTGTGGGGGGCTGCGGTGGAGGAGACGGGACCCGGCTTCCGGGCTGTTTTCTGCCTCGGTGCTGGGCTGCTGCCCTGGGGCCCCCCAATCAGGGGCAAGGGCATTTGCCTTTTCACCTTTCTCTTCCCCCCCCCCCCCGCCCGCCCCCCGCCCTCCCTCACCGCAAAGCATCCTACCCCTTGTCCTCAGTCTGGATTTCTCCATCCATGTGCCTATAAACTTAGCATGAGGGCTCCCGCCAGCCTCTTCCCCCCACTTCTTGGGCGGGGGGTGGGGTGGGGTGGGGTGGGGGAGAGGGGACATTTTTCTGTTTCTGGATTTTTCTTTAGGGTCTTTCTCCCTCTTCATCTTTTTCTTACTTTTTGTCTTTATCTTTTCTCCGTTAACAGCTCCATTGCCCTTTCTCTCTCTGCCTCTGAATACACACTTCCCTCCTCTCGACTTCCATTTCTCTGGGTAGGTATCACTCCCTTCTGACCCTTTTCCCCTTTCTTTGTTTCCCTTCACAGCATCTGTATTTTTATGTCTTCTTTCTCCATACCTCTGGCTTGTCTTCTGTCTCCATTTTTTCTCTCTAGATTTCAGCTTTTATTTTTTAATTTTTTTTTTTAGTTTTTCTGTCATTTCTTCTCTCTGTTTCTCTGTCCCTTTCTCTCTCTGTCTCTCCCTTTGTCTCTCTCTCACCCTGTGTCTCACTGTCTCTCTCTTTGATTCTCTCTCTCTCTCTCTCTCCACTTATAATCTGTTTGTATGTCTGCCTGCCTGCTTGTCTACTTCTCCTTTAGACTCCTGGTTTCTGCTTTTTATACTGACTTCATTAACTCTCCCACTATAAACTGAATTGGCAGAGTTCCTTCTGCAATCGAATTGGCACACAACCAGGGCTAGGAGGGTAATGTAAGGACTGGAGACCAGCCATACAGAGATCCTTTGAAGAACTGGGAATGGATAACTTGGAGAAGAGAAGGAAAAGGGCAGTCATCCTAGGAGTTTTCTAGTATTCCAAGGGCATCTTATAAAGACAGGGGCAGAAATGATCGAGTTGGGGATTTAAGCTTAATGTAAAGGGAAAGTTTCTGACAATCAGGGCTATCCAAAAAGTGGAATGGGCTGCTCTTAGTAGTGCCTCTCCTTGTACATTACTGAAGGACTACATCTGGGACATAGAAAAGTCTTTTTTGGTCATTTTTCAGATGACCTTCTAATTTTCATTTGAAACTTCCAAATTTCTCGTTCTTTGCAATTCTGAGATTATGTGACTAGGTGTCTGATATTTCTCTCTTTTTTTTAATACCCTTTTTCTGAGCTCCTTTCTCCCAAAATTCTCAGAATGGACAGAGTCCTTATGTACATCAGAAAATCAGATGTTTACCTTGGAGTTTTCCAGGTAGTTGAAGGGGGTGGATTGGTTTGGGAGTTAGAAGTTTGGATTCATAAAACAACTGAATGACAGAACACAGGGTCTTGGACATCGGGTGTTGTACTTTTGAACCTTTGATAGCTTAGACCATTTATTTGTCTAGAATCTAGCCTGCTCTAATCTCACTGCAGCTTCCCAGCAGCAACCTATAGAAATGAAGAATTATTAGGTCCTATCCTTTCTGAGGCAGAAGTAGATTTGAAGGTCTGGTTCTCTGATATCACAAGACTTACAATTGAAAGGAATCTTTGAGATCATCTGTTCTACTCTCATTTAGCCAAATAGGTAACGGAGATGGAATGATAAATTGACTTACCTGACTTTACCTAGATTGTAAATTAATAGAGTATGAGTCCCCCTTTGGGACTCTATGCTCTCTCTATGTCACTTTACCCCCCTCTTTTTCCTGACATCTTATGTTCTCTTTCCCCCCTTCTCTTCCCCCCCTTCCCCAGCTTTTCCCCCTATCATTCTAAGCTCTCTCTCTCTCTTTTTTTTTTTTTTCCCTCTTAACACTCGGACTGGAATGAGGAAGGCTTCAGGCACAATACAAGAATAGTAGCCTGGAATGCAGCAGGAGTAATTGATGATAGATAAGAAGAAAGACTTCCCAATTTGTGAGGTTGCAGGGTTGAGGAGGGAGGAATCTGCTGAGGAAGGCTATAATCAATTCAGTTTGAGCCCCACTCTTTTTAGAGGCAGGAGTCTGGACAAGATGAGCTTTGTTGGCCCATCTGGATGAGATGAGCTTGGAATCTTAGATTCTATTCCTCTGCCTGAGATATTTTTTCCTTAGAACATCATTTTTCTGTGGCAAAGACAGAACTGTTCAGACAGACTTCTTCCACCCTCTATCCTCCCTAACTGAGCCCCCAAAGTACCCAATCCTATCTTTCAAACTGAGAGAAGACTAGAGGGAGACAGTAAATGGGCTCTGCCCTTCTGGGTGAAATGGGTTACATTCCTAGGCTGCACAGGTAAGCATAGACAGAGATGGGAACCACCATACAGAGTTCTAGACATCAGTGCTAGGGAGGGATTTGGGGAGGAGCAAATTGAGAAAAGGAAGATATTTGGGGAGGGCATTGTAGGAAATGCTAATTAGGAAGGTTTTCCTGGAAGAGGGGAAAAGACTTGACTTGATCAGAGAAGAAGGGGAAAGATGTATCCCTGAAGCAGGGAATAATCTGAGTGAGTCTTAACAGTAGGTGAAGGAAAAGAATATGTGTGGAGGACTAGGTTAGGTGGGAGGTAGGAATGAGTGGCCCTTGTCTTTGGAGCAAAACTGAGAAATTAAAAGCACTTGTTTGAGTTTGAATTTAACTTCAGTCTCTCACTAGCTTTGAGACTGGGTAAATCACTTAATGCCCTTTGCCTCAGTTTTCTCATTTGTAAAAAAAGTGATGATACTAATAAATAATGTGGTAATAATAGTGATAATAAATAACCTTCCAGAGTAATTGTGAGCATAAAATGAGCTGATATTTATAAAGTACTTGTAAACCTTAAAGTATCATATAGACATTAGCTATCCCAAGACTGGGAAACTACAAAAAATGATTCTCATGTTCTAGCTATAACAAATGGGCTGCCTGAGACTGCCCTGAGACAAGTGGGTGAGATGCTTAGACCAGCCAGGTTTCTCTGGCCCTGATGGGTCCTTTTGCTATATGAGGATGAATGGGCCTGGATTTCATGGGCCAATGAGCCATGGCTGGCTGGAGACAGCTGCTTAGACCATGAAATGTAGGGAAGTGGCCTCTGGGGGTCAGGAGAGGTGGAGAGGGAGAGGACTGTGTGAGTGCAGAAAGAAATCTTCAACATCTTACTTGCTGTCCCTAGCTCAAAATTCCAACCTCAGCCTCTATTCACAGAATCAACAAACCTAGAGCTGAAAGAATTCAGAGATTCTTGAGTTCAGTTCCCTCTGCTTTTAGGCAGGTAAGGCTCTATTATTTCATCCATTTTGCAGATGAGCAAGACTCAAAAAGGGGAAACCATTTGCCCAACTATTAAGTGATAGCAGGGAAATTAGGATTAAGGTCCTAAAATAATTTTGTAAGGAACTACTCTTCCAACTATATGCTGTCTAGCCATTCTCACTTCATCTTCACAGTCCCCATTGGACTTCCTGCTCCTGGGAAACTGGAGCACAAGGCCCTTCTTGTCTCCCACTGGCTCTTCACACTGCCTCATTACTGAACCTGAACACTATGATTTTCCCTGCTCAGATGTTCCCTCTTCCTTCCCTGATTGTACACATCCTAGCCCTGCTAATTCCATTTGTTTTATAATCATTTGCACTCAATCCTCTTCCTCTCCAGGTATGTGCCTTATTCTCCACTTCCTCCTTCACACACACACACACACACACATCTCCATATTCCATCGTAGAAGTACCTTGTCTTTTTGGATTCCTTGAGTAAACTAACATTCAGAGAAGTGAAATGACTTGACCTTGCTGACATAGTCAGTTAATAATAATGCCAAGTCTTAAAGCAGGTCTTCTGACTCTCAATTCAGTGTTTTGCCCAATGTATCACATTGCCTTTGGGTTTGGGATTCAAATACACTATTTACTTTTTCACACACATTACCTTATTGGATTCTAAACAATTCCAGATGTTGCAATGGGGAAAGAGAACAGTAGTTTAGGGAGAGGGGTTGGTGGGGTATCACTTTGGATGTCAGATACCAGTGTTCACTCTATTCTTTTTGTGTAGTTTCACCCTTTTCTGAATCTGGAGAGGTAAATCACCATACTGTTTAGCACAGTGCTTGGTATATAGTAGGTACTTAATAAATATTTATTGAATGAATTCATAGTAGGTACTTAATAAATGTTGATTGAATGAATAAATGGATTTAGATAGTTTCTTTGTATCATAAAAAGGGAAAGCACTAACCCCTCAATTTTTTAGGTCAGGAAACTGAGTTATACATTCTGATGGCCATTTTCTCCATAGAGACAGTAAGATGACTCAGTGGATAGAGTATCTGACTAGGAAGGCTTAAGTTCAAATTCAGCCTTAGACACTTAGTAGCTGTGTGACCTTGAGAATGAGAGCACATTTGTAGAAAGCATAATGTCTGGCAAATAGTAGGAGTTTAATAAATGCTTATTCCCTTCCCTTTTTCTTTTTTCCATCTCCTTTCTGTATCCCCCAACCATAGGAGGTGGCACTTTAAGTAGTCAGAGTAAATAGGAAAGAAGTTTTTCTAAATTTTGACTCATAAGATCTGGGTTCAAATTCCGTCTGATGTTTATGATGGGTAAGCCATGTCATAAAACTAGAATTTATACAATGCTTTAAAGTTAGCAAAGTGCTAAAATGTGTTACTTCATTTGATCCTCTAACAACTCCATTATTACCCCCATTTTACATATGAGAACACAGACTGAGAGAGATTAAGTGATTGCCCCAGGGTGTTATAGTTATGATGTGTCTGAGGTGGTGTTAGAACTCAGGTCTTTCTAACTTCAAATTCTTTCCTTTCTCCTCTATACCACTTGACTGTCTTTCTGGGCCTCAATTTTTTTCATCCCTAAAATGATGCTATTATTTGTACTATTTACCTCACAGGACTGTTAAAGAGAAGGAAATTTTGTAAATTTAAATGCTTTTATAAACAAGAGCCAATATTCCTATTTTCCTCTCCTTGGTGTATATGTTAGAATGTCAAATGAAAAAACTTTTATGTTCAAAAGTCCTTTCTGAATGCTGACTTAAGTTTCTTTTGCTGCAAAGGAAGTAGTCCAAAACTGTGGAGATATGGGGGAGATGGGGTTATAAGATCTAACCCAGGGGCAATTATTGCAGACTGAAAACTGTGATCTCTTCTTGGGGAGCAGGAGCAGAGAAGCAGCCCAGAATTAGCCATGATACTAGTTAAAATAGATGAAAATTGTGTGTGTGTGTGTGTGTGTGTGTGTGTGTGTGTGTGTGTAGGTGAGGTTGGGGAGGAGGATGGTGAGAAGACTCAGCCACTGGTTCCAATTCCATCGGTGATAAGGTAATAAAATTGGTAGACATACTGAAAAGTCTAGTGACTCCTTATGGGGGATGGAGTAGGTATCCCACCCCCTTTCCCCTATTCCCAAGAATTTGACTGCTCATCACCTTTTCTCTCTACAGATGGCGTTATAAAGCAGCTCAAAAGAACGAAAACTTTGAGGATACAGAATGCCATAGACTCCCCCTGTTTCCCCCTTTTCTGTCCTCCATTAATTTCTCCAAGACCCCCTGGCTCTTTGACCCTTCTACCCTTTACTTCTTTCTCTTCCTGATTGGAAGGTAGGCTTATTAGCTATTTCCGGGGGGGGGGGGGAAGGCTGCCTCCTCCTCCATCCCCTCCCTCCCAACCTGTGTGTTAATTATGAACAGAGGGAGCTTGGTGTGTGAGGTTGGTCTGTCCCCTACTCTCCTTTCTGGCTGAGGGAGAAAAGGGAGTTGAGAGCCAGGGGATTTAAATGTAATTTCCTGTACCATTTTCATTTCCTGTTGGAGACTGGGGGAGAGCAAAGAACAGAGTGGGTGGCAAGTCATAGCATGACCAGGCAGGTGTCAGGGGTGACTTCAAGCTCCCTTGGAGCTCCCCTCTATAATTCCTTCTCTACCATCTCTCTATCCTGAGCTTCCTAAGGCAGGCAGATTTTATGGAATGCAGTTGTAGGTCAGTAAGGACATGTGGAACCAAGAAGATCAAGACATGGAGCCTCCTCAGCCTTCTACATTCTTAAGTGTGGAAGGAATAACAGGATTCTTCTTTTTTAAAATAAGAACAGGATTCTTAGGCTGGAAGAGACTTTAGGGACCATCTAGTCAAATTTTCTCATTTTACAGATGAGGAAGCTAAGGCCCTGGCAGGAGAAATGTCTTACTCAAGAATATATAATTACCAGGAGTAAGACTAGTCAACTCAACTTCCAGGGCAATGTCCACTCTATTATACTAGGCTGTTTCCTTATTAAGTTGTTGGTCCAGATGTGGGTGGGTTGTGGGCCAGCTCATAAATTTGTTCAGTGAAGGGCTTTAAAGGATCCAACTTGAAGAGGACTCAGATGTTGGTGGACCTCCAGAATCATAAACTGGAAGAAGCTCTTAAGAACCATGTGCTGGAGGTTAAGCGGAGAAGGATAGAGAAGAAAAAATCCTGACTCTTTTGCATCCCATTCACAAGTGTGGGTCTTGGAGCCAGATATCTCAAGGCTGGGAGAGTGGTGAGGGGGAGAATGGAGGGAGAAGGGAGGGAAAAGGAAAAATTCAATTCTAGCCATCCAACATTATTACGTGATTTTTGTAGACTGAAAAAAATCCCCACTATAAATGTAACATATGTAGCCATATTATTATTCCCAAAGAGTCTGAGGTAGCTGAAGGTATATGCGAGTGAGGGGGAGGGGGTTGCAATGGAGGACAAAGGAGCCAATTACTGAGTGACTGGATTAATTGATTAATTGTCAAGAAGCTCCCTATACAATGGGAATTTTCTCTTAAAACGGAGACATCTCCTTCCCTGGTGCCCCTTCCCATCAAGCCAGCTATGTCCTCTATTGGCCTAGATTATTAATTAGAGTGAGGAGTCATTTAATGATGATTTCATTATTGATGTGGTCAGGCCTGTCTGTCTGTCTCAGGTGCTGCCCTGTTGCCAGGGCGACTCTGATCGATTATCTTCCATTCCATAAACTGACATATCTCTTGGGCAGCTGTCAGAGATCACTTCCTAGTGGCTTCTTCTGGTATTGCATCATTGCTTGGAGGTCCATCCCTGGCCCAGGGAAAAGAAAGCTGTATTTTGAGAGATGATTGTGGGTTGGGTCCTTAGCTGAATCTAGAATGTTGGGTGATGGGGCTTGTCTTGGGATATCAGGTAGGATTCTGGTTTGTTTGTCCTACCTAGGGCTGAGGATGCTGAAACATTGGTCTTCATTTAAAAAATGGCTTATTCCATAGTTTCTGCTGAATAGAATTGGGTTTTTTCACTACTTCTGTGAAATCTTCTATCATGTGCTGGGAGATGGAAAAGGAAAATATGGATGGTCTCAATCACTAAACAGCCCTTTAAATCCAGCTTCTGCAGGGAAACCCAGAAGTGATGGGATTGATCTCCCAGCTGATGCAATGTAGCCCTGAAATCCAGCTGTGCTAGGACATTTTTGAGATTCTGGGCCATGAAGTGCCTGTGTTTAATAATCATAAAATCTAGCATTATATACAAATATCTCATTTTATTTTATTTACTTTATATTACAAATATTATATCATTTATTCTCACAACAACCCTGAGATGTAAGTGCTATTATTAGTCCCAATTTACAGACAAGGAATTAGAGCAAAATAAAGCTTACATGACTTGCTCAGGATCACACAACTGGTAAGATTCTGAGGCTGTATTTGAATTTGGGTCTTGCTGACTTCAGGTCTTGGATTTAATCCATTGTGACACTTTAGCTGCCCAGGGTCTTCCACTGGAATGTAAAGGCAATTTGGGTTTTAGTCCACCCTCTCTGTGGTGCCTTGAGCTAAAAGGCTATTTCTTCCCAATTTCTCAACATCCACCCATGAAGATAAAGGTAAAGTATTTGGACTGAAGCCAGGGCAATACCTGCTCTTATGAAGCCCAGACACCACTTAGTGTGTGTGTGTGTGTGTGTGTGTGTGTGTGTGTGTGTGTATGTGTGTGTGTGCTCGAGTGCTTTAAGATACCACAGAGTGGTACAATTTCAGTCTAGATTCCTTATTTTATAACCGAGGAAGCTTGAGTCCAGAAAAGATAGAAAGCTTGGGTGAGAGCTTGGTCTTCTTGGTGAAAGTGATTCAATAGCAATCAATGCTTACTTTCATCTTCCTTTTCAAAACCTTGTGTGTAACTAAATACCTAAATGGAGAAAAAACTCCCAGATTTCCCCTCCCTTTCTTCTGCTCTTTCTGACACCCATTACCTGTGCCATGTACCCTTTTCTCCATTCTTACACCTTCTTCCCCTTCTCCTTTCCTGTCTCTCTCCCTCATGCCTTTTTCTTTGCCCATCTTCACTTAGTGCCTTTTATCTTTCCATGAGCTTTCTGTGCTGGCCTCCATGAACTCATTCTAAATAAATTGGTGGTGAAGATGGTGGGGGGAATTATCCTAGGAGTTCCTTACTTTAGTTGGGGAATGTAGAGGATAGCAGTCTTGGAATTTCAGGGATAGGGTGGATGGTGGTTTTGGGGGTCCAAAAAAAGTGTGGGAATTTGTCAGCCCTGGGGATATTGCCTGTATTTTGAAATTTCCCCAGGCTGTAAGGGTTGGGAGAGGGCTGGTCTGCTGCTGCTTTGCTACCGATCGGTTTTCTGGGCACATCCACCACAGAGCGGCACCTGAGAGGGGAGCCGGCTTAGCAGCCAGCCGAGTAAGATTGAAGAGGATCATAAAGAAAATATATATCCCCCTCCTTGGCCCCCTGCTCCCTCCTCCTGCTCAATGCTTTCCTCCTTCTCCCTCTTCTCTTTGTCTCACTCCCTCCTCCCTCTCCTCTGCATCCCTGTTTTTCTTTGTTCGTTCTCTGCCTCCTTCACCACCATCATTGTCTGTCAGTCTGGCGATCTGTCTGTCTCCCCATTCTTTTCCTCCCCCCAACCCTAATTCCTTTGGGCTTTTTAGATTTCCCTTGTCAATGACTCTGGGTCTCTCCCTTTCTCCCTCTTGGAGTGGCTCTTTCTGTCTCTCAGAGCATCAAATTTTTATGTCTGTGCATCTCTCTGATGGTGTTTTCCCCACTGTCAGTGGGCCCTGTTTCTGAGGATCTCTGGCTCAAATCTTTTCACCTCCATTTCTCTTTCCTCCATTCTTATTTCTTTCCATTTTCCTCTTTACTCAGTCTCTTTCTCCCAATCTTTCATTTTTCTCCCTATATCACTTTTCCCATCCCCATTCCTTCCCCCCCCCGCCCAAACTGTCTTTCTGTCTCTCTCTCTTTTTTTTTTCTGTGTCTGTTTTGGTTCTTTTCCTGTCTCTGCCTAACACATTTCTGTGCTTGCCTCCTCTTCTTCTTCCCCATCCCCTCCCTGCCCCAGGTTCAGATATTTCATATGATTTCACCTGGATGGGCTCCAGCCAGTGCTGGAGCACACCCTCCCCCCCCCCAACCATTTGGAGATTTATGACCCCAACTCCCTGTATTCCTCTGTTCCCTTCAGCCCTGGGCCAGCTCTTTTCATTACCTGGTGATTATTTGGAGGCTTGGCATTTCCCCCAGCCCCACACCCCCACCCTCTACCCAGGAGGCAATGAGCTATATGGGGAGGGGGGATGGGAATTTGGGACCAGATGCAAGGACAGGAGGATCCTCCCCCACCCCACCCCCACCACAAGGCAGTTGGGCATCTGGGAAAATCCCAGCTTGAGGCAGGAGGGAAGACAGTCCAGAACTGCTAGCATATCATAAATCAAAAAGTCAAGTTGCTCCTCCCCTCCATTCTTGTCACTACATCTTCTATTGAAGATTCACCCTTCCCTTTTTTGACTTTTTGTGTGATCCGTACCATCTCCTTACTTTTCCTATCTAGAGGCTGTATTGCTCCTCATCCACCCAAACTGGGGATGGTATGAGGGAGAGGGAATAGATCCATATGATTTTAGATGCCACCCCCTTAAAAACCCCTACCTTCAGAGAAATTCATACAACGATCTTGTCTCAATCATTGTTGTTCAGTTACGTTCAACTCTTCGTGACTCCAATTGGGTTTTTGTTGGCAAAGATACTGGAGTGGTTTGCCATTTCCTTCTCCAGTTCATTTTACAGATCTGGAAACTGAGGCATTAAGGATTAAGTGATTTGCCTAGGGTCACCCAGCTAGTAAGTGCCTGAGACTAGATTTGAACTCTTGAAAATGAGTGTTCCTGATCCCATGCCCAGTGCTCTATCCACTTCATCATCTAGCTCTGGTCTCCATTCCTCCTGCTCTGATATGAATATACTACCTCAGAGAACTTAAAGTTTACTACCATCATATGGAGGCCCTCTTTATATACCCCTCTTTCCTAAATTATACTGCCCTATTCAACTTTTATCCTGCTCCTAAGTAGAAGTTTAGCATAGAGAAAATTAGAGACAAGTAGCAATGATGCTGATTTCTCCTTAAGATAGGAGGCAGTGTGGGGGCAATGGATATTTGAATCTCACCTTTGCTACTGACATACTAACTCTGGTACCTTAGGACATCTCTGTAGGCAGGCAGAGGATAGGATTAATAATGCCTTCATTCCTTCCATTTTGAAGTCTATGATCCTATAAAAGGAAACAAAGGGGAAGGAATATGTATTTATTAAGGAGATTATTATGTGCATTTTTTCCAATTGTTATTTCATTTGATTTTTACAACAGCTCTGGGATGTAAGTGTTATTATGGTGCCCATTTTACAGTTGAAAAAAAAAAACAGAGGTTAGTGACTTGCTCAGGATCATACTCCTAGAAGGTATTTGAGAACGTTATTGAGCTCAAGTCTTTTTTGGCCCATTGCCCTATCCACTAGAGTCATCATCAGCTGCCTGCTATGAATCCCAAGATCCTATTTCCCCAATGCCACAGTTTCTCTTCTATGTGTATAATATTAAGATCCTCAGGAAAGAAGATATAGTTGCCCATTCCAGCACCTAACAATCCTTTCATTGGGGAAAACTTAATATAACTCATATTTATATAGCTCCTTAAGGTTCACAGTCAACAATAAAGTTTACCTAGCTCTCCAGGGTGGGTAGTACAAGCACTGTTTTCAATACCTTCATTTTATAGATATGGAAATTCCCTCACCCAGGTCACACAAGCTAGTAACTGTCAGATAAGGAATATGGACTCAGGTTTCTAAATCCATAGATTATTTCACTATATCACAATTAACAACTAGATTATAAATTTCTTGAACTGCATTTTAGTGGATTGCATTCTGGCTTGGGAGCCAGAGAACTGGGTTCAAATCCTATCACTGATAATTTACTAGGGTTGAGCCATCACAATCTTCCCAGGAATCAGTTTATTCATCTATAAAATGAGGAGTTAGATTAGATGTACTAAAATTCTTCTCTTCCTTCCTGGACCATTTTGGTGCTCTCTGTTCCTTTAATCCTTGAATCTCTTCAGCTGAAAGGGATCTTTCCTTCCCCAGACTTTTCTAGATTACTTTTTTTTTTTGCATTTATCTATTGCTCATATCACATTCTACTTATAGATTGTAAATTCTTTGAAGCCAGGGAACAATCCATTTTCCAGCTTTTTATTCTCAACGGCCTCTCACAGCAGTGAATTGAATGAATGTCTAACTCAAATCCTCAAGTTTAAATCCAACAGCTTAAGCCAATTTCCTCTTAGTTTGCTTCCAGGGGAGAGACAACATGGAGAACAATGGACAGAGCACGAGACTCAGTCTTGACTTTGGTGCTTTGTTGTTGTTTAGTCATTTCAGTTGTATCCAACTCTTCGTGACCCCATTTGGAGTTTTCTTGGCAAAGACGCTGGAATGGTTTATTATTTCCTTTACCAGCTCATTTGACAGATTAGGAAACTGAGTCAAACAGGGTTAAGTGACTTGCCCAGGGTCACATAAACTTGTGTCTCAGGCTGGGTTTGAACTCAGGAAGAGGCACCTTCTTGGGGCCCAGCATTCTATGCATTATGGAGCCACCTGGCTGTCCCTTTGCCACTTTTTAGCAGTATAACCTTAAACTAACTTCCAGCTCTCTGAGGCTCACTCAGTTTCCTCCTTTGAAAAATGAGAATAATTATACTTAGAAACCTTCCTCTCATAGTACTGAGGTGAGGAAAGTACCATATAAATATAAGTGAGTTGTTATTATCAAAAGACTTGAAATCTTTACTAAATGCCTTCTATGTTACAATATTGGATACAGAGTTTCAAGTCAATGAACATTTTATTAAACACTTATTTTCCCCTCAAGGCACAATTTTCCCCTCAAAGAGCTTACAATCTAATAAATGAAATGAGTAAGACAATTAAATACAATACAAAGTTCAGTAAGAAACCTTCTTGCAGTATTGTGGTGAGGAAAGCATCATATAAATATATGAGTTGTTATTATCAAAAGACTTGAAATCTCTACTAAGTGTCTTCTATGTTCAAGGTTCTTGGATACAAAATTTCAAATCAATGAACATTTTATTAAAACAATATGCTCAAAACACAATCTTCCCCTCAAAGAGTTTATAATCTAATAAATTAGACAAATGAGTTAGACAAATGCAATATCAAGTGCAGTAAGATATTCAGGAACTTTGAGAATTGAAAGGAAGGGTCCTTGTCATGGCGCTTGGCTTTGTGGAGGAGATGTCCTTTGAATTTAAAGAATGGTGAGAAATTAAGTAGAGCAAGGACAAACATTCCAGGAAGAATGCATGGAGGTAAAAGCTTAGGACAGGTTTTGGGTACAAGGAATCCAATTTGCCTGAACAGAGAAAAATGAACAAAAAGTAGGGGAGGGAGATATAAACTTGTAAGAATAGGTTGGATTCAGATTATGGAGGGCCTTGAATGTTAGTCTATGAAATTTGGACTTTTTTTTGAAGGTGATGAAGAGATGTGAAAATCTTTTGATCAGAAGAGTAACTTGATCAGAGCTGTACATTAGAAAGATAGCTTTGGCAACTATTGGGTATGAGGTGGATTGGAGTGGAGACCACCTAAGATATGATTGCAGTAATCCAAGTGAGAACTAATGAATACTTGAGCTAAGATCATGGTATGGACATGAAAAGAAGGGAATTGATTAAAGAGTCATCAGTGAGGGAAAGTAGGCAAGATATGGTTATTGGGTAAATGATGTACATGGATTGGGCATAAGGGAAGAGAAGAATCAGAGATGACCCAGTTATTTTCTGGGTACTTATATGTGGACAGATTGTCTCCCTCTATAGAATGCAAATTCCTTAAGATCAAGAGATTTTTAAAAATCTTTTTAAAAACATTTTTTTATCTTTGTATTTTCAAGCCATACATGTAGTATGAAATTTTAAAATATTTCCTTGATTGATGAATTGAATTGGATTGAAAGCTCTATAAATGGAGATAGTATATTGTAATAGAAAGAAGAATCAGATAAATATATACACAATAATTTAAAGAGGAGTTTGAGAGCACTTGTGACTATGTAATCTCTGATAAATCATAAGGTAAGGAATGACTATCTTGGTCCTTTTCTTTTCACAGTGGTTGCTCTTCACAGCAGGATGCTAGGACTCAGAATCTTTCTGGCCTTCAGGGACAGTTTTAAGGTAGAAACTGGGTGAAAGTAAGTGGTCCTCCTGGGGATCAGAGCATTGAAGAGAACCTAAGGAGAAGGGATTGCTATAGAGGAGTAAGTCTTGGTAAACTGTGGTAGGTCAGCTGTTGGCAGATTGATGGAAGGATGTTGTGTTGGGCTGTATTGTTCTTGTTGCTTGACCTTTGTTCTCAGAGAGGACCATGACATTAGGAAGGTGATGCCCATGACATGCAAATGAATTAGATTTAAGTGAGATCACCTGCCTCACTTTCTCCTCCAGAGCTATCTGGCTCCAGTGGCCAGGATGACTGGAAATGGCCTCAGATGCAGTGGCCTTGCCCTTTTTAAGCTAAGGTCTCAATTTCCCAGGTCTCAGTTTGTCTGAGGAAACTCCTATTTAGTAATTAAGGTTAGGTAAACAACAAGACAGAAAATGACTTCTTTTACCTGGTTAAAAAATCAGTCTAGCAACTCTGAGATACCACTATTCATCGCTCAGATCGACTAAGATGACAGGAAAAGGTAATGATGAATGTTGGCGGGGATGTGGGAAAACTGGGACACTGATGCATTGTTGGTGAAACTGTGAACGGATCCAACCATTCTGAAGAGCAATTTGGAATTATGCTCAGAAAGTTATCAGACTGTGCATACCCTTTGACCCAGCAGTGTTTCTATTGGGCTTATATCCCAAAGAGATCTTAAAGGAGGGAAAGGGCCCCACATGTGCAAGAATGTTTGTGGCAGCCTTTTTTGTAGTTGCTAGAAACTGGAAACTGAGTGGATGCCCATCAGTTGGAGAATGGATGAATAACTTATGGTATATGAATGTTATGGAATATTATTGTTCTGTAAGAAACGACCACAAGGATGATTTCAGAGAGGCCTAGAGAGACTTGCATGAATTGATGCTAAGTGAAATAAGCAGGAGCAGATCATTATACATGGCAACAACAAGATTATATGATGATCAATTCTGATGGACATGGCTCTCTTCGACAATGAGATAGATGATTCAGGCCAGTTCTAATTGTTCAGTGATGAAGAGAGCCATCTACATCCAGAGAGAGGACTGTGGAAACTGAATGTGGTTCATAACATAGCATTCTAACTCTTTTTTGTTGTTGCTTGCTTGCATTTTATTTTGCTTCTCAGGTTTTTTTTTTCCCTTCCTGTACAGCAAGATAACTGTATAAATATGTATACACATATTTGATCTGTCAAATATTTTAATATAATTAACATGTAGTAGACTTCCTGCCATCTAGGGGAGGGGGTGGGGGGTAGGAGGGAAAATTTTGTAACAGAAAGCTTTGCAAGAGTCAATGTTGAAAAATTACCAATGCATATGTTTTGCAAATAAAAAGCTTTGATTAAAAAAAAAATCAGTCTGGGAGGGGAAGGCCCACAGGATTTCTGGTTAAAACAGAAACAATTGCTATTTACATTTACTCTGAGCAATTGGGGCCCAAACTATGACCCTGTCTGTGAGCTTGGGCTGGAAGCTATCATTGGCTCTGTTGGGGAAGGGGAGTACTCCAAGTCAGGCCATTCACCTTTCTTCCTCCAGCTCATTATCATTATTATACTGGTGAGTTTGAACTCATGCTGCCCAGGGACCCTATATGTGCAAGGATAGAGTACATGCTTGGTTGGAGAGTTATATTATGCACTGTCTTCTTTCTATACCTTTTCAGAAAATTAATTTTCTTAGATCTAAGTGATATCAAATTGCTCATGCATACTGATGGGAGCTCAGGAGTACTAGAGACCATAGCTCTCTGATTTACCCTTATTACATTAAGAGGACAAATGTCTAGTAATCTTATGAGCAACCAAATGTTGAAATTCAATGGGAATTTGGGAAGTCTTCTGTGTTCTTGGTATTTCCTAACTCTAGGACTTCTGATGGTCTCCATTTTCTCCCTAAATCCAAGATTTTTACCTAAATCTCTCCACTTCTTTTTGTTACTCAGGCCTTGCAAATTCTCTAATGTACTATAATAACTAGACTAACACATATCTCAACTTGATTTGGCCTTTCAAAGGATCATCTAGCTAATCAAAGAAATTTGTACCATTGGAAATGAAGAGGTTGTGGCATGGCTGGGCAGGGGAGAAATTAACAAGGAACACAATGGAAAAGTACAAATTAGAAAAGAGTTCCAGGTTTAATGTCAAAGGACTCAGGTTTCACTCCTACTTCTGACTAGTTATGTGATCTTGGACATGCCACTTTATTTCCTCATCTATAATTGAAAGATGATAGACAGAAATGTCTATTAAACACCTACTATGTGCCATACATTAAGTGCTCTACAAATAATATCTTATTTGATCCTTACGACAACTAGTGAGGTAGGTGCTATTATTATTCCCATTTTACAGTTGAAACTTTTCCTCCGAAGGTAACTAAGCATCAACCTTGTTGTGTTCAGAAGTATGAGTTTGAAAGATCCAGAGACCTTTGTGTCCAGCAACAATAGCAACCATAAAAAATCACTTGTTGGGGGGTGGGTAAGAAGGACTGACTTAAAAATTCAAGTTTTGAGTGGAGTAATATCACTGAGCTGAAGCAAAATGTGAAATAATTAATTATTAGTCCTGCAAACTGCTCTATGTTCTGATGAAGCTTAAATATCAGCTTCCCAGCAGATTGTAATAATAGTTATAAACTAAGTAATTGAATCCTATTCTTTTAATATGGTGTCATGTAATTTTTAAAATGTTTATTCTTTCTTGTATGTGTAGGAATAATTTATCTCATAACCAATCCCAGTCCAATGTATTGTAGATTAGGTACCTTTTTTTAAAAACTTCTTTAAACTTGTAAGTGCTAACCTAATTTACCATAACTAAAATAATTCCTGGAGTAAAGTACTTAATGCACCATTGACTATAAGAATAGGAAACCTCTTCTCCCCAGAGGTTAGTCTCCCCGAGACTGAACCTAGTACATCTTTGTTTTTAGTTGTGTACAATCCTTTGTGATCCCATTTGGGATTTTCTTAGCAAAGACATTGAAATGGTTTGCCATTTTCTTCTCCCAGCTATTTTACAGTTAAGGAAACTGAGGTAAACAGGGTTAAATGACTTGGCTAGGATCACATAGCTAGTATGTGTCAGAGGCTAGGTTTGAACTCATGAAGATGTCCTCAATGCATTATGGCTCTATCTAGCTGCCCTTGAACTTAGTATCTACTGCATGGTTGGGTAAACGATATGGAGGTATATCTTAACTCTCTTAAACCACTCCAAACAGTCATTTTCACACACACACACACACACACACACACACACACACACACACACACACACACACAC
>JAJPUD010000267.1:531259-575650 GCA_023553655.1 Myrmecobius fasciatus | reverse complement strand
CACACACACACACACACACACACACACACACACACACACACACACACTTTGGGAAATGCAACCTAACTAATTGATTTATCCTTTTGTCAATTAATTAAAGCAAATATTTAATGTAAATTAGTTTTATTATGAGTCTTAATAAAGTATAAGTAGGAAGGTTAACCTTTTTTGGGAAAGAAATAAGAATGTGCTCAAAATAAAGAATAAATTGTGCATTACCTGCTTGAAGACAAGGTGGTTCACCTGGAGATAGAAGGAGATGCCTAGAATAGAGGATAAGAGAGGGAAATAGTGAGGACCATCTGAAACCCCTAGTGGGTGTTGGCGTTCCGGAGGAGTACCTAATTTTTTTGGGTATGAGCATCCCTTCTTAATGTAAAAAAATTTACTAATCACATTATTGATTGAGAAAATACTTAATGATAAAATGATAGTACTCAGTGGACATATGGGTTCATCTAGTACCTTATGATAACTGAACCTGTAGCCCATGGGTTGGGAACTTTGAAGAAGAATTCAAGAGAAGACAATGAGTCTTGATGGGAGAAGTAATTTTTACTAGTGTTTATATATATGAATTTGACCAAATGTAGCATAATGACAGCTGACATTAATATAGTTATTTGTTTTGCAAAATGTTTTTCATAGGTTATCATGTTTGATTCTCCATAACAATCTTGGTGCAATTATTATTTCCATGTTACAGATGAAGAAATGACAGAAATTCATTGAGACAGGAAGTGTCTGAGGCAGGATTTGAACTCCGGTCTAGTTGCTGGTCAGATCCAAGTCAAGAAGAAGGGCTAGAGACAATCAGAAACAACATCTACACAATTGTAATCTCTTGGTTCACATAGTTTGATCTTTTCTCTCTTTTTCTTGGAATTTCCCAAATCTTAAGAAATGGTGGTGGTAGAGGAGGGGTCAAGTGATTTTATTTTGTTTTCTTTTTTTAAATAATAGTTTTTTATTATTAAAACATATTCAAAGATAGTTGTCAACATTTACACTTGCAAAACCTTGTGTTCCAAATTTTTCTTCCTTCTTTCCCCCTACCCCCTCTCCTAGACAGTGAGCAATCCAATATATGATAAACATATACAATTCTTCTATATACATTTTCACTTTTATTGTGCTGCACAAGAAAAATCAGATCAGAAAGGAAAAAAATGAGAAAGAAAACAAAAAGCAAGCAAACAACAACAACAAAAGTGAAAATACTATGTTGTGATCCACATTCAATTCCCACAGTCTTCTTTCTGGATGCAGATGACTCTCTCCATCACAAGTCTACTGGAATTAGCCTGAATCACCTCATTGTTGAAGAGTCATAGTCCATCAGAATTGATCATCACATAATCTTGTTGTTGCTGTGTACAATGTTTTCTTGGTTCACTGAAGTGATTTTCTAGTTCTGAAAGGAACCAGGCAGACTCCAAAGATAGCTAACTATGTATGATCCATTTGAATGTGCTTGTGTGTGTGATCTTTTCCAGGATACCAGTGGGGTAAATGTGGCGAGAGTCCTGACTACAAAAGGCTGTTAATCCAATGATAAGACCAGACACACAGGTATATAGATTATAGATAAGAGTTAAAGATAGAAGAAATGAGAGGAACTAATTGCATGGAACTCCAGTTTCTCTCTAGTGTCATGGAAAAGGGACTTAAGCAAGGAACAGTATCTTGGAGCCAGGGCAATTATTCATAGAAAGCTTTTGAGAGAAGGAGAATTGAGTCTAGACAGAGAGGAGGGGAATTCCTTCCAGGTCTGAGAAATAATCCTTGTGAAGGCTTTTAAGTATAAGAAAAAAAGGCAGATAAATGAATTCTCTTCTGTTGTTTTTTAATTAGATGGTAAGAATTTAAAAAGGGTGATGAGGAAAAAGTACTAGGAAAAAAGATACATAATGGAAGGAAAAGAAAAGAGAGTTGAGAAGCTGGATTAGGAAGCTCACATGTCTTACATAAGTTTTTACAAGTAGATCTGGTATATTAAAAGCATGGTACTGGTAGAGAGTATTGTGAAATGCAAGATTAAATGAAGGAAAATGCAAAAGCCAACTGGGAAGGCAGGCAAGCAACAAGGATTTATAAACATTTATTTCTAGGCACTTTGCTGAGTGCTGGGAATTTAGGAGGAAAAAATCCCCCAAAATACAGTTCTTGTCTTCAAAAAGCTTACATTCTAAAGGGATAAGATAATATAAAAGGATGGCTAAACAGAGAAAAGGAAGGAATAAAAGTATCCTTGTTGGGAAATGAAGGCAAAGTCTAAAAGAATCAAAAGTATAACCAGAAATAAAGCATGGGTGACCTAGGCTTATACCCAAGGCTCCTAGAAGGAACTTACCAATGGGAGAGGGAAGCTAGCACAGAAAAGGAATTTTCTAGGTGAGATAGCTCTTGATGATCATCAGAGTTCCAGGGCAACAAGTCATGGTAATAAAGTCTGGGAGAGAAGGAAAAGAAGAAACTGATTTTGGTCTTGAAATGCTTGAATTATTCCTTTTTTTTTTTTTTTTTAACTCTCCTGAAGTCCTTTATCTTTGGTTGATTTGGGTAGAATGTTCCTTCTCAAAGAGGAAAGAAAGCCAGACTGGAGTTTGTTCCTGGAAGCCCATTCAATTTCTAGAGAGGCCTAGAGACTGCTGGTCTGGTTTTTATGGTTCATGAAATTCCAGCCCATTTTGGATGTGGAAGGAAGGATAAGAACATTTAATGTTGAACTGAAATCAAATTTCCAAACATCTTAAGAAATATCAGTCTTGGAGAGTTGAATGAAAAATAGGAAACATGAGCCCTCTACCCACAAGTAGGCCTCAGTCTAGTTGTGGGTATCATAGACAAACATTTGAAGAGCCTTTATAGGGTAATGTCCAAACAATTTAAGTGAATACAGCACAAAGTTAGCCTATCAGTGGTGAGAAGATAAAATAACAGAATGGTCAGCTGGGTGAAATCAATTATGGAAGGCAGTGCTGGAAAAGAGGAAACGTCTGGCCATTTCTCTTCATTAGTGTAAGATGAATTTGACTGCATTGGATTTTTTTTTCTTCTGCTTTCCAGAGAAGGTATTTGAGTTTTATATCTTTCTCATCAAGTGAAGAACTCTCGGACTGCTGTATAAATTGATCCTCTCCTGAACTTCTTTGCTGTCTGCTCAGTTTATGATTGATATCTGTATTGTGTACAGAGCAAACTTTGATCAATCTGGTCTGTACAGACCCTCGTAACTGTTTATTTGGGCCACAGTGTGGTTTTTAGCTTGAGCCCAAGTTGGTGTTTCTATGGGCAGCAGAAGGTAAAGGGCAGAATGCTACTGGAGGCCAATTCCTTCCTGCCTTTTCCATGCAGCCTTCCCAGACTGATCAGAAAAGAACTTTTAAGACTTTCCCTTCCCTTGTGCAATCCAAATATGGAACTCTCATAGTTGTTATGTCTTTGCTCCACTATGGACTCATTTTATCCCGTCTATGAAATGTTCATGGTCACGACTTATCTATGATTCAGACTTTATTGTCTGTTCATGCCTTGATTTACTATGTCTATTCTACTGCCTCTGTATGTGCTTTATTTATTTTTTCTGGGTTTGAGTCTATTGTATATAGCAAGCTCCCAGAGGGCAGAGTCTGTGTATATATAACATTCTATATAGCCTTATGTGCAATTAGGTACCTATGTGGTTGTGATAATGATTTATGGGGGAAAATCAAAACAACATTTATTGCTTTTGCTTCAATTTAACCAACATTTATCAAGTGTATACTATGTGCAAGGTACTGGAAGTTCCTTAAATAAGTATTAGGTTCTAGAAAACTGTCCCTAGTTTGTTTTCATTTAGTTAATATTTGCCACAGGATGCCACAACTATGCTGTGTAGTGTTTCTCTAAAGGGTAATGAAGCCATCCTAGAGGCTTAATTGTTTCAGGAGATTAAAACTCAAACTATTAACAAGACTACCTTGCCACATAAATACTCAAGGCAGCACCTGAGAAGTTAGGGGAACATTCAGATTTGATATACTGTTCTGATGGGTACACTGCCATGGCAGGAGTGGAGGGAGGGAAAGCTGTGCTCAATTGAGTCGATGCTGTATCCTTGCTGTATATCCCTTCTCTACTATTGTTATGTAAACCTCTGTTAATTGCTAGAAGGTCTATGAGAGTCTCATTTCATTTTGCTCCAGTCCTGAAACTGGGCCATCTTGAACCAGTTTGAATCAAAGAACATCTGTCATAGTTGATAGATTTGGATTAGGAAAGCTGTGAGGCTGACCTTGTACTTGAATTGAGGGGAAGGACAATTTAGTGGCTTTGATCTGGTAGCCCTGCACTCTGTGGCTTCCATGTTTCTGGTCAAATACCTTGAGTCTTGTCAATGAGAGAAAGAATAGGCCCAAATTTGCGTCTTAAAGAGCCATTTTCTGAAGATGATTAAAATAGTAAATTTCTTTTTGCATTTTCATAACTATGCATATGGGAGTGATTCTAATCTCTAGATGTACCAGCTGTGCATTCCTATTTTATATATATATATATCCTCAGTATTTCTCCTGAGCACCTGTAAAATGGGTATAATAATAATGCCTACATCCTAAGATTTTTGAGAGATAGTATTTGTAAAAAAGCTTTGAAACCTTTCAAATGTCCAAATGCCAACTGACACTAACTTATTTTTAGACATTTTGATCTGGATGTCCGACAGACACCCCAAACTCAACACTCCAAAATAGAATTCATTATCTTTCCCCCTAAACCTTTCTCTCTTCCCAACTTTCCTATTACACCATTCTCCAGTTACCTAGGTTTCCAAACTTGATGTTATCTTTAACTTCTGACACGCACCCTAAATATTTGATCCATTGTCAAATTTTGCCATTTCTACCTTCCCAGCATCTCTCACATAATGTTTCCTTTTCTATACACAATTCCACTTTACCTC
Source organism: Myrmecobius fasciatus (assembly GCA_023553655.1). Taxonomy (NCBI): domain Eukaryota; kingdom Metazoa; phylum Chordata; class Mammalia; order Dasyuromorphia; family Myrmecobiidae; genus Myrmecobius; species Myrmecobius fasciatus. The sequence goes on along the minus strand of JAJPUD010000267.1, from coordinate 570,705 downwards.
TCTCCTAAACTCTTGTAATATAGTCTTCTAGTTGATTTCCTGGTCTCAAGTTTCTCCCTATTCCAATCCCTTCTGTATTCAGCTAAAGTGATTTTCCTAAATGGAAGGTCTGACCGTGTCAAACCCCACCCCCATCCTATTTTTCAATAAGTCTTGTATTTTCTTGTTATCCACATGATCAACTAGAACATTCTCTAGACCATTTAAAATCCCTTCACAACCTGATTTTTCTTACCTTTCTAATTTTCTTATATTTTCACATTCCAGATGTCTATTTGCTGTTTCTCACACAACACTCCTATCAGTTTTGTATCTTTTCTCTGATCATTCCTCATGTCTGGAAGGTGTACTCTCTGCCTCTTAGCATCCTTGACTTTCTTCAAGACTCAGATCAAACCTCACCTTCCGCTGGAAGTCTTTCTAAATGCCTTCATTGCTAGTGCCTTCCTCCTCAGACTACTCTATATGTATCTTCTTTCTATGTTATTTTTACATAGAAAACTGTTTATATGTCTCCTTCTTTGGAATAGAAGCTCCTTGAGGATAACATTTTTTGTCCTTTCTTTGTATTCTTTATGCTTAGTTTAATGCCTGGGACATAGTAAACCCTTATTAAATTCCTGTTGCCTTATTGACTGACTTGGGTCTGCTCCTTCTTTAAACACTATAATTTTGGAATAATAATAGCTAACATTTATATAGTACTTACTATGTGCCAGGCACTGTGCTAAGCACTTTACAATTATTATCTCAATTATCTTTTTTTTTTTTTTTTTTTTTTTTTTTTTGCTTTTTGCTGAGGCAATTAGGGTTAAGTGACTTGCCTAGGGTCACACAGCTAGGGAATGTTAAGTGTCTGAGACCAGATTTGAACTCAGGTACTCCTGACTTCGGGGCTGGTGCTCTATCCACTGCGCCACCTAGCTGCCCCCAATTCATCTTTACAACAACCTTAGAGATAGATGTTATTATTATCCCCATTTTAGAGATGAAGAAACTGAGGGTCACTATAAAGTGACCCTTGTTTAGAGTCCCATAGTTAGGAAGTGTCTGAGGATGAAATTGAACTCAATTCTTCCTAACTCCAGGTCTAGTGCTCCTATTACACCACCTAGAGCACATGTATTGGTTTAGACGAGTCTCTAGCACTTCTGCTTTGTGAGCATAGGTGATTGAATAATGATCCTGAGATGGATGTTCTTAGGTCTCAGCCTGGATTGGAGGTGTAGGGTGGGGAAGTGGCAGTGGTTGAGATAGTATTCAAGATGGATTCAGGCCCTAGCACATAGGGTCAGTGCTTGAGTTCTCTCACAAGTCTGTAGTAGGAAGTATTTCTATATTGTAGTCAGTATGGGTACCCAGTGGTTAAAAGTGGACTCCTTCTGAAGGAAGTTCCAAGGGACTGAAATAAGAGGTAACTTGCTTTTTAATGATGGAGGAGGTGAAACTATTTTCCCAGCCCAGAAGGAAGAAGGGAGCAGACCTTCATCAGAAATCTAATGAGTTGGGCAGCTAGGTGGCGAAGTGGATAGAACACCAGCCCTGAAGTCAGGAGGATCTGAGTTCTAATCTGATCTCAGACACTTAACATTCCCTAGCTGTGTGACCCTGGGCAAGTCACTTAACCCCAACTGCCTCAGCAAAAAAAACAAAAACAAACAAACAAAAAAACCTAATGAGTCGAAGATTTAATATTCTCTGATGGAGCTCTCATAGAGATGGAAGAAAGCTGACTAGTGGACCAAGGAACACTGAATACATGGTAAGCAGATATTAACCCTGGCACTAGAAAGACTATGTAGTGAATGCCCTCTTAGCCACCTTCCAGAGATGATTCTGACTCATGATGAACACTGGTGACTGTTAGAATAATCATTATTTGTTCTGTGGAGTCCTGATGTTGCTCCTGCTCAGCATCACCACTTGACCTTGGCAGATCCACTGTGGACTTCAAAGATTTGACATCATTCTCTACATGAACTAGATCCTTAATATCCATGATTTGGTCCTTTCAGGGGTGACATTACACTAACTATTATTTCCCTTACTATCTTTCTGTTTTTGTTTTACCTGTACCAGCTTTTCTTCTGGTACCCTCCATGGCAGGTTTCTCAAATCCCTAGATCAGGATGGTCCTATAAATGAAGGCTATTAAATGGTATAAGGTCCTCTAGAATAGTGGTGTCAAACTCAAGGAGAAATGGATTTAACTCATTTATTGGATTAAATATTCTAATCTGCTTTGGGCCCCATTCAGGAATTTTTCACCCTGCCTGCAGGCAGCAAGTTTGAAACTTCTTTTTTTTTCCTTTTCTGCAATGCATTCCGGTTAAGTGACTTGCCTAGGATCATGCAGCTAGTAAGAGTCAAGGGTCCCAGGCTGGACTTGAACTCAGGTCTTCCTGATTCCTGGGCTGGTACTCTATCCAATGCACCACTAGTTGCCCCCAAATTTCTTTTCTAGGAAATCTTTAGGACTTTGTCACTAAGGAATGTGATGTTATTGGGGCAAATCTACCCCAAACGGGTTAGGCTAGTTTTTCCCTTAAAAGGTAATAAAACTATCCTGAAGGTTTTATTGGTCTAGGGAACTAAGGCTTAAACTGCTGACTTCCTTTCCTGATCACATAAATATAAAAGTCAGTGCCTGGTGAGTCCTGGGGGGTTCCTTAGGCTTAGCACATGCTACTGTCCAGAACATTACCATGGCAAATATGGAGGCAAGAAGACTGGAATAAGCTGAATCAATGCTCTAGCCTTGTATCACTGGGAAGGAGACCTTTTGTCCATTGCTAGATGGCCTACAAGCCCCTTTGTTTTATTTCAATCCTGAATCTGAACCATGAGATTAGTCTGTGTCAGGACTGTTTTCTACAAATATTTGCTTAAATCAGTTAGAAAACTATCCATTTGAGGAAGAGAATAAAACCATAGAATCATTCAGAGGTCTTTTAATTAATCTCCTTGTGCCTAAGGCAGACAGTCTTGTAGACTGTCTTTTCTGGAGTCCAGCCCTATTCTAGCTACCTCAATTTCAACATCATAGTATGCTGTGTAATGCCAAGATATGGCTGCTGGAAAAATATTGTGCATTTGGTATGAGTGATTTTTCTTGACCAAATAAATCAATGAAACTAATAAACTTAGTGTTGTCCACCTGTTCGGTGTTTAGAAGTCAAATGGGGATAAAAATGGAGAGAATAATAAATGTCAGAAACAATGTACTTTGGTTCCAGAATGTTTTTTTATTTACTTCCTTCATGTTTTTGCCTTGCTTATGAAACTGCTCTGGTCTGGGTATCTGCTAAACAAAAAGGTTAGGATTTCTAACATAATGGTGGTGAAGGAAGATTTTTTTTTCTCTTTCAAGTATAATTCTTATTTAAATGAAAAAAAAACTTATAATATTTTCACTTGGGCTTAGACCTTTTTTATGGCTTCAAAAAAAGTACCCATGCTTGCTAGAAAAATCTATTTTTTATAATCTCAAACACTAGACTTTTTAAGGAGAATGCTGTATGCTTTCTCAGAAAAAGCAGAAAACTAGCTTGGATGGGGAATCTTCCTCTGCTATTACCTGTTACCCTTTTGTTTTTTAGATGAGTAAGAGCTAGCATTTATTTGGTACTTTCTGGTATATAAAATATTTTACATATGTTATCTTGCCCGATCCTCACAACAGCCTTGTGAGGAATGTGCCAAACCTATTTTGCAGATGAGGATACTACTGCTCAGGATTGAGAGATTAAGTGATTTAATCAATTGAGAAGATAGTAAATGTCTGAAATAATATTGGATTCCAAATCAAATCCTCTATCAACTTTATGCAGAGCCTATCCTATGTGGGATGGAGAGATGGGGAGAGTTAGAAAAGAAATGGGTTCTGAAGATCTTAGGGGAACTAGAATCTGGTGTGATGGGGAGCCAGGAAAAAAAGACTCAAGACAGAGTGAGTCACAGGAATGAAGTAGGAGCATCTGTCAGAACCCAGACATCCTGACTAGGGGCAGATGGATGATTGGAATCCTGGGGCAGAATCCTTAGGACAGACTCCTGAAAGAGGAGAGAATGATGCAGTGTTTATAAGGAGGGTGACTTAATGGTCTGAGTGAGGCTTGGAAGTGGAAGGTGTTTAGATATTCAGGTATAAGGAGAAAAGGAGAGTTCAATCCATGTGAGGGGTGCAGAATACGAATGGCACTTCCAAGAATTCTTAACGTGGGTTCATTAATTTATTTTTGACAAATGTTTTGGTAATTGAATTGCAATATAATTAATTTACTTTGTAAACCTATGTGTCATTTTAAAGAGATGATGGGAAAGAAGAGTCCAAAGGCTTCACTATCTGCCAGAGGAGTTTGTGCCTCATAAAAGGTTAAGAACCTCTGGAGTAGAGGGAACCTGATGCCTAGAATGAGCAGTTTTGATTTGCTGCAGCTGCAGAGACTGGGGGGCTGTTTCTCAGTAAGACTGAGGAGGGTGTCATTTTACAGAAGGAGGGTAGAGGGCACTCACACTTCAGTTATGTGTTTCATTGCCGCAGTCAGGGAGAAATGTGATTTAGAGATCTGGCCTTCTCTTTCCACAGGAAGCCTTGCCATCCTGGCAACTGGTAGGGGGTAGTTAGGCAGAATTAGAGTTGGGTTCCTAATGTTCAGAGATGTCACCAGTTTTCACAGCTAGGAGTGATGAGCCAGAGAGGATGGCTGGCTTAGCTAGGGAGCTGGGGCCAAGGCAGATCTTGTAATCTGTAGGAGGACTAAAAGAAAAATAATTAGGGGGACAAAGGTGAAAAATGTCAGAGAAATAAATAGTGGGAGGCAGGAGTCAGGGAAAGAAAGGTAGAATGCAAAAACTGCTGTTGTCAGGTGTTAGTTTCCCCATGAAGATGTCAATTTCTTTATCTTCCAGCCTCTGGGCACATCCATTCTGCCTTTATTTTTAATTCTTATTTTTGAAGTTCCCTTAGAGGGAAAGGAGAATTTCCTTCCTCCTTTGGTAATATTCCTATCCTTGTGGTCTTTTTAGAATGTTCTTTCCTATGTCCAGTTTGAGATATCTTCTCCTTAGATAAATTTCAATTGCTCATTCATGTCCAACTCTTCTTGACATGGACCATATCATACTAATGTCGTTTGTGAGTTTGTATTTTTTTTTGGCAAGGATACTGGAGAGGTTTGGCATTTCCTTCTTTAGTGGATTAAGGTACACAGAGATTAAGTTACTTGTCTAGAGACACACAGCAAGTAAATGTCTAAGGCTGTATTTGAATTTAGATCTTTCTGACTCCAGGCCTGTCAGACAGTTAGTAAGTATCTAAGGACAAATTTGAACTAAGGTTTTCTTTTTTTTTTTATTAAAGTTTTTTATTTGCAAAACATACGTATGGGTAATTCTTCAACATTGATCTTTACAAAGCTTTCTGTTCCAAATTTTCCCCCCTACTCCCCACCCCTCCCCTAGATGGCAGGAAGTCCACTACATGTTAATTATGTTAAAATACTTGACAAATAGAATATATGTATACATATTTCCACACTTATCTTGCTGTACAAGAAAAATCGTATCTACAAGAAAAAAAAATCTGAAAAAGGAAACACAATGCAAGCAAACATCAATAGAGAGCATGAAAATGTTATGTTGTGGTCCACACTTCATATCCCTCTCTCTGGGTGTATATGGCTTTCTTCACTGAACAATTGGAACTGATTTGAAACATCTCATTGTTGAAGAGAGCCATGTCCATCAGAATTGATCATCATATAGTCTTTTTGTTGCCATGTATAATGTTCTCCTGGTTCTGCTCATTTCACTTAGCATCAGCTCATGCAAGTCTCTCCAGGCCTCTCTGAAATCATCCTGCTGGTCATTTCTTACAGAACAATAATATTCCATAATATTCATATACCATAATTTATTCAGCCACTCTCCAATTGATGGGCCTCCCTTCAGTTTCCAGTTTCTTGCCATTACAAAAAGGGCTGCCACAAACATTCTTGCACATGTGGGTCCCTTTCCCTTCCCTAAGATCTCTTTGGGATATAGGCCCAATAGAAACACTGTTGGGTCAAAAGGTATGCTCAGTTTGATAACTTTTTTGATCAAGAACTAAGGTTTTCTTGACTCCTAGACCCAGCATTTTACCCACTGAGCCTTCATAGATAAATTTTAAGGAGAAATAAAATAGAAGCCTTGCAGCTTGAGTTCCTTGATTCCGGGGCTTATTTAGCAATGTGTTTTCCATAGAAAATCTGATTTAGAGTGGTTGCAGTGAAAAGAGAGGGGGATACAAGAGATGTTATCATGTTAGATATGACAAGATTTAGTAAGATGGGGTAGATGAAATGAGTGCGAGTTTGGGAGCTGAGGATGACAGTGACATGGCAAGTGTGGTTAACTGGGAGGATTGCACCATTTCTCAACAGAAGAGGAGTGATGGGTTTGGGATGAAAGATATAATGAATTTTGTTTTGGACATGTTGCATTAGAGGTGCCTATGGGAAATCCAGTTCAGAGGTCATTTGATGATGTGAGACTGGAGCTCAGGAGAAACTCTAGTTATATGGTTACAGATATCATTTGCAGTGAGATTATTGAACCCATAGCAGCCAATGAAATCACCAAGTGAGATAGTATAATAAAAAAGAGAAAATGGCCCAGGAGAAAACATTAGGGGACAGGACACCCATAGTTTATGGAAAGGAGCCTTGAAGAATGATTAAAAAGTTAAGAGGAGAACAAAGGATGTCATAAAAACCCAGAAAGGAGAGAGTATCCAGTAGAAGGTGACCAATGATGTCAAATGGAAGGGTGAAGAATACAAGTTTCTAAATCAAGAGATCTCTAGTAACTTTGGAGAGAGTGGTTCTGGTGAACAGTAAAGCCAGAAATCAGAGTATATAAATACAACATTTTCAAGGTGTTAGACAAGAAAAGGAGAAGAGATATGGAATAAAAAGCTAGTGGGATGGCAAGATCAAGTGAGCCTCTCTTTTGAAAGACAGTGGGGAGAAGTTGGTATGTTTGTAGTCCATAGGAAAAGAGCCAATAGGGAGGGATTAAAGATTAGAGACAGAGTAATGATGCTGGAGTGGGGCAATCTATGGAAGAACTTGGGAGAGGATGGGATCAATGTTTGTTGAATCAATTTGGTAATAGAGATGATTCTCTCATTCACATCTCAGGAAGCAAGAGGGAATAAAAATTATGATGCTATTGTTGTTTGTTGTTTCTCCATCATTCTTGAAAAGAACTAATGACATAAGGAAGGTGATGTCCTGATTTGCAAGTAAGTTGGGTTTAAGTGAGGCAGAGCTGTGCAAAAGTCATCAAGCCCACTCTTTCCTCCAGAGTTAGCAGAGTCAAATGGCAAGACTGGCGATGGTCCCACAAGTTATATTACAGCTTGAAGATTGGCATTTAGATATAAAGAACTATCAGGGGTGGAATGTATTAGAATGTTGCCAAAAAGAGCAATGGAATATTCTCTCTCTGAAATTTGGAAAAAGATGCTGAAGGCATAAGTTTGTTCAAGGCTGGGCTATGGTCAAAAATGTATTTGGTTGTCTTTACAAGGTTATTTTTTAAAATCAGTGTGAAGGAAATGATAATGGGGAATGATGTCAAGAATGTGAAATGCCAAAAAAAAAAGACTGTGAAATGAGGAGAAAAGGGAGCTTTTGGTGAATGGCCTTACTTCTTTTGATAATGTATGAGGTGAAGTCTTCAGCTGAGAGGGTGAGAGAAAGGAGTGCTGTGGGAGGCTTAAGGAGAGAAGAGAAGGAGAATGAAACAGTTTCTAGGATGAATGGACTAAAGAGCCAATTAGTGTAGAGGAGTAGATTTTGTTTTGCCATAGTAAGGACTTAGCTAATAATCGCTAACCTAAATGTGATGGTTTAAAATTTTTTTAAATAATTTTTTTATTTGGAAAAATATGCAAAGATAGTTTTTAACATTCATCTTTGCAAAACCTTGTATTCCAAAATTTTCTTCCTCCTTTTCCTCTCTCCTTCCTCTAGACGGAAAGCAATCTGATATAGGTTAACACATGCATTTAGCAAGTTGTGCAAGAAAAATCAAATCAAAACTGGGGAAAATATAAGAATAAAAAAATACAAGCAAATAAAAATAACAACAACAAAGATGAAAAGGTACTTTGATCCATATTCAGTCTCCATAGTTTTCACTCTGGATGCAGATGGCTCTTTCTATCACAAGTGTATTGGAATTGCCTTGAATCAAGAAATCAAGAAAAATCAGATCAAAAAGGAAAAAAAATGAAAAAGAAAACAAAATGCAAGCAAACAACAACAAAAAAGTGAATATACTATTTTGTGATCCACACTCAGTCCCCATAGTCCTCTCTCTGGGTGTAGATGACTCTTTTCATCACAAGAACTGGCCTGAATCACCTTGCTGCTGAAAAGCACCATGTCTTTCAGAATTGATCATTGCATAATCTTGTTGCTGTGTATAATATTCTCTTGATTCTGCTCACGTCACTCAGCATCAGTTCATGTAAGTCTTTCCAGGCTTTTCTGAAATCAGCCTGCTCATTATTTCTTATAGAACAATAATATTCAATTATATTCATATGCCATAATTTATCCAACCATTTCCCAAATGATGGGCATCCACTCCATTTCCAATTACCACTACAAAAAGGCCTGCTACAAATATTTTTGCACCTGTGGGTCCTTTCCCCTCTTTTATGACCTCTTTGGGATATAGACCTAATAGAGACACTACTGGATCAAAGAGTATACACGGTTTGATAGTCCTTTGAGCATAGTTCTAAATTGTTCTTCATAATTATTGGATCAGTTCATAACTCCACCAACAATGCATTAGTATCCCAATTTTTCCATACCCCTTCTAACATTTATCATTATCTTTTCCTGTCATCTTAGCCAATCTGAGGGGCTAACCTAAGTTTGCAGTGGACCCAATCAGCATGTTTTTTTTTAGTTCTGTTCAGTCTCACATGATTGAGGCAAAGGAAGAAGATGATAGTTATAAATGCAGTATTGGAATTTGGTAAGGCATGAATGATAATAGGTTGGCCAAGGGGGCAGGGATTCAAGAGCAGATTATAATAGGATAGAATTGAACTAGTTATTTACCAAAAATATAGTTAGTGTAGGAGAATGGCCTGAGATAATATTCAATTGTGAAGAGGTTGGCAGTAATGGTAAGGACAAAGACCAGGACTATGGATTGTAAGAGAACGGCAAGAAATCAAATAAAAGGCTTTCAGCATTCATGAATATGAAAGTGAGATACTTATGGGAATGACAAAATCAAAGGTATGGAAATCCTTGTAAGCTAAAGTGGAGTGGAGAGAAAAATCATGGAAATTGAATGGATTGAAAAAATGAGGTCTTTGTGAGAATATCATTATATGTTGAAATCTTCTAATATGAGACCTGGAGTTGGGGTAGAGAGGGAGGATTGTGAGCTAGATACTAAACTCTGAGGAAGAAGGGAGAATGTTTTTTCGGTGTTAGTAGATATTATCTATCAGGATCTGGATTGAGCTATACACTTAGAGAGCATGAATCTTGAAGGAGAAGTTGCTAAGTGATAGTAATAGAGAAAGAGTCTGGAAGTAGCATTGGGGAACAAGGAATATTCCAATTTCCCCACTCTGACCAATGAGTGAGTTAGGGCATGTGAAAGAAAGTGTATACTGGAAAGGATGTTGAGAAAAAGTATCATCTGGAAGGAGCCATATCTCAGTGAATGCTACAAGATAGACCAGTGAGAGAGGGAAGTTTAAGATGAGAGGAAGTTTGTTCCTTATGGACAAGGCATTCCAGTAGGCTTGGTTGAAAGGACAGGCAGATTTGGAGTGGGACATTGTCAGATTCATAGTCACTAGGATGGTGAGTGTAAAAGGAATTTGGAATATGCTACCATTGTAGAACGAGGCCATTCAGAATGGATGGGTAGAAATTTGTTGAGGGAAGCAGATGATTAGATAGTTCAAAGTCATCCCTCAAGATCCAGCATTGTGTCCAGTGGTGATTGTTGTATCCTCTGGGGTTCCAGAAAGCCACAAACAGGTTTGGTTCAGAGAAATCTAAGAGCCTAGTCAAAAAACAGGAGGATAATGAGTGTCAGGAGCAAAAAGGAATCTAGTGCTGTTGTTGACTGAAGGTCAGGAAGCTCAGGGAGTTAAACTGTTAACTAATCAAATTCTCTCTATGATACAAACATAATCTTGATATAACATTTTTTACTTTGGGCAAATCACAACTTTTCTTGATGCCTCTTTATTTGTAATATAGAGGCTGAATTAATAACATTTCCCCAGTCTTTCCCAGGCTTAAATCCTATGAGCTCATGAATAGAAAGTGACAGGTAGGGTTTAAACACTTTTATGTGCCATGACTTGTGCCTTAATTGGAAAGCTGCTGCATCTTAATGTCTCAGTTGCTATCCATCAAACAATCATTTATAAACAAAATATTTCTTGGAGTTAGATAACATGTCAAAAGTAGATTGAACCTATGTCTTCTTGACTCTTAGTTTAGTACTGTATTATTCCATGCTGCCTTTGACTTAAAAGAAATAAATAACTTAAAAGAAATAAAAAGGGAGTTGATCAGCCATATAATAACAGAGAAGAATGATCTATGTAGTTATGTATTATGATCTTGTTTCAGCGCAATGTCCAGACATTTAGAGGATGGTCCCCACTCATTAGGTAGAATCCTTTGGGGGATGTATGGGAGGACACAGACAAAAGTCTCAGAGGAAAAGATATGTATTGGAAGAAGCATCAATTTTTATGGGTTAGTCAAGTCAATAAACATTTATCAAGCACCGATTATATGCCAGACATTGGACACACAAATGGTGACAAAAGGCAAAAGACAATGCTCACCTTCAAGAAACTTACAATCTAATAAAAGTGTGTTGGAGACAACTTGAATCTACCTGCAGATTGTTACATTTTCAATGTGAGCATTTTCATCTCAGAAATCAACAAATGCTACAGAATCAAGACTTGATTTATTGTTTTATTGATTGTCTAGGCTTATAGAAAATGATGGAGTAAATGTTTATAAAGGAGGTTAAGTTTAAAAGTGTATCATTGGGGCAGCTAGGTGGTGCAGTGGCTAGAGCACCAGCCCTGAAGTCAGGAGGACCGAGTTCAAATCTGGTCTCAGACACTTAACACTTCCTAGCTGTGTGACCCTGGGCAAGTCACTTAACCCCAATTGTCTCAGCAAAAAAAAAAGTGTATCATCTATACCTTTTTCCCCTTGCAAGGTCAGTAGTTAAATATTGACCAGCACAATTGGCCCACAGGTGTTGTAGATGCTGAGAACCTCAATAGAGATTCAAGTCATGGTCTAAAATTGGTATTAAGTCCTGTATAATGCTTTTCAAAAGCAAACTGTGTCAAACTGTTTTTTTTCTCAATTTTCTTTAAAATCTGGAGCAGAGGCATGCATTTTAGCATTGCAATGGATGGATTCTTCTGTAAATGGGCTGTGAAGGAGAACTGCCTTCCCTTCAATGCTCTGTCTTATCTGGTCACTGAATTTAGGGAGTAAATGGCTTGGTGCATTAGGAAATTTGAAGGACTCCCCCCCCACCCCTTTAACAGCTTTCACTAAAGAGATATAGTCTGTTGTCCTGATCTTTCACCTCATTCTTGAGATTGCTCTTGATGGCAGATGGTTCTGGTGTGCTCTGGAAGTAGCTAGAGTCTTCTATATAGCTAGTGAGGTTTGAGGATGTCAAGTCGAAATTTTTGGGTATGGGGGCCTCCACTTCATTCCCTTCCCTACCCTTGTGGAACACACATCTTTTAAAGTGATCATCTTTCATCTCCTCTGAATCTCCATTGAGATTCTTTAGGGCAACTAGGTGATGCTGTGGATAGAGTGCTGGGCTTGAAGTCTGGAAAACTCATCTTCCTGAGTTCAAATCTGGCCCCAGACAATAGCTGTGTGACCTTAGAAGTCATTTAATTCTGTTTGCTTCAGTTTTCTCATCTATAAAATGAGTTTGAAAAGCAAATGACAAAGTACTCCAGTATTTCTTCCAAGAAAACCCCAAATAGGATCATGAAGAGTCAGACACAATTGAGAAATGATTGAACAACTGTTTTCTGACTTGAATTATACTTATTCATCTGTATTATATTTATGTTCACATTTGTTATATTGTGACTTATATATAGCTTGTTTGTGTACTTTTTTTTCTGAGGCAATTGGGGTTAAGTGAGTTGCCCAAGGTCACACAGCCAGGAAGTAAGTGTCTGAGATCACATTTGAACTCAGGTCCTCCTGATTTCAGGGCTGGTGCTCTATCCACTAAGCCATCTAGCTGCCCCTGTCTGTGTACTTCTAATTCCCCTTTTCAACTAGATTATAAACTGCTTTAGGGCAGGAATGATCTTTATAAACTCTGCATGTTGCTTTGAATGTATGGAGTAGCTTTTAATAAATGTTCATTGAATGAAAGAATGAGGTTTCACTCCCTGCCCTGAATTTCTTGAATTTGCAAATATATTTACCTGTGGAAGTGGAGTTTGTATTATCCTACTTCTCTGGAAGTAAGAGGAAATAGTTATAACTGTAGCCTAAAGTATGTCAGCCAAGGAAGGCATAGGGGGAATATCAAAGTGGAGATATAGGAATAAGGGACAAGAAGAGATGGAATCTTCTTTCTTGGAAATATGGAAGGAGAGGATGAAGGGATGTTTGTTCAAGGCTGGGTTGTGGTCATTGATACAGAGGAATGAACGAGATTGAAAACTCAAATTTGATTATTCCAAGCCTACTGTATCCTGTTTTGGAAAAAACAAAATGGTCATGGCAGGGTATGGAACTTATAGATCAAGTGAAGGGAGAATCCTTCCTAAAAGACCCCAGAATCCCAGTATCTTCCCCCTCTCCATCTAATGTCTCCCCTTAATTCCTGCCAATTGCTCTTTCCCTTTTCTATGACTTCATTCCCCCAACCAATGCCTCTCAGAGTCCTTGCCTTCTTAGTTCAGTCTCCTGATTTGGCATTCTGTGTCAATCCTACAAGCATGACAGTTATATTGTGTACAATTATTATAACCACACAAATAGGTGCCAAACCTGTGGTTTCTTTCCAGGCATTTGTACTTTACAGACATATTCAGCTGTTAATCAAAGACAAGGGAATTCCATCTTCATCTCTAGCCCTAAAACTCCCAATCCCCGGAGTGGATGATTTCAAAATATCAGCCACTGCCTGTCGGGATTAGCACTCTTACCAGGGGAGTGTGTGTGTGTGTGTGTGTGTGTGTGTGTGTGAGAGAGAGAGAGAGAGAGAGAGAGAGAGAGAGAGAGAGAGACAGAGAGAGAGACAGAGAGACAGAGAGAGAGAGAGAGAGAGAGAGAGACAGAGACAGAGAGACAGAGAGACAGAGAGACAGAGAGACAGAGAGACAGAGAGACAGAGAGAGAGAGATAATGAGAATTTTATTTGTAAAGCATTGAGGCTACCTGGTTAGGTAATAAGTTTTGTGCCACTGGAGGCATTCAAGCAGAGGCTAACTGACAAATTCAGGAGGATGCTATTGAAAGAGTTCATGTTTTGGGTAAGATTTAGATTAAATGGCTTCTGAGGTACCTTCTAGTATTGCTACTTTTTACAACCCTTTTCTTCCACTCCTCCCCCAAAGAGATGGAGAATTCATTCTCTCTGTTCCATACTTTTCTAACAATAATGTGGAAACATTAAGCCTCTATCTCCCCTGAGTTTAGGGGGGAAAGGAGACAAAAACTAGAAAAAGAAGAGGCAGCATACTCTAGATGAACAATGATACCAAGACCTAGAGACATAGGGTTGACCATATTTGTCCCAGCTAGTAAACAAATGGGTCATGGAACCTAAAACTCTGATTGCTTGATTGATTCTCCCTCCCCCCTCCCCCCGCCTAGATGCTGAGAGGACCCAGAAAACTAGGTTTCCAGTCTTTTTTACCCTTTACTCCCCTTTCCCTCTGTTAATTCCCACCCTAAGAATGTCAGGGTGAAAATTGATTTCTCCTCCTCCTTTCTTGGAGGGGACAACTCCATAATTCTCCACTTGCCTGCCCCTTTCCTCTATGCGAGTGTGTATTTTCCAACATTTATAAACGGTGGTTAGGCGGCCGTTCTCTCCAGATTATTTATTGTTGAGGAAATCTATAACTCTTTGGACTTCTCGTTTTGATGTAGAAGCTTTCATCCCCATTGCCTAGGGGGAGAGAGTTTATAAGAGGTGCTCTTTGCCTTTCAGAAAAAGGTTTTCAGGCTTCCCTTTGGGGCCCTTTCTCTCCCTGGCCCTGATCATCTCTGATATCTCTGACAATGGTTCCTGAAGCATGTGGGGCTAGGGACTGAATTCATCAATCCAAGCTCTCAAGGAGTGTGGTTGTCTAATTTGCACTGTACTCGTTTTCTTTCCCAAGGTCTCATCTTTGCTATTCTCAATTTTTCCTCTTTTTTTTCTGTCCCATGACATGGAGCTCCCACTGTCTCTTAAGTATTATATTCTTCCTCAACACATAGTGAACTCTTGAGTATTTGAGATAATGGGGGTGAGCAGGGGCAAAGATAATTCAGAACAGAAAATATAAATGTTACTTTTGATTGGTTTTGGAATATATATATATATATATATATATTCACTACTTAGCTATTTTTTTTTCAGGCTGATAGTACACTTAATCTTTCTCTTCTAATTGTAATAGGGGTTGTCCAAAAGTATGATTTGGGATTTAGGAAAAAATCCTCCTGAGACTGGAAAAAAGCCATTTTTAGATAAAAGGGAAGATACAAATCCTATTTATCTTGGACACTTAAAGAGAATTGTATAGGTAAGTAGCTTGTCTTCTTGTGCATAGTTTTTTATCTTACTGAATATAATATTTAAAAAAATCATATCTTAGTTTAGTTTTTATTCAGTTTCTGATGCTATCCTGTGTTTTCTCTGTAGTAGGAGGGATGAAGATGAGATATGAAAAAGGAATATCTTATTAAGGCCTTGCGATGTAAAAACAAGGAAGTTATTTCTATTTTCATTTAAAAAAAACAAAAAAGCAGATATGTGTTTGGGTCTAGCATATTCTACTACATGGAGGTGGAGGAATGGACAGAGTGACCTTGTGAACCATCGAAGAGTGTGGGTGGGATTGGCTGGGAGAAGGAGACAGCCTTCAGTTGAGTGGGTGAATTGGATTTGACATGGGTTCTTCTTGGCTGGTTTGTATGGAACTTGTGTTGTGGAGTTTGGAATGAGCTCAGAGACAGAGGGATGAGGGAAGGAGGGACCCGGGGGCATTGTGGAATTCATACAAGCCATCTTCATGTTTCCGGGCTCCCTCTGCCTTTCTTTAGCATCTCCCCAGAGCCAAGCACCTCCTCTGGGAGAAAATGTTTCTTAATTAAACTGAGATTCACAGACTAGGAGCCTCATTAGGAAATGTCCTCAGGAGATGCTCCTGAAATGGATGATGTGCTTGTTCTTGCCTTCCCGCCACTGGCTGGCTGGCTGGCTTTTTCCCATTCTTCTTAAAGAATTTCCTACTTCTAGGAAAACCGAGATCTATCAGTGTATACAATAGTCATTTCCCACCATCTTGAGCAACCAAGTACATACAGATCCCTGCTGTGAGTACTGGGGAGGAGGAGACTTAGTGCCTGTCCTCAGGAAATTCCTATTCTGATAGAGCAACTAAGTGGCAGTGGACACTTGGGGACAGGAGTCAGGAAGGCTCATCTTTCTGAATTCAAATCTGGCCTCAGATATTTACTAGTTATGTGACCTGGACTTCAGCCCATTTGCCTTAGTTTTCTCATCTGTAAAATGAATTGGAAAGGCAATGGTTTACCATTTCAGTGTCTTTGCTAAGAAAACCATATAAATGGGGTCCTACAAATAAATAAAAACTCTGATAAGGTATCCTCTACATCTAAGCTTTTTAATCTGGGGGACTTATTATTATTATAATAATTATTTAGCTTAGAGAACTTTTATTTTTTTTTGTATTTTTTTTATTAAAGCTTTTTATTTGCAAAACATGTATGGGTAATTCTTCAACATTGACTCTTGCAGAGCTTTCTGTTACAAATTTTTCCCCCTAGTCTCCACCCCTCCCCTGATGGCAGGAAGTCTACTACATTTTGATTATGTTAAAATACTTGACAAATAGAATATATGTATGAGTATTTCCACACTTATCATTGCTGTGCAAGAAAAATCATATCTACAACAAAAAAAAATCTGAGAAAGGAAACACAATGCAAGCAAACATCAATCGAGAGCATGAAAATGTTATGTTGTGGTCCACATTTCATATCCCTCTCTCTGGGTGTATATGGCTTTCTTCACTGAACAATTGGAACTGATTTGAGACATTTCATTGTTGAAGAGAGCCACGTCCAACAGAATTGATCATCATATAGTATTGTTGTTACCATGTATAATGATCTCCTGCTTCTGCTCATTTCACTCAGCATCAGCTCATGCAAGTCTCTCCAGGCCTCTCTGAAATCATCCTGCTGGTCGTTTCTTACAGAACAATAATATTCCATGACATTCATTTACCATAATTTATTCAGCCACTCTCCAATTGAAGGGCATCCATTCAGTTTCCAGTTTCTAGCCACTACAAAGAGAGCTGCCACAAACATTTTTGCACATGTGGGGCCCTTTCCTTCCTTTACAATTTCTTTGGGATATAAGCCCAATAGAAACACTGCTGGGTCAAAGGGTATGCACAGTTTGATAACTTTTTGTAGCTCTCAGTACTTTAAAACTATCAAATTGCAGAGAAGGTATTTTCTTAGATTGAAAGAGAGAATGGATTCTTCTAAGAATGCCTTATACTGACAAAATCACAGGTGTAGTCTCTCTCTCTCTCTCTCTCTCTCTCTCTCTCTCTCTCTCTATATATATATATATATATATATGCACACCCCACACACACACATATGTATGTGTATATATGTAATGTCTCTATACATCTATATCTATACCTATCTATCTATCTCCCATGATTGAGTTAATCAACAAGAATTTGTGAATTGTTTATATTGTGTCAGGCACTGGGTAGACTAGGAATGTAAGCTCTTTGAGGGCAGAGACTATGACCCTTTTGGTTTTTGTCATTTCTAGATTATTGGTGCTTATTAAGTGCTTGGTGGATTGGCTAAATCCCATCTCCAGCAATCAATCTATGAACAGAGATACTCCAAGAATATTAGAACTGAAAGAGTGAAAAGGTTTAGGAGGACTAAGTGAGATAAGGTTTCCTCTGAAACAGGGAAAGAAGGAGAGGAGGGACAGGAAAGAGTAAGTAAGACAATATAGAGTAATAATTTATGTGAATGCTTAGGAGTAGGATAGGCTATGGCAGGAAACAAGGAACAATTATAGTGAAAGACCAGACATGAAGGTAGGATTGGAATTGGCATAGAGGCTTACTGGGAAATCTGAGGAGTTTGGATATTGATGCTAAAGACTTTTGGAGACAAGTCAAGTCAGCAAGCACTTATTAAGTACTATGTGTCAGGCTCTGTGCTGAACCCTTTTTCCCCCTTTTTTCTTTTCTTTTCTTTTTTTTCTTTTTGTAACAATGAAAGGACATGATAAAAATTGTATCTGAGAAGGCTGAATTCATTTGCTGCCATAGAATGGATTGGAGTTTGCTTTCCCCGCTCCCCAAGGTTTCTCAATCCATCTACATCCTATGCTTAGACTATCCCTTCTTATCTGTTTTTAGCCTGGTTTACATCTTAAAACAGGCCCTCCCTTTTCTTCTCTAATTGGCATTTGTCTTCAATGACCCTGACATCTCTAAGACTTTGAAGCAGGTCTGACTGTATTGGAAATGGGTGGGTATCAAGGTATTGTGCACTGTTTCAAAGTGGAGAGAAACTGAGGTCTCAAAATGTTGAGGAATTTGCATAAATATGACTCACCTGGTTGATTCCATCCCTGATGTAGAAAAATAGGAAGCTGGCTCAGGTTTTCCATGAGGAAGGCTTCCTAAGTTATCAATAAGTGGCTCCCATAGTGCTTGGGATAATTTGAGTGTTCAAAAGGCAAGTTAGATCTTCAGGCACAGTGGTAGTATAGACAAAAAAACAGTTTCTGCCAAAGACCCCAGCTTTTGGGATAAGTATTCACTATTTGACAAAAATTGCTGGGAAAATTGGAAACTAGTATGGAAGAAATTAGGGCTTGACCCACATCTAACACCACATACCAAGATAAGATCTAAATGGGTTCATGATCTGGATATAAAGAGTGATACTATAAGTAAATTAGAGGAATGTAATATAGTTTACCTCTCAGACCTATGGAGATGGAATAAATTTATGTCCAAAGAAGAACTGGAACTCTTACTTGAAAACCAGATAGATAACTTTGACTATATTAAGTTAAAAAGTTTTTGTACAAACAAAATCAATGCAGACAAGATTAGGAGGGAAGCAATACATTGGGAAATCATCTTTACATTTAAGGGTTCTGATAAAGGTCTCATCTCTAAAATATATAGAGAATTGTCTCATATTTATAAAAATTCATGCCATTCTCCAATCAATAAATGGTCAAAGGATATGAACAGACAATTTTCAGAGGATGAAATTAAAACTATTTATAGTCATATGAAAAGGTGCTCCAAATCACTATTGATCAGAGAAATGCAAATCAAGACAACCCTGAGGTATCACTTCACACCTGTCAGATTGGCTAAAATGACAGGAAAAGTTAATGATAAATGTTGGAGGGGATGTGGGAGGGCTGGGACACTGATGCATTGTTGGTGAAGCTGTGAACGGATACAGCCATTCTGGAGAACAATTTGGAGCTATGCTCAAAAAGTTATCAAACCGTGCATACCCTTTGACCCAGCAGCATTTCTATTGGGCTTATATCCCAAAGAAATCATAAAGGAAGGAAAAGGCCCAACATGTGCAAGAATGTTTGTGGCAGCCCTTTTTGTAGTGGCTAGAAACTGTAAATTGAATAGATGCCCTTCAATTGGAGAATGGCTGAATAAATTATGGTATATGAATATTATGGAATATTATTGCTCTGTAAGAAACGACCAGCAAGATGATTTCAGAGAGGCCTGGAGAGACTTGCATGAACTGATGCTGAGTGAAATGAGCAGAACCAGGAGATCATTATACACGGCAACAACAGTACTATATGACGATCAATTCTGATGGACATGGCTCTCTTCAACAATGAAACGTTTCAAACCACCTCCAATTGTTCACTGAAGAAAGCCATATACACCCAGAGAGAGGGATGTGAAATCTGGACCACAACATAACATTCTCATACTCCTTGATTGATGTTTGCTTACATTGTGTTTCCTTTATCTGATATATCGTTTGTGTAGATAAGATTTTTCTTGCACAACAATGATAAGTTTGGAAATATGTATACATATATTCGATTTGCCAATATTTTAACATAATTAACATGTAGTGGATATCCTGCCATCTAGGGGAGGGGTGGGGAGTTGGGGGGAAAAATTTGTAACGGAAAGCTATGTAAGGGTTATTGTTGAAGAATTACCCACACATATGTTATGCAAATAAAATTTAAAAAAAAAAACAAAAAACAAAAAACAGTTTCTGGCCTTACTCTATCCTGATCCTCACAGCCCTCAAATGCAATTCACTTGCATGCCATGGTATCACCTTCCTGATGTCATGGTGGTCTTTGAGAACAAAAGGCAAACAACAACAGCCTTTCTCTCTTATTGGCTGATAGTCACTGGTTGTATACTTCCTATATTGGCAAGTGATTGGGCCTCCAAAGGCAATCAATCAAAAAGCATTTATTAAATGTCTCCTATATGCCAGCCATTAAGTATAAAAAGTTACAGAAACACCCCTCCTATGCTTATGCCTCTGCCTCCAAACATTGTCATTGGGATTAGGTTAAGAAGAGAACAGAAGTTGTTGAGGTTCTGAAGCTTTATTGATAGTGAGAGGGTTCCCCATCCCTGCCTATTGCAGGAGAAGGTATGTATGGTCATTTAGGAGATGAACCCCATATTTTTAATTCCTTTTCTTTTCTGGTCCTGTCCAATAAAAGCAGATCTATTCCTTTTGCTTTAGATTTTAGGGGTTTTAGATTTATCATGACTGTAGATATTTGTTAACAATAATAACATTTATGTAGCATTTTAAGATTTGTAAAACACTTTAAAATTATTAATACTATGAGGACTCAGATTATATAAGCATGAAATTTTATATATTTATATATATATGTATAATATGAGCATGAGATTTATATATATATATATATGAGAGACACAGAGCCAGTCTTGGAACCAGGAAAACCTAGCTGGGTTCAAGGCAACTCAATTAATTATTCAGTGCTCTGGGTGATTCTCTAAGACTCTACGGTACAGAGGTGGTGCCAACTGGCATTGATAGAGGAAGTTTCCTCATTCAGGGAGTTCTGTCCATCAATGAAATCATAAGTCAAGGTTCTATGCCTATGAGGGATTATACCTATTATGCATCTCCACTAAGATCCAGTTAAAAAGCAACAATTTTATAGTAAATGAGATGGAGGTTAAATATAGTATGACTTCCAGGCTCAGCGTTGATACAGTAGAGAACATGTTATGAAGAAATTTTATGGAATTTGTTTTCCTGTAAAGACAAGTCAAATAACCTCAGTCAGTTGGGGTAGTTTAGACTTAAAGGTTCATTACATGAAGCCTGGATCTGGAAATCTAGGAGCTGGTGAAATTGGGTGCGAAAAATACATATCTTTATTTTAATATAGTTATTTTCTTTTGTATCTTATATATTTTAAAACCTCACTGTGAGAAGGGATCCACTGTACAAAGTTTAAAAACCCTACAAAAAACTTTGAAATTTAAGCCAAGTATTCTAAAATTGTATCTGAAAAGCTTATGGACTTCTTCTAATAATAAAGTTGGGCTTTTTGTTTTTAAATAAAATTAAAGTTAATAATTGAATAATAATTGAAGAATTGAAGAAAATGCTGAATATCAGTTAGTGGAAATAAAAATGTATTTTTTTCCCATCCGAGTTCAAGGAATCCTTGAAATTTGCCCATTGGCCATTGGTTAAGAACCCCTGGTTTAGAGACTCTTCTGGCCAAAGATGGGAGCCTGGTCATGATGACTGTGAAGAAAATTTGGGGATTCACTAATTAGCATCAAGGTGGCTTGATTCCCTACAGCCTGAAGGGGATTATGGTTCCAAGTCAGCCTAAGAAATGCAGTCAGTTTCATGGACTGATGCTGAGCAAAATGAGTAGAACCAGGAGATCATTATACACAGCAACAACAAGACTATATGATGATCAATTCTGCTGGACACGGTTCTCTTCAACAAGGAGATGTTTCAAACCAGTTCCAATTGTTCAGTGATGAAGAAAGCCATATACACCCAAAGAGAGGGATACAAAATGTCGACCACAACATAACATTTTCATGGTCTCTATTGATGTTTACTTGCATTTTGTTTCCCTTCTCAGATTTTTTTTTCTTGTAGATATGATTTTTCTAGCACAACAATGATGTGTAGAAATATGTATACATATATTCTATTTGTGAAGTATTTTAACATAATTAACATGTAGTGCACTTCCTGCCATCTAGGGGAGGGGTGGGGAGTAGGGGGGAGAAATTTGTAACAGAAAGCTATGTAAGAGTTAATGTTGAAGGATTACCCACACATATGTTTTGCAAATAAAAAGTTTTAATAAAAAAAGAAATGCAGTCAGTTATCCATATAGCATATGGTTTATTTGTTGTAGGGTTGTTTTTTAAAAATCTTTGTTGGTTTTCCTTTACTTTCGTAGTTTACATCTGGACCACCTATTTCTGCCTTCTTATCTTTCCAATTCCCTTCCAAATCCTCTGCCAATATTTCCTGAAATTTTCCCACCACAAAGCGAGGCGGAGACAAAAGGTAAAGAAAGGTGTTGGATCAATGTTGAAGATGTGACTTGACTTTGTTCTTTCCTCATTCTGAAGACAGATTACAGGGCTGCTCATCTGAGTACCCCCACTCCTCTCAAAAGCTCATTGAGTGATGGGAGGGAATCTAGGGGGAAAGGGAGCAACACGCTGGGCTTGTTTGTTAAGAAAATGAATCTGGCTCAACCAGACAATGGTTTGCGTGAGTTAAAAATAACTCCTTGTGAAAAATTAATAGGGAGTTATAAGTGAGTATTTTAATACATGCTTGCAGAGTGGGACAGATTCTCCAGGCGGCTGGTGGCTGACATCACAGATGGCAGAGGGTGTTTATAGAACACTATGGGCCAAAAAGACTAGAGTAGGCTACAAATAGAGGCTTGTACAGTCTTCCAAAGCCATGGGGAGATGGTAGAAGGAATCTCATTTGGGAAAAGGAGATTGAACTCCTGCCTAATGGCTTGTTTCCGTCCTTCCCATATTATAAACATTAATTTGATGGATTGATTTCTATAACCTCCTAACTTTCTTGAATTTTTGATATGCAATAATTTTCCCCTCTCCACACCCCACTAGTTGCTTGATGTGGGATTTTTTGAATGTCAGAAAAGCCCCAAGCCCCTTTTTCTTTCCCCCAGGAGATGTTTAATCTAGCCCCTCTTTTTTTTTTTCATCCGTGATTTAGGCAATAGACCTTTTGCTGTCAGTGTTCATGAAGTTTCTGTCCTCTTGACCAGTATCCCTTAATTAAAGACCTTTTTTTCCCCACAATGTCCACTCTGATGCCAATTCCTTCTTTCCCCAGTATCCACAGCTCCTGCTTCTATTGGCCTTCAAGTCTTACTTCAGTTGGGAAAGATGGTTGGGTACCCTTCTCCATCACCAAGGAACCCTTACCTGTGCCATGGAAGAGAAGTGCCCTTTTCATGATGTATGTGATTTTAGGTATCTGCCCTTTGAGACCCAGATTTTTGGGACGGAACCCAGGTTGGGGGGTAGAAGTGGTACCCACATTTGTGTTTTAAACCCAAATGATTTTTAAAAAATGGTTCTGTAATTGCAACAAGGCCCTCTAGGCCGTGAATTAATGTGTCATAACTCACGCCCAAGCACTGCGCAAACACCCCGTGTGTGAATTATTGCACAATAAATTCATGCCCTGTTGTGTCTTACAGCTTAATTAGTACATGAAGCTACACGAGTTAGACGAACTCAAATGGGATTGTATCATGTGATGCGTAAAAAAGGCAGGATGCCTAGAGGTATTCAGACCTTTTGGGGAGGAGGACCACAGTGGGGAGGAGCTGGTTTTCCTATGACGTGGTCTGGCGTCAGTGCTTGTGTTCCTTGGTCTCTGGTGGATGACTTATAAGCTTTGATTGCATGGGATTTCTGAGCTTGGTTTGATAGCTGACTTCTGATCTTAAAGCACTTTGTCTTTGGTTGGATGTTTCTATTCTAGGAGTTTCTGTATTAATGGATGTTCAGGTTCCTCTTTCTCTTCTGTTTCTTGATCAGTCTGCCCTAAAAAAGCCCTGGACTGGCTGGTTAGAGGACTGGATTTTAGGTTCAGTTCTTTTGGGACAAGTAAGTCATTGAGTCTTCCTGGATTAGTGTTGCTTGATTTCTAAACTGTGGAATTAGAGTAGATTATTTTTTATATTTTAGAAATTCTTAGATCTCTTAGGATTCTAAGATTGTAGAATTTCTTTCTTTCTTTCTTTCTTTCTTTCTTTCTTTCTTTTTTTTTTGCTGAGACAATTGGAGTTGAATGACTTGCACAGGTTCACACAGCTAGGACATGCTAAGTGTCTGAGGTCAGATTTGAACTCAGGTCCTCCTGACTTCAGGGCTGGTGCTCAATCTACTGTGCCACTTAGCTGTCCTGAATCTAGAATTTCTCCCTCCTCATCCTGAATAAGACCCAGTGGTACTATGTGGTAAATTCATGCCCAATTTATACTTTGTCAGCTCTCATCTCCAGCCTTCTGGTCTTCTCCACTAGCTGATACCTTCTCCCACTCCTCTCCAATACTGTTTTTCATTTTCTTCCTCTAGGAAGTCTTTCTAGGAGGACTCCAGCTAGGTCTATCTGTCCAGGTTCTTCCTTATTCCTTCAGCAGTGATCCTTAGAGTTCATGACTAACTCATCCTATCTTTGTAAAAATATCTCATTTGATCCTCTTGATAACCCTGCAAGGTAATTGCTGAAGATGCTATGATTATCTCCATTTTGCAGATGAGGAAACTGAGGTAGATGGAAGTTAATTGACTTGCCCAGGGTCACACAGCTAATAAGCAGGAGCTTGTCTGGTCCTTGTTTATATTTATGTATATATTTTATATTTATGAAGTTATTATTTCCCCATTAGAATACAAGTTAATCTTGAGTAAAGATTGTTTCCTTCTTTGTATATAATTATTTTCATATTGTTTTCCTTATTAGAATGTGATCTCCTTGAGGCCAGAGATTGTTTTTGTCTTTTTTTGCATCTCCTGCAAAAAAAATACCTGGTACATAATAGGTGCTTATTAAGTGTTACCTGACTTGACTGAGGATTCTGAACTGAGGAGTCTTCAAAATTATGTTTTAGGAAATTGATGTGTGAGGAAAAGATCAATGAACAGTTGGGAATAAGGGAGATGGTTCCATTCTAGAAAACTTGGGAGGAGACTGCTGCCATAAAATTATCCATAGAGGAGTTAATTGGGGTCTGGACTATGAAGTATGTATGCTGTGAAGTTAGGAGTGTATCTGAAGAGCTTGGAATTGGTGATATAGTGGGAATGGCTCAGTCTGGGAGGATTGGAGTATTGGGTTTGGGGGTGGGTGGATGAGAGGATTGTGGTACTTGGCTCACCTTTGTGCTTCCCACACCAGTCACTAAGCCAGGACATGGCATTGTGCCTACTTTGGGAAAGGTGCCTACTGTGCCCACGCTGGAGCCTGTTTAGTCCCTAGGGATTCCCTGGGGCAGGTACAGTGCAGGTCAGGGCTTCTGACAAAACCGTTCCTGTCCTTCCCCTTCTTCTCCCACATCATATGAATGGTTGGAGAGTAGAAAAGGTCATATTTATCCCCCCTTGCCTCAAGGCTATACCACCTTTAACTAAATGGATGACAACTGGATGAGACTAATTAAGGAAGTTGGAGAGGAGGAGAAATGAGGGAAGTGGGCAAAGGTTAGGGCATCTTTTTTAAATCATTTGTTAACTATAAAAAATTCCATCGTTTATTTAGTCTGTTAAAACAAGGGTCCCTGACAAGGTAGCTATGTTAAAATCATATAAGCTTCCTTGAAAGGTGTATCAACAGAGGTAACGTTGTGTATTGACCCTTTGATTCTGAATATCAAGCAAGGAATAAAATAACGAATCATATGCTTGGCAACTGTCTTAGAGTATTTTATTTATGTGATTTTAAGGAAAAGCCAATTACTCCCTCACCCAGATAAGAAGACTGGCATAGGGTATACTCTTTCTTGATTTCAAGGTCTTCCCATGATCCCTAATGGGCCAGTGGAGGAAAAAAAGAAAGAATTATGGAACTAAGTTGGCATGACTTGGAGAAAAGAAGCCCAGTGGTCCCATTTAATCATCCAAGGAGGATGTTTCTGAAAGATCTGTTCCTCATTTTCTATGAAGACTGAATACCAAAAGATAAATCGACATTTTAGCAAAGGAAGGAAAAAACAAACATTTATTAAGTACCATTATCATTTAATCCTCACAGCTACCCTGGGAGATAGGTACTATTATGATCCTCATGTTACATTGAGGAAACTGAGGGAGACAGAGATTTGACCAAAGGAATTTAAATTGGACGTAAAAAAGAATTCTTAAATGTTCAAATGACTGATTGAGGGAGTCTCAATATTCTCCCTTTTTTTTGGAATATTCTCTTTAAGATGAAATTCTGTTGCAGGAATAGGAATTGATGTAATATCAACACTCATCATCTTTCACCTGGACTGCTATATTGGCTTCCTAGTAAGTTTCTGTGCTTCCAGTTTTCCCTTTCCTAATCCATCCTCCCCACAGCTACCAGAATTATCTTCCTAAAGTATGGTTTAACCATGCTGCTCTATTTAACTCTATTTAACCTGTATCAGATTGCTTGCTGTCTTGGGGAGGAGGGAGGTAAGGAAAGGAGGGAGAAAAATTTAGAATACAAAGTTTTTATAAAAATGAATGTTGAAAACTATCTTTACATGATTGGAAAAATAAAATACTATTTTAAAATTTTAATTTTTTTATTAAATTTAAATTTAGTAAATCAAATAAAATATTATTTAAAAAGAAAAAAGAAAATAACAACAAAAAAGATATGATGACTCCCTATTGCCTCCACCTCTGCCATTTAAAGTTTACCTTTTCATTATGATTTCATATTATTCCAATTTATACCTTCTTTGTTCCAGCCAGACAGTTCTACTTGCTATTTCCTGAATCTGATATTCCATCTTGGACTATTTTGTACATGTTGTCTCCCCATTAGTGGAATGCACCCCCTTCCTTATCTCTTCTTAGAATCCTTGACTTTCTTCAAGGCTTAGCACAGATGCCTCTTCTCTGGATGAACTGCTCTGATCCCCCAGCTGTTTATGTTCTCCTCAATTATCTCCTATTTAGTTATCTGTTTACCTACAGCATGTCCCAATAGAATGTAAATTCCTTGAGGGCAGGAACTGTTTCTCCATCTTTGTTTTCACATCACTAATGTCTCCCACTAGTACCTTGCACTTGTAGGTGTTTAATTAATACCCATTGAATTGAACATCTTTTTAATCCAAAGATTCAGACACTGATTATCCAGGCATGCTGAGCCACTGAAGGATTTGTCAGAAGCTAATAAACAAAGTTGGGTAGGGCAGAAGATTATATTTTGAGGCCTACACAGAGCTTTTGTATTATCTATATTTGTTGTTGTTGAGTTGTTTTAGTCACAACCCTCTCTTTGTGACCCAGTTTGAGATTTTCTTGACAAAAATACTGAAGTGGTTTGCCATTTCCTTCTCCATCCCATTTTACAGATGGGGAAACTGAGGCAAACAGGGTTAAATGACTTGCCCAAGATCACATAGCTAGTAAGTGTCTGAGGTTAGACTTGAACTCATGAAGATGAGTCTTCTTTATTCCAAGCCCAGTGCTCTATCCTTAGTACCATCTAGCTGCCCATTATCTTTATAGATATCAGTTTTTAGGCTTTATTTCTTCATTCTTTTTGTTTTTTTAAATGTATAAGCTTGGAGTCCTTTCTCAATCGTATTCTTTTTTGAAAATTAAATTACTTTATTTTTAACATACATTTGAAAACTTTGAGTTCCAAATATCCTCTTTCTCCTACCCCTCTCTCACCTATTGTGAGAAAGCAAGCAGTATCAGTTATACATGTGGAGTCATGAAAAACGTATTTCCATATTAGCTATGTTGCAAAGAAAAACCAATAGAAAAGCAAAAAACATAAAGAAAGCTAAAAAAATGCTTCAATCTGCACTCAGGGTTCATCAGATCTCACTCTGGAGGTAGATAGCATTTTTCATCAAGGGTCTGTTGGAATTACTGTATTGATCAGAGTAGCTAAGTCTTTCAGGATTGATCCTTGTTATAATATTGCTTTTACTGTAGATCATACAATCTCAAAGGGCATGGTCCCAGTTACAGCTTTTTGTATTCCTAGTGTCTACCACTGTGCTATACACACATTAGGTGCACAATAATAATAGCTAGCATTTATGTGGCACTTTAAATTTCACAAAACATTTTGCAAATTTCATCTCATTTTATCTTCATGACAACTCTGGAAAGTAGGTGGAAAAGGTTAGGGAAGAAACATTGATATAGTTCTTACCCTGGGCCAGGCACTGTGTTAAGACCTCTACAAATATTATATCAAATGATCCTTAAACAATCCTGGGAAGTAGGTACTGAAGTAGGAATTAGGTGCTATTATTACTTCCATTTCACAGATGAGGAAATTGAGGCAGATTGAAGTTAGATGACTTGCTTAGGGTCATATAGCTATTAAATGGGTGAGATTGGAATTGAATTCAGGTCTTCCTGACTCCAATTCCAGTGTATTATCCACTGTACCATCTAGCTATAAAAGATATTCAATGAGCATTATGATAATAATTGGATAGGTCTATGGAATAATCCAAAATTATTTTTATTTTCTTTTCAGCATGAAAAGACATACTTAAATATAGGCACCCACATTTATTAATTTACTTCCAATGTGCCTGAATCTACTACTGTTAGTTTGGGATTCTGCTAGGTCTCCATGGAAAAAGCTGAGGATAATTGATAAGGTAACAGTTGATAGTGTTGGATAGTGTACACTACTTATCAGTAGATTTGAGTGGAAATATGCAGTGGAGGGTGGGGAGTAACAGTGGAGAGTAGGTCTGATTGCTCCAAACCAGAATGAGTTAAATCGTCCCCAGGGAATTGGCTCCCCTCCACCCCCAGCCATGGCTGATGTGTTATTTCTCTGCCACCTCTCAGGGGAACCCCAATGAGTTTTCTTTCTGAGAAGTTTATGGCTGAAGAGCTGAGCTGCTCTGGGGCCCCTGTAAATCTGCTGTAATCAGGGTAGGTTTGCAGGGAAACAAATAGCTGCCACGGTGCACCCCTTAGTTCTCTGCCTTATACTTTCAGTAAATTTATACTATGCTGGAGTGCCTATGTCCTTATTCCTTTTGTCTCTATGTAGGATCCTCCCCCATAACAGGAAGGGAAGGAAAAAATCAGATGATTCTAAGAAATCTAGGGCTGATAGGGAGATGTTGAAAAGGGAGAGCACTTAACCAATGTCTCTTTTCCATAAGAGAAAATTTATACTGGAGGGATTGAAATTATCAGAAAATAGAAGTTCTGATGGAGAAAAAGGCCAAGGGCAATTTAATGTTCTAAAAATCTTCTCTTAGACAGCTTTAAAATGAGCATGGTCTGGAATGTCCCTGAAGGCAGGGGGCTGGATAAAATGACCTTGATGTTATTGGGATGTTCAGGGATGAATTAAGAAGCAGGCTCAGCTTACAAACTCCCCTCCTCCATATCCCATTGCCTGTAGTTGGGAGATTTTTTTATGAGGGATTTTTATGACAAACTTTACTTTACATTTGACATTTAACAGCATCTCCCGTGCAGGGCAGGAGGAAATATAGATATTTATGGACACACGGTGGCAGAAGATTGAGGAAAACTGATTCTGGTGAAAGAAGGAGCTTTAGTGTCTGCTCCCCTGTAAGCAAATTATCTGACTTAATTTGGATAGCATGTGTTTCTGCCTGACTTTTTTGTGTAAGAAGATTTAAGGCATTTGTTTGTTCATAGAGGCCTGAGGTGGTGTTCAGGGACAAACAGATTGAAAACAGTTAGCAACCTACTCTGCATCCACCCCCAGTATCGATATTCGTAGACAGGAGAAAGGGTGAATGAAGCTCAGAATGGGGAATCAGGACTCTTGGGTTCTGCCTTCCCTATTCCAGATTTTTAGCTCTTCCTTCAGTCCTTTCTGAGGGACAGCTTAGTTATTTTCTCTTTTCTTCCAACCAATCTCTGCCTCAGCTTTTCAAATTGGTCAGAAAGCTGGAGAATATCATATTAGCAATAGATTATCACAATGTAGTTATCCAATAGACCCTACTCATAATCAATCAATCAATAAGCATTTAGGAAGTTTTTACTATGCCAGGTATTGTGCTAAACTTTAGGGATATGAAGAAAGGCAAAAAACTTGTCATCAGGGAGCTGACAGTCAATGGGGGAGACACTAAACAGGGTCCAGCCAACAAAAAGGTAGGGAGTCAGGAGATGGAATAATAGCAATAACAAAATTATAAGAATAGTAATAAATAATAAAACCACAATAATAATAATAATCAAATTATCATCTCCCTACAAAGTGGTGTTTTAGTTTTCCCAAGCTTGTCATCCTTCTATCTTTCTCACTGCTTTGGGGGAAGAAGGCTGTCCCAGGATGGACCCTCCCTCCCTCCCCCAACTTCCTAGCTCAGGAACCAGACAGTAAAACAGGTGGTGGGAACTTTGATGTCCGCCAGGACTTGGAGAAAGATCAAGGAAGAGGCTTCCTCAAAACTGCTACAGGGTATGAGGAGCTGGGGAAGAGAAGGAAAGAACTAATTACAGTAACAGAGACGCTGAGTTTTTCTCCACACTTTTCTCTTGCTCCACCCCCATGCTTAAACACTGGGTCTCAGGAGCCTCTGTCTGAACATTGTTCTGGGCTTTGAGGATGGAAGAGACTTATAATGCTATGAATGACAACTGCCTTAGCCATTTTTAATGTCAAGGTTTCAGAGAGTGGCAAATGGCGTCTTGTGCTATTTCAACACTTAATACATGGATGTTGCATGAGTGAATAGCCCCCTGGGATTCCCCAGAGAGACACAATGGCTAATACCTGGCTAGTTCCTCTCTCTCACTATTCAACAGCAACACCAGCTTCTTTCTAATGGAAAGGGGGGGGGGAGTTAAGTAGCCTTGAGATTGGTATTTATAGATTTCCTTCTTCCCTTCCCTGCCATATTTCCCACTGAGATACCATTCTGTTACAGCCCCTTTACCTCTAGACCAGAACTAATAATAGTATCTCCTCACAAAAGCTGATTTCTCCTTGGTCATAGTACTAAGCATCCTCTCTGGATTGTTAGAAAATCCTTCCTTAGGTCTGATCCAAAATGATCTTCCTCTAGTTCCCATGGGGTGAGTTTCCTTGGTCCTGAGACTATGGTATATAGGCTGGGGTAGGGGGAAGGAGGAGTTGCATCTTGTCTCATTTAAGGAGAACAGTGAATAGATGGAGGAATGTCTTTTCCTTTACCGAATCTAAATAGAATGGAGATCTGCTTGAATTGTAGTTGAAAGGATGGATGGTCACTTTCAGGAAAGATTGCAGATAGCTGGGAAAAGAAAACCAAGGTAGAGAGTGCAAGTGGGGGTTATCATCTCATTGATAAACTATATATATATAGCTAGGTTTATAGATCTCCCGATACTAGGTCTCCTGTGCATTAAAAACAAAACAAAATGGAGACTTTGAGAGATCATTTTGTTTATCTCCTTTACTAGTCAGGCAGCCAATAAACATTTATTAAGTGTCTACTGTGTGCCAGGCACTGTGGCCAAGTGCTGGGGACATAAAGAAAAGCAAAAGACAAAAAACAGACTTTATTCTAACAGGCAAACACAATATGAAGGGGACAAATTGGAGATAATCAACAGAAGAAAGGTATTGTAGTTAAGGGGAACAGGAAACTTCCTGTGGAAGATAGTTCTGGCTGGGATTTGAAGGGGAAGTCCCCTTAACTTCAAGAAAGTAGAGATTAGCATGAAGAACTTCCCAGGTATGGGGGACGCCTTTAAAATGCCTGGAGCCAAATAATGGAGTGTCTTGTTCAAGGGACACAGTGTCACTAGATTACAGAATATGAGATCCTTAACCTAGGATTCAGTGAACTTGTTTGAGGGCATTTTGATAATTGTATTTCAATATAATTGACTTTGTTTGTAATTCTTCGTGTTTTATTTTATGCATTTAAAAGCATTATTCTGAGAAGTTCATAGGCTTCAGCAGATTATGAAAGGAGTCCAGATACACACAAAAAAGCCTCTTGAAAAGGGGGCTTTAGGCCATATACACCCGGAGAGAGGGGTGTGAAATGTGGACCACAACATAACATTTTCATACTCTAGATTGATGTTTGCTTGCATTGTGTTTCCTTTCTCGGATTTTTTTTTTCTTGTCGATATGATTTTTCTTGCACAACAATGATAAGTGTGGAAATATGTATATATATATATATATTCGACTTGTCAAGTATTTTAACATAATTAACATGTAGTGGATATCCTGCCATCTAAGGGAGGGGTGGGGAGTAGGGGGGAAAATTTGTAACAGAAAGCTTTGTAAGGCTCAATGTTGAAGAATTACCCATACATATGTTTTGCAAATAAAAAGCTTTAATAAAATTTAAAAAAAAAAGAAAAGGGGGCTTTAGGAGATCATGACTCCTCTTGGGCTTAAATGTCTCTTACCAAAAAGGATTCCTCAAGCTGTTCTGGTCTACCAACAAAGAGATGGAAGATTTTTTTTCCCTTTTGAAATGTCTAGTCTTCTTACTTCATTGATACAGCTTTTCAGAGTTGTGGTGACTATTGGTCTCCATCTCTATTAAGGATAGAAAAAGAATTTGGGTTAGAATAGGAAGACCTAGCTAGAGACTTTTGACTTAAATTTCTACTGAGATACTAAAACTATTCCTGCATCTCTAGCCCTGATTCTGACATTTTCTCGCCCTTCATTCACTATATATTCTACTTGGGCTAGAGACATATGATTGGGGTGGAGGCTTTCCACTAAGAAAAGATTCCCACTCAGCTGGAATGGGTGAGGCAGTGGAGTAGCTGAGATAATGCCTAAATATGAAGAGCCTGGGATTATGGAAGAATGAAGGGAGGCAGGACTTTGTGGCTAAAGTGGGCTGGACACCATTTTACTCCCAGCCCTTACCTGTAAGTGCTACTTGGAGTCTAGCTCCCCAGTGATGAAAACATCCCTGGCTTTCTTCAAGGGCAGGATGAGGCACGCAGGGCAGGGCAGGTTAAAACAGATACTGGCAACAGAATAGACAGTATTCTGTGTGTTTGGTGGGGGGCTGGGAAGGCTTGCAGACTTTCTTCGAAGAGCTGAGTTCAAGAAGTGGGGAATGGGGAAAGCATGTTTGTGAAAAGAAAAAAGGGATCAGCTAAATGGCTCAGTGGATAGAGGACCGGCCCTGGAATCAGGCTCTGAGTTCAAATTTGACCTCAGGCCTTTAACACTTTCTAGCAGTTGAGTCTGGGCAAGTCACTTAACCCCAATTGCCTCGAAAAAAAGAGAGAGCTTGGGGATCCAGCTATCTTCCCTGTAATGCAATTAAAGTTGTAGATCTGCTCAGATTTCACACTTCTGCTGCTTCTTCTATGGAATGGAAAAGTATTTATTAAATGTTTCTAATATGCTTTGTGAGAGATGCCATTGCATGTGGATAAGACCAAAACTAGGTTCAAGTCTCTTTACACACACATTTCTATACACACTGATTACTCGAGCCTGGGCAAGACATACTCTTAGTGCTCTAAGCAACTCTCTAAGACTATAAGTGACAGAGAGACACTTTGTTAAAGTGAGTTTCTTCATCAAGGGGGTTCTCAGGTTATCAATGAAATCACAAGTGTCCTTCTCATTCTATGTGCCAAGCACTGTGCTTGGGCCCAGTACATGGGGAAGACAAATAGAAAAGTGAGATAAAGTCTGCTGCAAAGAGCTCATATTCTCTTTGGGGGAGATAATACATAATTATCTTTTTTTTGAAAGACCTCGTGATCCATTGAAGGGATCCATTGGGAGGTCAAGGAGTCTTTTGAGTGCACTGTTGTGAAGGCGAAACTTGGGCAAGCAGAGTTTTAGGTGGACTTTGGGAGAATGAATCTATTTTCTAATCATCTTCAATCAATCATGACAAAAAGTGTCATTGCCTCATTAAAGGACCTTTTCCTTTTCCTTATTTCTTCACTCCATCCCCAAAACAAATTCTCAGTGTCTTCTCTACTTTTTCACCTCAGATTCTCTCACTTCATTTTAACCATTTTCTGCACAGCAGATCTTCTACTGATCTATCATTATCAGAAAAATGTCTGCTCTGTGCCACAATTCCTCCAGGAACCAAGCAGCATATTGTTCAAGAAATTCTTCCTAAAATCTGATTCAGAGTTACCTTGTTGCATTAAGGTTGGGTCTCCCATACCTTTCTACCCAATATCTTTTCTCTCCTTCTGCTTTGCAGAATTGCAGAAATTCCATCCTTTCTCTAGGACCCTGTTGGATGTCCCTTTTTGGACTCTCCTGATCTCAATTAGTGCTCTCTATCTCTACAACTATTGCCTTGATTCCTTCATGCTTCCTTCTTTTATCTTTACAATGCAGTGGGTAGAGTGGGGGACCTTAAGTTAGGCAGATTTGATTTCAATTCCAACCTCAAGTACTTACTAGCTATATAATCCTGGGCAAGTCACTGTAGTCTGCCTCAGTTTCCTCATCTGTAAAATAAGGATCATAACATAACACTTTACAGAGTTATTTTAAGGACAAAAACAAGATAATATTTGTAAAGTTCTTTGCAAAGCTTAATGGGCTATGAAAGTGTTAGCTGTTATCATTATACTTACCAGTACTTTGCTCCCTACTTTGAGGAGACTGAGAGGGCAAGATATGAGCACATCAGGAGAGAAGCAAGGTTTTGGCTCATGCCAGGAGAAATCTAAGTTAAACTTCATCAATGACTTCCTGAAAGATACTGAAATGGGATGACCAAGGAGATTTATTCAATGGGCCATCTTGCAGTGGGGCAGAACTCCCTTGTTTGAATTTGAGGGATTGAGTTTTTGGCTTTGAAACTGGAAAGATTAGCAAAAGGAATATGGTGAGAGCAAAGGGCTTGGGTATTGGGTAACTGGGGATATTGAAGACTCTTTATCTCAGTTTCTTATTGAAGTGAATTAATAAGAAAGTAGTTGGACTATGCTTGGGTTTTTGTGCTTGAATTCTAGTTCTGATCAGCCTTATGGAGATGGGGGTTGAGATAGGGCATCTTCTCCCTGACCCTCACTTATCTCTAGACAGACATCACATCTCAGCACTAGTAGGTGAGACCTACTCCAACTTGGAGGGATTATGAGCATGGGCTTCTTCAGTTTTGGGACAGTTTGAGATTAGAATCTCTTGTTTTTCACCACTAGGGTTTACTAAAGTTGGTTACTAAAAGTATAGGTTAAACATTTTTCCTGTAGGCCTAAGAACAGCTTAAAACCAGGGGTGTACTGGTAAATGTTTAACAATAAGCTTTCCAGAAAAAAAGTACTTTTAAGTTTAATTTGCATATTAACATTTTCTTTATCACTTTCTTACAGTCTAGAAATCGACAAAACAATAAATCAAGTTCTGATTAATAGTTTGACGATTTCTGAGATATAAATGCTCTCACTGAAAATTTAACAATCAGCTTGGGGCTAGTATGAGTTGGCTCCTGCAAGCACACCCCTTGCTTTGTTACCATTGCCCAGAGCTAAGGAGTTTGGATCCAGCACAGAATTATTCTCACTCCAAGATGTATAGAATGTAGGAATGGTAGGCTGTGTGTGACGGTTTCGGCAGGGGCTTCTGGTTGATCCTCAGTCTGTCTTCTCTTTTTTCCACTTCTCAGACTTCTACTAGCTACGTCTCTTTGTCACACTGGGACAATTAAAATTATAGCTAGAATTTATGTAGTGCTTTACAAATATTATCTAATTTTATTCTCTTGCACATGTTTAACATATATTGAATTGCTTGCTGTCTAAGGGAGGGGGGCATAGGGAAGGGAAGGGGAAACATTTGGAACACAAGGTTTTGCAAGGGAGAATGTTGAAAACTATCTTTGTATGTATTTTGAAAATAAAAAGCTATTGTTAAAAATTTTTCATTCTCACAACAACCTTGGGAGGTAGGTGCTATTATTAATCCCATTTTTAAAAAATAAATGAGGAAACAGAGGCTAAAGGCTTCCTTAGAGTCACATAATAAGGATTACAGATTTGAACTCAGCTCTTTCTGACTCTAGCTTCAGTATGCCAAACACTGTGCCACCTGTCATTTTAATTTAATGTAAATTTATTTTAATATTTATCTGTGTCTGACAGAGTTAACAAAGCAAATTTATTGCAAAATTTCTTAAATTTCACTCTTAGTTCTTTGGAGTAATGGGATAAGCATAGAGAACCCATAATTGTAGCCAGAATGCAAAGTAAGGCTCCCAGCATGTTGGGTGCCCTCCCTGTGATGTATTTGTGGAAGGATAGACATGAGAATCCCTTGGAATAGACAGGCCTGAAGGAGCTGTATTCTGCACCCTGGAGACAGTACCCACAATATGCTAATTGATCTGTTGGGGCTATTGGAGATACATAAACAATTTTGTAAGAGCTAGAAGAGACTTGAGAAATGATTTAGCCAAACCCCTCATTTTTATGCCGAGAGGTGGACAGTCTGCTCAGGGTCTCATGGGTAAAACAAAGATTTCAAGCCTAAATCCTCTTACTTCAAAATCAGCCCTCGCTCCACTGCATTGAGACACTTCCCATTTGAAGATAGTTGGGGTGGATAGTGGTGGTGTGTATGTAGGGAAAGGTATTTTGTTATGTGCTCCAAATTCTGGGAATTCTAATATTACAGATTAAATATTAAAACTGTGCTGTAAATATATGACTTCTCCAAGGTAAATGGAAGCTCTTTATTTTCCTATTCTAACTCAATCTCCATTTCCCCTTGCATCCCCTTCTGTTTTAGGGATGGACAATACACCTTTCAGAGATATCCTGCTTCTCTAACCCTGCTGTCTGTCTGGCTCAGACCAGAAATGATAGAGAGAAAGCCATGAAGAGGTGGTCATATCTTCTGACCCAAGCATGAAAGGTTTGTGGGCACTGAAATCACTGACCTTCCACCTGAGGAGCTGAGAAAAGAGGAGTGCAGCTGGTGAAGGTGACAGCATCAAGGTGCTTTATAGACCTGAGAGGACTTATTGAGAGGAGGATGGGGAAGAGCAATAGGATAGAATGAGGAGGCAGCTAGGGATGCTCCTTGGCACCGGCTCCTTGGCAACGGTTACCTAGCAACCCTCCCCCCATCTTCCTCCCTGGTCTCCTGCAAGGAGCTAGAGAGCTTGGAGTGAATGACAATTTGGAGAAACAGCCACAGTCAGAAGATCTAAGAGGCTCTAAAGAAGATGGATAAGAAAATCGATGCATAATAAAAACCACAGGCAAAGCCACCTTGACGGAGGGCGGGTGGCTTTCTTCTCCCACCCCCTTCAGTCTTCTGAACTGAAGAGCTTCATTCCCAGCCTAGCATTCCTTTCTATTTCCCATTTTACCCCTTGGAAATTTAGAGGGGCATTTGCAGGAATTTCAGGGGGGAGAGGAAGAGGATTGGGACCTGGGGGATAACAAAACAAGGGCAAAGCAATAGGAGTAAAATAGAGAAGCCTAGGGAAAGGGATATATTTCAGCCGTACTGTGCATAAGGGAATGAGGTTAGACGGGAAGAAGAACTTTGAAACAATGGAGAATGGCAAGATATTGGAACTAGTTTCACATTCTATTTGGGAGGGATTTTAAATAGACAAATAGAGGCAGTTTTCTGAAGATAATCTATTGAGATAAAGTATTGCTTACAAGAAGGAGGGTACACGATTTGCACGTCAGAACCGCTACGGACCTCCACCAGAGTTTCCTCTGGCTTCGCCCTGCCCAGGCATAGATCACCATCTTTTTCCTTTTTTTTTGAATGAATTTTTAGTTTGTGGAATAAACCAAGCATTTCTATAATTTAGTATAATAAAAACATAAAACTACAAAATCTTACAACTTTCTATTCCTTTTAAATATATAATAAAATTATCATGAAATTTTCTTTTTCTTTTTTCTCCTTTCAAAAAATGATCTTTTAAGGTAGCCCTTTATGATTTAGTGATTAGTGCTCCCTTCTAATACTTTATCCTTATAGGAAAGATGGTCTTGCTAGCCTCTCATTTTATTTTGTTGTATTTGTGGCTGCTTCCATGATAAAATCCTAGCTCATAGCGGGTACCTCATAGGGCTAGGTAATGGTCCTGAACTGATATTTGTTCTAGCAGGAGGGTGCAGGTGACTGACCTACCTATACTAGTTCAGTTCAATCAGACAGACAGATCTTTGCTCCTAGGGAATCATGAATCCAGATTATGGATCATAGGATCATAGAGCCTAGGAAGCTTTGGGAGTTCAGGAATTTTGGTTTTGGCATAAACTTGGGGAGACAATGTGCACCTTGTCTCCTTACCCAGACTCACTCCAGCTCAGCCAGGCTGGGCATGTCACAGACCCTTTTGGTAATCAAATGAAATTGAAAGAACCCTGAGAACAGAATCATGTTTCTAAGTGCATAAATTAAAATGCACAAGATTACAAAGAAAACTGATTATATTGAAATACAATTATCAAAATATTTATAAAGGAATTCATAGACCTCAGACCACCTTAGAGGGCAGAAGAGGTGGTTGGTGGATCCAGATTAAGACCCCCTGATCTGCAGACTTGCAATTCATCTCATTTTCTGGGTAAAGTTAATTAGCAGAGCCTTAGGGATTCTGAGCTTGTCTCCCTATTGCTTCTTGTAATTAAATCTAAATTCTAGCTTCAAGGTTTTTGACCTATCACTACTATATCCTTCCCAATGCTTTAGTTCAATCACATGATTGTTTACTTCTCAACACCTTAAGTTTTGTCCATTTTCAATCCAGAGCATGCAAAGAAAAGAAGAGGAAATGTTTTCTAATAGGGAACAAAGGAGCAACAAGTTGGAAGGATGAGGGAAAAGTAGTATGTCATCTCTGGGGGTGAGGCTACTCTGTATAATCAGGGATGATTTCTAGGAGAAAGACAGTTCAGGAAGGGGATGGGAAGGGTTTCTCAGGCAGTAGAAATGGCCTATGTGAAAACTTGGAGAATAGGAGATGGTGATCAGCTGATTTGTTTAACCTGAGAGCTTGTGTTGAAGATTTACTACAGTATGAAACTAGTTAGATCTGGAGGGAAGTAGGGTTATTGATGATATAAATAGCTTATGTTTATATAGCACCTTACTATTTACCAAGCATTTTACATAAATTATCTTATCTGATTCACTGTGTGAAGGAAGAATTCCTACTGTACTGATAAAGAAATTAAAAGCTTGGGGAGGTTTTTGCTTTCACAGGTCACATTAACCAGTTTAAAAAAAAAAGTCTTGACAAATTGATGAGAGAGAATTTGTGTGTGTCATTAGTACTAGAAATCCTGTGGTGAAGGTAGGTGTTCAAACCTTGTTTTTATTTTGTTTCTGTTAT
This sequence comes from Myrmecobius fasciatus, assembly GCA_023553655.1. Lineage (NCBI taxonomy): Eukaryota > Metazoa > Chordata > Mammalia > Dasyuromorphia > Myrmecobiidae > Myrmecobius > Myrmecobius fasciatus. Next base: position 531,771 of record JAJPUD010000267.1, on the reverse strand, counting down.
TACCAGTCTTAATGCCTAGAGAAACCTTAACCCAAACATGGAAGAATTAGGATGCAATAGGCAGTTGGGAGTTACTGCAGCTTTCTAAGCAAGAATAAGATCAGGGTCGTTAGTGGTTCAGGAAGCTATGTAAGTGCTGCTGTGTAAAGGATAATTGGGAGTGGGAGGCCTCAAGAAGGCTGATGCTATAGTCCTGATCCAGCCCAGGGAAGGATTAGATTTGGGGAAAGAGCTGGTTGCTCAATGTCCTGGCTGGGCTGAAGGGGGAGGGGGTGAAGATACAGGGAGCACATTGTTTCCCCAAGCTTGCATCACAGACTTCTCCTGAACAAAACATTCTGTTTCCAACTCCAGCTGACTCATTCCTCCTATTCCCCCGCTTTTCCCCCTGCTAGAAGAGGTATCACTGAAAAGAGCTGGTGGGGATGGGAGTCAAAGAATGATGGGGCCAGGATGCTTAGGCTCTGGGGGTTTTTCTTCCCACCCTTATACCCTCATCTTTTTTTTTTTTT
>JAJPUD010000267.1:515820-526259 GCA_023553655.1 Myrmecobius fasciatus | reverse complement strand
TTTTTTTGCTTCAGAATCAGTCTAGAGGCTTCATATTTTGTTGGTTTGAGGGGAGGTTAGAGGAGGTTACAGAGAATCCTGTCTGATCTCCGCCACCATGGCTCCACCCCCCAGAAGCTTTTCCCTTATACCCTCATCTTGGGGAAGAGAAGGTGGAAAGTCATTCAGTCAGTCACTCTTGTTTCTGGACTAGATGGTCCAGTAGTTTCAGTGGTCTCCAAAGGAGAAGAATGTATAAGGTGATTGATTAGTGGACTGGCAAAAAGAATATACGGGCTGGCAACCTTCCTGCTTGTACTGGTGGTTTCTGACAGTGGCCCTAATTGGGTGGGTAGATCTTAGTTTTTTTCTGTCTCTTTCTGTGTTTCTCTTTCCATCTTTCTCAAAGGGTTGAAACAGATGCAGACTGAGCAAGGGGCACAGGGCAGCTTGGACTTTAGCAGTCCAGTCAGTCCCAGCCCTAGTCCCAGCTGGATACAGTAGTGGCTGTGATTGTGGCAGAGGAGAAGGTAGTAGCAGGGGCCTAGGAGGCAGTGAATTGTACATTGGACTCAACCCAGAACTTTTTGGTCCAGCTGGCTGGCAAAAGGGAGTAATAAATCAATCATTCAGCCAGCACTTAGTAATTATCTTCTAGGCACTGGGGTTACATAGACAAAATTGAAACAGACCCTGACTTCAAGTAGCTTTTAGTCTATCTGGGAAGACATGTTCATAGATAGGGTATCCCCAAGTCTTACTGTAGTTTTAAGCTCAATAAATTCATTAAGTTTAAAAAACATTTAATAAATTCATTAAATTTTTTAAAAGCTTAATAATGAAATTATCTATTTAATAAGATTAAAGTTCATTAAGACTTTAGCTATTATTATTAGCCAGTTAAAGACAATCTTTATTTTGAAATAATTTCTCCATTTATTGTTCACTTCTTCATAGGTTTCATAGTCTCATATATATGTGTGTATATATATATACATATATATGTGACTTTTCAATGCCTTCTGACAATTAGAAAGATCAGGAAAGGCTTCATATAAAAAGTGAGATGAGCTTTTGAAGGAGATTAGCAATTCTTAGAGGGGAGGAAAGAATATATTTTAGGTACAGGGAACAGTCAGTGCAAAGAAGCACCCAAATTGTCATTTGGATTATAGTCTAACGTGCATGAAAGGAAATAATGTTCCTAATTAATCTGGAAAAGTCAATGACCAAAGAGGCCAATGATGCAGAAACTTATGAAGAAGTGAACAATAAATGAAGAAATTATTTCAAAAGGAAGATTGTCTTTAATTGGCTAATAATAATAGCTAACATTTATGGAGCGCTTCCTATGTTCCAGGTACTAGGCACTTTACAATTATTATCTCATTTGATTTTTATAACAACCCTGAGAGGTAGATGGTATTATTATCTTTATTTACAGATGAGGAAACTGAGGCAAATAAAGGTTAAGTTACAGCTGGTATCTGAGGCTGGACTTGAATGAATTTAGGTCTGAAAGACTCTAAGTGCAGCACTCTATCCATTGTGCCAACTAGCTGTCCTACCTTTTAAGTCTCACTTAAAATCCTACTTTCTACAGGATGTTTTTCTCAACCTCTTTTAATTCTTATGTTCTTTCCAGAGCAGCTAGGTGGTAAAGTGGTTACAGCACTAGCCCTGGAGTCAGAAGGATCTGAATTAAAATCTGACCTTAGGCATTTATTAGCTGCATGATCCTGAACAAGTTACTTATCCCTGCTTATCTATCAAAATAAATTTACTGTGAAAAAAATTCTAATGCCTTTCCTCTGTTGATTATCCTCCAATTTATCTTGTATTTACCTGTTTTGCATATAGTTCTTTGCATGATATCTCCCCTTCCACTGCCTTTTGCTTCTCTTTGTATCCCTAGCACAGTGCCTGGAACATAGTAGGCACTTATCAAGTCCTTATGGACTGACACATCAATGTCATGGTTATGATAGGAAGCCCACATGTGGATTTTAGGCAACATGACAAAATAATCAATTTCAATCAATCATTCTAAATACTTGATATTTTCTTTAACTGATTCTCCACGTGGTACCTAGAATTGAAAACTGTTCCAGAGAGGGCTGAGCAGGGCATACTATAGTAGGACGGTTACCTTCCTGATCCCAGATGCTCTATCTGTCTCAGTGAAGCTTAGGATCATGTAAGTATTTCTGGCTGTCATGTCATTATTGCTTCATAGAGAATTTACCCAACCCCCTATATCATCTTTAGATGAACTACTGTCTAGCCACATTGTCTCCATCTTGTACTTAGTGATTTTCTTTAAATTCAAACATAAGACTTGATCCTTACCCCTATTGAATTTCATTTTATTAGATGTGGATCAAATTCTAGTCTGCCAAGGTATTTATCTATTCTGTCATCCACTGCATTAACTTATTTCTCCAAGCTCTGTGTCACTTGCCATTTGTATATTTCTTCAAGTCACAGATTTTTTTAAAGCATATATTCATTCCTGGGAGGCACTTCAATAAAGGCCTCCTTCCTAATCAATACTGAGTGATTAGTGGCTATTCTTTGGATTTAGCCAGTTGACCAGTTCCAAATCCACCTGACTGTAAGTTTGAAGGTAGCTCTCCATCTTTTACATAAGAATACCCCCAAAGACTTTGCTAAAAGATGGATAAACCATACAGCCTTCTCTTGATCTATGCTGTGGGCAAAGATGAGTCTAGTACGTGGTCTATTATGAAGCTGTTCTGTGGTTTGTGATCTTTCCTACATGATTATCAATCACCTCTTTAATTATAACTTTTAGAATTATTCCAGGAATCAAAGTAGCAAAGTAGTCATGCTGACGGGCCGATAAGGTAGAATGCTCTTTCCTCTTTTTTAAAAAAATATATAATTAGAGCATTTGATCCCCTCTTCTCCACTTCTGTGGCATCTTTCTTAATTTCTATTCTTCCAAAAGATAATTGACAGTGGCTCAATGATGACACCCACCAATTTTTTCAGTACAATGGAAGGTCATTTTCCTGGGCTTGACTTGGATTTATCTAGGGAAGCTTAAAGTGTACTCTTACTATTTTCTTACAGATTCTAAATTTTAATTCCATAGTAGTCATTTTAATTCTGTCCTTTCTATGCCAGAGATGATTCTCCTCATCAGAGAATGCAGAAATAAAGGTGGGAAATGCTACCTATTTTAAGTTCTCTATTGTCATCACCTCTTCCACCTCATCCATGATTCTTGTCCTTTCTTTGAATCTTCTGTTTTCCAATATAGCTCAGAAATGAACAAACCATATTGAAATATGTTTTGCACAATTCTACATGTATAACCTATATCAAATTGCTTGTTCTGCCATTGAGGAAGCAGGGTAGGAGAGAGGGAATAAAATTTTTAAAATTTTTATTTTATTTTTTAGCTGAGGCAATTGGGGTTAAGTGGTTTGCCCAGGGTCACACAGCTAGGTAGTGTTAAGTGTCTGAAGGCAGATTTGAACTCAGGTCCTCCTCACTTCAAGGCTGGTACTCTATCCACTGTGCCACATAGCTGCCCCTCAACATTATTTTAAAAAGAACATTGTAAGTTTTTACACATAATTTAAAAATAGAATTTTTAAAATTAAGAAAGAAACTAATTTATAAAAAATAAATATGTTTTATGTCAACTTTCCTCAACAGTTTTCCCTCATTCTGAAGTTTAGTGCTCCTGACACTATTCTTTGTATTACCTTTTGTTTTTGACTTCTTAGCTATCTTCTCTTTTTGGTTATGCCTTTAAAAATATGTTCATCATTGAGTTCTACTATGCATTGCTTTAGACCAGGGCTTCTTAAAGTTTTTCCACTTGAGATCTGTTTTGGCTTGAATAAATTGGGAAAAAATTTTATATCTGAGGTTTCTGATAAAGACCTCATTTCTAAAAGACACAGAGAATTGACTCAAATTTATAAGAATACAAACCATTCTTCAGTTGATAAATGGTCAAATGATATGAACAGACAATTTTCAGATGAAAAAATTAAAAACATTTCTAGTCATATGAAAAAATGCTCTAAATCACTATCGATCAGAGAAATGAAAATTAAGACAACTCTGAAACACACCTCTCAGATTTGGCTAAGATGACAGGTAATGATGAATGTTGGAGGGGATATGGGAAAACTGGGACACTAATACATTATTGATGGAGTTGTGAACTGATTCGACCATTCTGGAGAGCAATATGGAACTATGCTCAAAGGGCTATCAAACTGAGCATACCCTTTGATCCAGCAGTCTCTCTATTAGGCCTATATTTACCAAAGATATCATAAAAAAGGAAAAAGGATTCACATGTACAAAAATGTTTGTAGCAGCCCTTTTTGTAGTGGCAAAGAACTGGAAATTGAGTGGATGCCCATCAGTTGGAAAATGACTGAATAAGTTGTGGTATATGAATGTTATGGAATATTATTGTTCTGTAAGAAATGACCAGCAGGATGATTTCAGAGAGGCCTGGAGAGACCTACATGAACTGATGCTGAGTGAAGTCAGTAGAATCAGGAGAACCTTATTCATAGCAACAACAAGATTATATAATGATCAATTCTGATGGACGTGATTCTTTTCAACAGCAAGGTGATTCAAACCTCTTCCAGTGATCTTGTGAGCAAGAAAGCCATCTTTCTTCCCAGAGAGAGGACGTGGAAACTGAATGTAGATCACAACATAGCATTTTCACTCTTTTTGTTGCTTTTTGCTTGCATTTTGTTTTCTTTCTCATTTTTTCCCCTTTTTGATTTGATTTTTCTTGTGCAGCATGACAATTGTGGAAATATGTATAGAAGAATTGTACATGTTTAACATTGAATTACTTGCCATCTAGGGCTGGGGGTTGGGAGAAGGGAGGAAGAAAAAAATTTGGAACACAAGGTTTTGTAAAAGTGAATATTGAAAATTATGTATGAATATGTTTTGAAAATAAAAAGTTTTTTTAAAAATTACAAAAAGAGAAATTTTTTTATTAAAGCTTTTTATTTGTATAACATATGTATAGGTAGTTCCTCAGCATTGATCTTCACAAAGCTTTCCATTACAAATTTTACCCCCAGTCCCCTCCCCTCTCCTAGATGTCAGGAAGTCCACTATATGTTAATAATGTTGAAATACTTGACAAGTTGTGCAAGAAAAATCCTATCTACAAGAAAAAAAAAGAAAATCAGAGAAAGGAAACACAATGCAAGCAAATATCAATAGATATCATAAAAATGTTACGTTGTGGTCCATATTTCATATCCCTCTCTCTGGGTGCATATAGTTTTCTTCACTGAACAATAGGAACTGGTTTGAAACATTCCATTGTTGCAGAGAGCCATGTCCATCAGAGTTGATCATCATGTAATATTGTTGTTGCTGTGTATAATGATCTCCTGGTTCTGCTCGTTTCACTCAGCATCAGTCCATGCAAGTCTCTCCAGGCCTCTCTGAAATCGTCCTGTTGGTCGTTTCTTACAGAGCAATAATATTCCATAACATTCATATACCATAATTTATTCAGCCACTCTCCAATTGATGGGCATCCATTCAGTTTCCAGTTTCTAGCCACTACAAAAAGGGCTGCTACAAACATTCTTGCACATGTGGGTCCCTTTCCCTCCTCTAAGATCTCTTTGGGATATAAGCCCAGTAGAAACACTGCTGGGTCAAAAGGTATGCACAGTTTGATAACTTTTTGAGCATAGTTCCAAATTGCTCTCCAGAATGGTTGAATCTGTTCACAGTTCCACCAACAATGTATTAGAGTCCCAGCTTTCCCACATCCCCTCCAGCATTCATCATTATCTTTTCCTGTCATTTTAGCCAATCTGACAGGTGTGTAGTGGTACCTCAGAGTTGTCTTAATTTGCATTTCTCTGATCAATAGTGATTTGGAGCAACTTTTCATATGGCTAGAGATGGTTTTAATTTCATCATCTGAAAATTGTCTGTTCATATCCCTTGAGCACTTATCTATTGAAGAATGGCTTGAATAAAAAGAGAGAAATTTTTGCTTGACCCCCACATAGGTAGGTATATAAAATAGATATACAAATCAATTTACTGATAATAAATCATAATGAAACTTACTTAAAAACAATTCTGTAGTATATGTACATATATAGTATGTACACACACACACACATATATATATATACTTTTACCATTTATTAAAGATGAAAGCAAATTTGTATACTAATGAGATGGATATGCTTTCTAATTTTTACATAGAGAATTAAATCTTGGTGGAATATTTGATAAATTTTACTGTTGCCAAATTTTTCAAGACCCCATATGGGGACTTGACCCAAAGTTTAATTCCTTTTCAGAATTTTTTGTTTGTAGCTGTGAAGACTTACCTATATTTTTTTCAGAAGCCTTTGGAATGTGCTTTCTCTAAACCTAGAGTGCATATTAGACTATTATCAGGCATTTTTCTATTCTTCTGTCATAAATTTCAAGATAGAGTAATCATTTTTCCCCCAAATTCCCATCATTTTTGCCTTAACAATGGTTCTATCTTGGATTCCTTGATATATGGATGTATTTCATGTAAAGATATAAACTTGGAAAAAACTAAAGAAATTTTTTTAAAAGGAAAAAATAGCCATTTAATCAGGTTGATATTGGAAGTACTTCTAAAGTGCTCTTCCACTTTTGGGTGTAATTTTCTTTTTTTAGGTAGGGGAAGAGAACTAGGAGAAAGCATGGCTTTTGGAGTGAGGGCCTGGGTTCAAATTCCATGATTTACAGCTTTTTAAATTGTTGTTCAGTTATGTCCAACTCTTTATGATGCCATTTGGGGTTTTCTTGGCAAAGATACTGGAGGAGTTTGTCATTTACTTCTTCAGCTCATTTTACAGATGAGGAGACTGAGGCAAATTAAGTGACTTGCCCAGAGTCACACAGCTAGTAAGTGTCTGAAGCTGGTTTTGAACTCGGAAGATGATTCTTCCCGACTCCAGGCCAACCTAGCTGCCCCAACTTACAACCTAGTTGACCTTAATTACTTAATTTCTCAGGACTAAGTTTCCTTATCCATAAAATAAAAAGATTGGACTAGATTATCTTTGAAGTCCCTTCCAGTTTTATATCTTTGATCCTTTGATGCATGGGAGTCTTTTTGGAAATGAGAGAGGCAGGGGATAGTATTTCAACTGCAGGAATAAGAAAGTGGCTGATGCAAAAAAGTGTGATATTTTGTTGCCAGCAACTGTCACTTTCACCTTTGCAAGCATCTTTCACTCTTTTCTTTCTTCTGACACTGTCACCATTTTGGTGCAAGCCCTCATCACCTCATGTCTGGACTATTGCAATAGCCTGCTAGTGTGTCTATTTGCCCCAAGTCTCTCCTCACTCCAAATCTATTCTCTATTCAGTCATTAAAATGATTTTCCTAAAATGTAGGTCTGATCATGTCATTCCCTCTTTTCCCCAACTTCATAAACTCCAGTTGCTCCTGTTGCCTCCAGGAGCAAATACAAAATGCTGTTTGATTTTCAAAGTTCTTTATAATCTAGTCTGCTCCTATCTTTCCAGTCCACCTTATTTGCCCACACATACTCTTTAATGAAATGCCACTGGCCTCCTGGCTGTTCCATGAATAAGACACTCCTTCTCTTGGCTGTGGGTATTTTCTTTGACTATTACTCATATTCTCCCTCCTCATCTCCATCTATTGCCTTCTGCCTTCTGAATCTTCCTTTAAGTCCCACTTCTTAATCATTATTTCATGTGATCTTCACAATAACCATTATTATCCTGCTTTTACAGATAAGGAAACTGAAGCAAACAGGTTAAGTGACTTGTCCAGGATCACATTGCTATTAAGTGTCTGAGCATTATTCTGTACATAGCTTATTTGTTTGATGGTTCCCTTCAGATTGTGAGTTTCCTGAGGGTAGGGACATTTTTTGCCTCTTTTTGTATCCCTAATTTTTAGCACAGTGCCTGGTACATAGTAGGTACTTAATAAATGTTTATTGACTATCTTCAAATTGGCTCTATTTTCTATACTTTTCTATATTCTATATATTTCTATACTTTGTATATCTCAGAAGTCTTGGTATCCTGTAACATCCTTCTACCTTTCTGACTCCCTTCTCCCATCCTCTTGGAACCATCATTTTGAAAAAGAGCCCCAGGCCTGCCATTTTTCATTCCTCTTCCAACTCTTTTTCTGGATTCCACCAGCATACCACCCAACAGGTACTTTCCCTTCCCCCCATTTTCAGTTCCCTTTTAAATGTTTTCTTCTTAGGGGTAGCTAGGTAGATAAAGTTAAATCTGAAATGGGTAGAGTTGCTCAGTTTCCTCACAGCCATCTCTTCTCCTCTAATATAAAATGTGGGGCTGAGTTTTCACAGAACTGTGAGTTCATAAAAGCTGAAAAAGATTATGTTAAGTCATCTTAATCATTCCCCTGCCTTCAGGCAGGGTCTCATCTGAAATCCATCTCAGCCAAATCAGAATTCCCTCTGAGTATAAAGCACAATACCTAGCTGCTCTCAGTTATTGATTTCATAGGTAAACTGTTCCCTTCTTATCCCCTCATCTTCTTCACAGGCTGACTCTCTATATAGAGGGTCAATAGAGCAGCCAATAGAGGGGAAGAAAGATTTGGGGGGAGAGAGGTTAGAAAATAGAGATTTGTAACAATCTATCCCCCTTTAGAGAGTAGTATCAGAACAGAGTGTAAGAATGGTGGTATGCAGTTTCATTTTAGAATTATCTTTGAAAGAGGAGGGAACTGAGTCAGGAAAATGGATTGGTTGGATGAACAATAATATACTTCTGGATCTCATTTTTATATTATTTTTGGACAGCTTTCTCCATCTTTCTTCCTTTTTTTCCTCTATATATCTCAAAGCACATAACTTTTTTTCATCCTTCTTGTATCCCCAAGTCATATTCTGCCCTCATTTTCTCAAATGTTGCAGTGTAGAATGCCATCCTTGGACTAAGTGTATACATATATGTACATATATATATATATATATATATATATATATATATATATATATATGTCACTGAACTTTGCATATCCCTGGGCTATGTATATTTGTGCTTGGGTTGTATGTCTCTGGGCTGTGTCTATGAGGGGTCGCTGAGGGGGAAATGAGAAATCCTGTCTCATGGTCCCCAGTTTGGGATGGAGGGAGGAATAGGTATGGAGATGGTTCTAGATGGTTTCATCTCTATTTGTCTTTTTTGAGATTGTTTTATGACTAGAGACTAGAATAAAGAGCCCAGGCTGGAGAAAATGAAGAACAAATAGAGCTATAAAAGACCCTGATAAATTTCTTCTCGGCCCAGAATGGTCTTTGGTGCCTTTCTTGAGGATCTCAGAGTAATTTGGAAACACTAATTAAGTCTCAGAGCCCCCTGTGGGGCTAGAGCACTGGCAGGATTGGGGAAGGAAGGATGGAGAGAAATTCCTCACTTCTCCCTGTTTTCTCCTGGGACCTTGGTTCTCCAGCTCCCAGGCTGTAGATTGGAAGTAGGGCTGTGAGCTTTACTTGGATGTCTCCCTCGTGCCTAATAGAGAAGAAAAAAGATGGGAGGGGAGAAGACTGATGGTTTAGAACAACTCCCCTCCCAGTCCAGGAAGGAGTGATATGGATAGAAAGCATAAGGATAGGATGTTGATAGGAGTTATTGAGAAAAGAGGGGTCCATAGAGTAATGGGGTACTATATTGAAAAGCTATGAGGATAGGGAGGGTAAGGGGGCTCACCTGGGGCAGAGGCAGAATGAAGATCCATTAAAATCAAGAGCCAGAGTGCAAGTGAGGTGAACTCAAACTGGGGGGCTTTGAGAGCAGATAGGTCTGGACTGGGAAGCTATAAAAATGTCTGATCTGCATAAGGAGTATTGTTGGGATTGAAGAAGCTCTGAAAATAGGCAGATTGGATTAAAGGAACTAGAGAGGATAGAATCTGCTTTGAATGGAGGGAGGTTAAAGTCTCTTGTGCTAAATTCAGTAAAAAGGAGGACTTTCTTTTTTTTTCCTATGAAGGTATTAATGGTTTGGAGAGTTTCACCTGAGCAGAATGCTTGAAAAGAGAGTAAGCCATCTCCCTAATCTTTTTCTTTCCATTTCTCCTACCTCCTCTCCCCCTTCTTTTCCTTCCTCATCCTTCACCCTTTCTCCTTTTCTTTCCCTTTCTCCCTTTTCTGTTCCCTCCTTCTTTCTACCTTTTCCTATTCTTTCCATCCTTCCCCCTTTGCCTCTCTCCTTTCTTCTTCCCCTCCCCTTTCCTCCATCCCTTTCTCCTTCCCTCCTTCCCTTTCTCTTTCTTTTCCTCTCCCTCTCTCTTATTCTCCCTTTCCTCCCTCCTTCTTCCCCTCTCTCTCTGTGCCTCTCCCCCCTTTACTCCTCCCTCTCTTCCTCTCTCTGTGTATCTGCCTCTCCCTGTCTCTCCTCTCTCTCTTTTT
>JAJPUD010000267.1:431699-515810 GCA_023553655.1 Myrmecobius fasciatus | reverse complement strand
GGGGGGGGTTCACGAAAGAGGACTGGAAAGGGAAAAGGACAGAGAAGAAAGCATTGACTAATGGTCCTCAGTCTTTGGAGGACTGAGAGGAAAAAATTGCTGACCACTCTTTCCCCCCCAAAAAAGACTGAGCCTCAAACAGGAAGGATTCTGGGTTCCTCACTGGGAGAGTTAGTGAACCTGCTTCCCAGGGGAATTATCTAATTTTTCCCTCTGAAAATCTCGGCTTTGTAGAGCAGTGAGCCAATTCAAAGGCAGGAGACTAGCAGATTTGACCTTTGGAGGCCACCTGATGACTCTCTGTCCACCCCCTCACCTGTCAGACTCATCCATTCACCCTCCCTGAAACACGCTTGATGACTTGACAATAGCCAATTAGGCGTTAACACATCTATCTCTCTGGGTATCTAGCCATCTTTATGGAGAACAGGATCTTAAATCTCTGTTCACCAGGACAGCCAGAGGCTCAGGCTAAATGGTGGAAAGAGCTGTAGACATTTTTCATAATTATAATGACTTTTTACAGGGAGAGTCATAACTCCTGTTCCTGACAGTGTGAGAGAGATGCAAAGAATAGGGGTTGGATGCCTGTCTTCCTCAGTCTAGCTGTCCTTTCTACCATTCTGAGCAGATATGCAAAATGCAGGGGGTGAATTTATTTCATCCATTCAACAAACATTGGACATGTCTTATGTGTCCTGTCTTGGAGGCTGGGGTGGGGAGATCAGATTCAAAAGGGGAAGACATATAATTCCTCCTTTCAGGAAACTCCCCAAGGAGTTACATTCAGGAGATACAAAAAGAAAAAAAGATAAAAGGGGGAAGATATCCTGGTTATTATGTAAGAGAAGAATAGGGATATGAAATACAGTTGAAAAGGAAAATGAAGGAAGAAGAAAAGTTCTCATAATCTGGAGTCTGTAAACTGTTTTTAGTTTTTAAAAAATATTTTAATAAAAATTGCACATATTTAACCTATATCAGATTACTTATTGTCTTGAGGAGGGGGGAGGTAAGGGAGGGAGAGAGAAAAATTTGAAACACAAAGTCTTAGAAAAATGAATGTTGAAAACTATCTTTACATGTATTTAGAAAAATAAAATACTTTTGAAAATTTAAAAATATATTTTTTATAACATTGGCTTTCCTTTGTAATCCTATGTATTTCATTTTTATGTATTCTGAGAAGAGGTCCATGATACAAAACATAAACAGATTACATATAATATGACACAAAGTATAAAATATTATTTTGTCATGAAATAATAAACATATATGACATAAACTATAAACATACATAATTATATGACACAAAATATAAACATTATTTTGTGTCAAAGAATACATAGTTTGCTTATATTTTTATGTCATGGACCCCTTCTCAGAATGCATAAAAATGAAATTCATAGGATTACAAAAGGAAGCCAAATATATTGTTTGATATACCATATGTAATGGATTCATATTATCATGTAAAATATCTGTAAAGGAAGTAGTTATGAGCAAAGAAAGTGTTCTCTTCAGAGGTCAGAAAGAGTGAGATATGGATGAATTTAGGGCTACAAATGTTTGTGGGTCATTAAAATTCCTTTCACCTGGGATTAATGAGGTTAGATATCCCTCTCCTACTCCTTGATTCGCTTGGAAGCTGAATAGGTAGAATGGGGAGTTGTCCCTCTAGCCCACACTATACCTGGTGGCAGATAATTCCTGGATTGTCACTAGCAAGTAGGTGTGCTATTATTCTTAACCAATTTGGCAAAATGGTCAGCTAGTATCTTCAAAGAAGAAATATATTGGGGGGAAATTTTCTTCCTGTTTTGGGATTTGGCTCTTTTCTCCTTTGTAAGGTGCTTTCTGTTTAGTCCCTTTGTTGTTAATTGTTCAGTCACGTCCCAGTCTTTGTGACCTCATGGACCATATCCCACCAACATGGTCTGTGGGGTTTACTTGGCAAAGATACTGGAGTGGAGTGGTTTGCCATTTTCTTCTCCAATGGATTGAGGCAAACAGGTTAAATAATTTGGCCAAAGACATACAGCTAGTGAGTGTCGGAGCCTGGATTTGAACTCAGCTTTTCCTGATTCCAGGTCTACACTCTATCCATTGAACCCCTTAGCAAGCCCCATCCAATTTATCTTCATAGTTCATTCCTATTCAACAGCTCTTATCTGACTCTTCTCCTCACCCCAGCTACAATTAACCAGCAAAGATCTATAAGCCCCGACTCTATGCCAAGCGCTATCCCAGGGCCTTTCAGATTCAAAGATAAAAATGAAAAAATAATTTCTGCTTTCAAGGAACTCATTGGGGAAAATCATAAGTAAACATTTAACTATAGACAAAATAAATCCAAAGTATTGGGAGAGGGGAAAGTCCTAGAAGCTAGAGGGATCTGGAAAGACTTTTATGTAGAAGGTGTATGAGTTGAGTTAATTCAAGAGGCAAAGATGGAAAGCAATGCATTCTATTCATGGGGGAACAGCTTGGGCAAAGACAGATACAAGAGATGGAAGACTATCTCCAGTTTGGACTGTAATAATTATAACGACAGCAAAAATAATAACAACTACCATTTATATAATACTTTAATGTTGGCAGAAATCTTTACAAATATTTCATTTTAATGAAACAAACCCAGAATGTAGGTGCTATTAACATCCTGATTTTACATATTAGGAACTGAGGCAAACAAAAGTTCAAGGAAGGAATTGAATTCAGGTCTTCTTAACTCTAGATCTGGTACTTTGTCTCCACTGTACCACCTTGCTGCTACAGAGTAAAGGAAAGGGAATAATGTGTATGTAATAAGGCTGGAAAGAGAGGTTGGAGCCAAATTATGAAAGATCATAAATGTCAAACAGAAGGGCTGGTCTTTGATCATAGAGAGAATAGAGAGCTACTGCAGTTTATTGAACAGAGGAGTGACATGGCAAGATCTGGTTTAAGGAAAATCACTGGCAGTGTAAAGATGGTGAATTGGAGAGAGTGGGAAGGAAGGAAAGGAATAAATATTTATTTAGCTCTTACTATGTGCCAGGCATTGTGGTAAGTGCTTTTTGTAAATATTTTCTAATTTGATCCTCCCAACAACCCTAATGAAATATACTATTATTATCACTGCCATTTTACAATTTAAGAAACTGAGGCAATCAGAGGTTAGCTGAAGAGGTCACAGACTTGGAGCAAGGAGACCCTTTAGGAGGCTATTGAAATAGTCTAGTAAAAGGTGATAAGCATTACTTAAGCAGATGATTTACCAAGTATTCTTCTCACCATATTCTTTTTTTAATCCTTTGGAATCCATGGAAGTGGTGAAATGCTAGTATTGAAAAAATGAGCCTTTGCTATCATGGGAGTAAAGGAACTTTGCAATTTCCCCCAAACAATACAGCATATTCTCTTCTTTCTATTCAATATTTGTTGTCCATCTGTGTGATTTGTCCCACATATACATACTAATGGATAAGGTTCATAGGTTGCCCATGCAAATACATGTTTGTAATCTAGGTATAATAGATATTATTCATCCATTTAATCTTTACTGTGTGGATGGTTAGTGAATTTTCCAATCGCTTGTTCTTTCCTGTGTGGAATGATTATGCATCTCCTCCAGAAGACTTTGAAATATTTTTGGGCTTGATGCAAACAGCATAATAATACAAAACAGGGGCATCTGAAGTACCATGGGGATTCCTAGACTCTGTGTTGGATCTCCTTCATTACAATGGCCAAGACGTTTGGTGAACCTTCTCCTCCTTAGTTTTCCTTGTTTGATTTTTACTATCAGAGGCTTGCTAATTAGAGTAGTTTCTGTGTTTATAACTTTCAAGGAATCTTGAATAATTTCAATTTATTTATGGGAGGCACCTTATTGTAAACAATCATCTAAGAAGGTGTTTTGTTCTGTGAAATCAAATGCTTCTTCATAATCAACCAATATAGCACAGTAGGATTTTATATTCTCTACATCTTTCAGCTAATTGTGAAATGGAAAAGATATGGTCCATTGTTGTATGCTGCTTGTAAAAACTTATTTGTTCCCTCCTAATACTTTAATTGAACCTGTCCTTGGTTTGACTCTCATAAAAATTTCAAGTCTGCATAGGAGAGTAAGCATCTAGGTGGGGCAGCTAGATGGCGCACTGGATAGAGTGCATAGAATGTTGAACGTGGAGTCAGGAATACTCATCTTTTTGAGTTCAAATCTGACCTCAGATTTACTAGCTATGTGATCCTGGGTAAATCACTTAATCCTATTTGTTTCAGTTTCGTCTGTAAAATGCGATGGAGAAGGGAATGCCATGTTACTCCATTACCTCTGACAAGAAAATCCCAAATGGAATCATGAAGAGTTGGACATGGCTGAAATGACCGAAAAACAACAAAAGCATCTAGGTTGATAGTTATGAATCTCTGAGTTGTCTTTTTTCTTTAGTACTTCCTTTTGGTATCTTCATTTCCTTTAGTAAGGTTCCTCAACACCTGACAGTTATATCACCTCCAGCACAGATCTCCTTTATATGCATTTAAAAATAAACTATATAGGACAGTTTTTATTAATTTCTTATTCAGCACTTTAGTTCTTTGTATATTCAGATGTGTGTATTTGTTAATGGTTGTTAAATTTACAACAAAAATTTAATATGAAAAAAAGAAATGATAAGACATGAATTAGTGTTGTGGTTGAATTCGTAGAGCAGGGGTCATCATGCTATGTCTGGGGGCCCACTCCATGGGGCGCAGGAGAGGAGAATGATTTTTACATGTTTAAATTAAATAAGGCTTTTTTTAAATGTAAAAAACCATTATTAATTTCACATAAAAAAAGGCTGACATGCTGAATTTGGCCTCCTTGAATAGTTTGCCAATCCATAGAAAGGAGGGAACAAAGGTAAGAGAAATTTGGCAATTCATATATGGGGGAGAGAGAGAGAAGTGGAGAGTGACCTTAAGATCTCCTCAACAGGGGATGAGGAAGTTCGAAAAAGGAGTGGGGGAGAAAGATCATGAGATACTTATGGGACATCCGGGCTAGAGCTGTATATTTTGATCCAAATCCTTTAATTCTTTTCCCAGATTATACTCTATTCCTCGAGTCACTTCTGATCTTCTCACAATGCATCCTTTTCATTGGCCATATTCCTTCTTCCAGGAAGGCTTTGTCAGATTGATTAGAGAAGAGATAATGACTTTCTGTCAGAATAATTTTTCATTTAATATCTAATTGGTCATGTCACTTCTTTGCTTAAAGATCTTGTTTCCTGAGTAAAGTTTAAACTCCTCTGACTGGTATTTGCAGCCCTTTATAAACTGGAACTACTCTGCTTTCCTAACCCAATTTTCTTCCCCTCTATGCCTCTTTCTCCAATCAGATTGTACTACCCTCTATCACATGTTCAATCATTGCCTTCTTTGGTTTCTTTGCCTTTGCTCAATTATTCCTACATCTGGACTGCTATTAGTTGGTTGGTTGCCCTTTCTTCTCAAAGAGAATCAAAATGACATCACTATGTGGGAGTCAAGACACAATGCATCCGACTATGACGGATCAGACAATATGAGCTTGGAAGGCTCCAGTACAGGTTGGGCACAAATTGTCCATATGAACATTTGGAGTGGAGATGACTTTAAATTTGCACATTTCTTGTTTCTTTTGAACTATTGCAATTCTGCTGTGTTCGTAAAACACAGTGCCTTCTTTGATGTGGGCATACCATGAGGGGTGGTCCTTTGCTAGTATCTCCCATATTATGTAATTGATTCCAAAGTTCTTCAGAGAGACCTTGTATTGCTAGTACTGACCTCTATGTGAGCACCTACTTTGTGTGAGTTGTCCTTATTGTCTTTTAGACAATAGTACATTTAGCATTTGAGCAATGTGGCCAACCCATTGGAATTGTGTTCTCTGAGAAGAGTGGGAATGCTTGATAATTTAGTTTGAGAAAAAATTTTAATGTCTGGTCCCTTATCTTGGCAGACTACAACAATGACTATGACTATTATTACTACCACTGCTATCACCACCACCATCTCCACCAGTACCACCACCACTGCTACTATTCCTCCTTCTCCTCCTCTCACATTATCACCCCCACTACCACTATTACTCCTCCTCCTCTTCTCACTATTACCACCACCACCATCATTACTGTCACCACCACCAGTACTACTACTACCATTTAAATATACTTACTATGTGTCAGGAACTGTGCTAAGCACTTTATAAACATCATCTCATTTGATCCTCACAATAACACTGGGATGTTAAGTACTGTTATGATCCCTATAATGGAGGTTACATGACATGTCCAGGGTCACATAGCTAGTATGAGTCTGAGGCTAGATTTCAACTCAGGTCTTCCGGACTTCTGCCTGGCACTCTATCCGTTGTGCCATGTAGTTACCCCCTTCTTCATCTGTTGAATTTCTATCCATCTTTTAAAAACTAGCACTCTAAGATGCCCTTCATGAGACTCCAAGTCAAAAGTGACCTTTCCCTTCATGCTTCATGTATTATTTGGTTCTGTAACTCTAACATTCTCATGAAATGTTATATATGATATCCTTCTTAGTACCTTAATTCTGACTAGATCTAGTTCCTTAAATCAGTCAGTCAATTAATTAACATTTTTTTTCTTTTTTCTTTTTGCTGAGGCAATTGGGTAACCCCAATGACTTGCCCAGGGTCACACAGCTAGGGAATGTTAAATGTCTGAGACCAGATTTGAACTCAGGTCCTCCTGACTTCAGGGCTGTTGCTCTCCCCATTGTGCCACCTAGCTGCCCCAAATTAACATTTATTAAATATCTTTTATGTGCTAGATATGATAGGAAAAGTTTATTCTCTGAACAATATGTCTCCGCATTAGACTGTGGGCTTTTCAAGGACAGGGACTTTTTTGGTCTTTCTTTGCATCCCTAGTGCTTAACATAGTGCCTGATACATAATGGGTGATTAATAAATGCCTTTTGAGTGACTTACTGACTCTTATACCTAACCCAGTACTTGAAGTGCAGTAGCTTCTTAATAAATGTAAAGAAAGGTTGTTTCTTTCCTCCTCCCTTGATCAGATAGATGTGTGATCTCCCCCTCCTTAATAACTTTGTCCCCCCTATCTCCAGGTTCTACTAATTCCCTAATTTGTTTACAGTGTAAATAATTCCTCTTTGTTCATATCTGTCTTTTGCCAATGTATATTATTTAATTATCTGTCCACCCTCCCATGTGACCTCATTTTTGAAGCTGGGAGCCCCTGAGGTGAGAATCTAAGTGTCTGTATGACTTGCTCTGTCTTGGCCTAGAGTTATTTAGGCTGAATACATGATACTCAGTGATGATGAGAGAAGAGATAAACTGTTCCCAAATAATATGATCTGTGCAGATAACCCTGAACCCCTTCTGTCATTAGAAGGTTTGGAGGTCAAGTAAATTGCCTCTGCAAATCATTCTTTTGGCTATTTAGACATAACCCTACAAAGGATCTACAAAGTCAGTCAGTCAATAATCAACAAACATTTGTTATGTGCCTTCTCTGTGTTAGGCATTATGCTAAGAGATGCAAAGAGAGGCCAAAGGCAATACCTGTTCTCGGGGAGCTCAGGGGAAGATTTGTGAAAACCTTTATGTACAAACAAATTGTAGACAGGATAAATAGGAATTATTCAACAACAAGGAGATGCTAGATTTAAGATGAATGGAGAATGGCTTTCTATAGAAGGTAGAATTTTATCTGGCACTTGAAGGAATCTAAGAGGTAGGGATGGGGAGGAAAGAAATTCCAGTATGAGAAGTCAGCAAAAATGCTCAGATTGGGAGGTAAGAATCTGGTGTCCAGAAAGGACTTTACTGAATGTGGTAATACCATAACAAAAATGGTTTTCTCTACCTCCTCCTTTACCCATTAGACCAACTATTGGGGGAAAAGAATTAACAGTAGACATTAGAAGAAGACACTCCAACCCATAATTCCTAAATAGTTTCTTGGGAGAGCACCTTTAGGCCTGAAGGAGTAGGAAATGAATTTCCCTTTCCTAGAAACTTTCCCACCCCTCACTCCTTTTACTGCAGGCATCCTGAAATCCTATGATGCTTAGAATGGCATCAAAGACCTTTCTTCCTATTCTTTTTCCAGTCTCTGAACAGGTTGATTCCAATCTCACTGCTCCATTTATTTACCATCTGGAATTCTAGCAGTCGAGGGATCAGGAATATATCAAACTTCCTACTTTAGTCTGGACATTTTTCCTAGTTCAGGAAGCAATTAGTCTGAGCGAGACAGAAGTGAGAGTGTAGGAGCAGAATATATATCCTTTTTAAAATAATTTAGTAACAACCCTAGGTAAGTGACCAATAATTTATAGAGTCAATTCTTTTTATAGAGATATTTCCCTGCTGCTCAACCAGCCAGCTTGCCGGTTTAGAGGATTAATCTTTGACGTAGTAAATATGCTCAAGTTGTAATTCAGTTGAAGGGATAAAGGGAACTTAGACTTGTCATGTGGAAGGGAAAAAAATTAAATGGATTTGTTCCAGTACCACCCTAGTAACTCCCTTTGCTTCTTGTGTCAGAGAATCCTAGGATCTGGGATTTAGAGGTAGAGATCATCTGATCCAAAGGTGCTATATATAGGACTCTGGGGCTGGCAACACTTCCAGCTGCTGCCAGATCCACATTAAAATATAATTGGGAATTATTGAGAATATTTGATTTAATAAATTTATTTAATAAATAAAAATACAATAGAACCCAAATAATATTAATATATGTTTTTCCAAGACAATTCCAAGCCAAGTATATTTTGTTGTTGTCAGTGTTGTTGTTGAGTCAACTCTTCATCACCTCATTTGGGGTTTTCTTGCCATTTCCTTCTCCAGATCATTTTGCAGATGAGGAAACTGAGGCAAACAGGGTTAAGTGACTTGCACAGGTAAATACAGTAAGTATGTATGAGTAAGTGTCTGAGGCTGGATTTGAACTCATGAAGAGGAATCTTCCTAATTCCAAGCCCAGTGCTCTATTTATCTTGCTGCCTGACAGGGAGCCTTAGGTATTGTTTTTAGAGGCTCTGTTTATATTTGAGTTTGATACCACTGTTCTAGTCCAACATCCTCATTTTTAATTTTTTTTTATTTTATTAAAGCTTTTTATTTTCAAAACATATGCATGGATAATTTTTCGACACTGACCCTTGCAAAACCTTGTGTTCTGAATTCCCCCCTTCCCCCACCCCTCCCCTAGATGGCAAGTAATCCAATATATGTTAAACATTTTCAATTCTTCTATACATATTTCTACAATTATCATGCTGCACAAGAAAAATCAGATCAAAAAGGGAAAAAAAAGAAAAAAGAAAACAAAATGCAAGCAAACAACAACAAAAAGAGTGAAAATGCTATGTTGTGATCCACACTCAGTTCTCACAGTCCTCTCTCTGAGTGTAGATGGCTCTCTCTATCTCAAGATCATTGGAACTGGCCTGAATCATCTCATTGTTGAAAAGAACCACGTCCCTCAGAGTTGATCATAGTATGGTCTTCTTGTTGCCGTGTACAATGACCGCTTGGTTCTGCTCATTTCACTTAGCATCAGTTCACATAAGTCTCTTCAGGCCTCTCTGAAATCATCCTGCCAAGTCCAATATTTTAATCAGGGCCATCTAAACTCTTCTGTCAATTACCTCCTCATTTTACTCTTGTTTCTTGTCACAGGGATGTGTTGGGGATTTCAATGTGAGTGTATACACTTGGGGAATCATCTCTTTTTCCTTTTGCTTTTCCAACATCAGGATCTTTTCCTATGAATTAATTGTCTCATTATGTGACCAAAATATTTAAGCTTCAGCTTCAGTATTTGACCTTTCAATGAATAGCCTGAATTAATTTTTTTAAGTATTGATTGATTTGATCTTCTTCTTGTTCCAGGGAGAACCAAAAAATGTCTTCTCTACCACCACAGTTCAAAAGTGTTGATTCTGTGGTCCTCAGCTTTCCTTATAGTCCAATTCTCACAGCCACATATTACTACTGGAAAAAATATAGCTTTAACTATACAGACTTTTTTTTTTTTTTTTTGCTTTTTGCTGAGGCAATTGGGGTTAAGTGACTTGCCCAGGGTCACACAGCTAGGAAGTGTCTGAGACCAGATTTGAACTCAGGTCCTCCTGACTTCAGGGCTGGTGCTCTAACCACTGCGCCACCTAGCTGCCCCTAACTATACAGACTTTTAACAGCAAAGTGATGTCTCTGCTTTTTAGTCTGCTGTCCTGATTTGCCATGGTTTTCCTTCTAAGGAGCAAACATACATTTGCTTAGAGGCAAAGGGATGATTGCAACGATTCCTCCATATCAGTCCTGAGATCTCTCATTCACAGCCTTGACCAGATACTGTTCTCATTTTCACAATCTGGGTTTGAGTTAACTTAACCAACTCACCTTTATGTAGTACTTTATACATGGACTACAATACTTTCCATCTATTATGTTGTTTGAATCTCACAACCATCCTACATTAGAGATACTTTATCTTCTTTTGACATGAGGAAACAAAGTAGCTAACTGCCATGTTCATAGAACTTGTACATATCACAGGCAGTATTCACACCCAGGTTCTCCTGAATCCAAGTCAAGTCAACAAGCATTTATTGTACACTATTTTCTAGGCATTGTGTTATGTGCTGGGGGTACCAATACACACAGAGATTATAATACATTTATATATTATGATATCATTATATGCATGTATATATATAATGATATCATAATCTCTGAGCTTAGATTTTAATTAGGGGAAAATAGCATATATAAAAAAGCTGAAATGGAATGGAGAGGGGGGAGAAATGAAGGTCCCTGGAATCTGATCATTGTAGAGAATGTCTAGGAGAATTGAGATTGCAGCTGGGAGGAGACAATGAAGATGGCCTGGGTCACTTCTTTAAAATGGAAGTTGGGAAAGAACCAGCCAATCAGAGAGTGACTGAAAATGTGGAAGGTACCTCCAGTGTGGAAAATCCAGAGGTAGAGGAATCTTCTAGGCTGAAAGAACTTCTTTTAGGGGCATTATTGAGAAAGCCTGAGAGAGGAGAGTTTAGAGTACAATCTGGCAAGCGTTCCTTTCCATTAGACCAAATAAACATATAATAAAAAGAATTGTTGCACTAGCATTTACACTAATGCTTTAAAGTTTGTAAATTCATCAAGCCATTTAATAAGTGTTCAAGGCACTACAAGGCATCAAGAGGAAAGATACCATTTGGAGCAACTTAGATGGAAGTTGGAATGATGGAGTTTTTTGGTCATTGTTTTGTTTTGATTTTGTTTCTGTGATCAAAGGACTATAATTCCCAGGTGCTGAGATCATAGATGCTGTATTGAGAGATGATGGTACTGGAGGATAATAAATAATAAATAACAAAAAATACTCTATATAAGCTATTTCATTTAATTCTCACAGCAACCCTGTGAGGTTTTTTTTAATCCCTAGTTTATGCCATTTTTTTTTATCCCTAGTCTATAGATGAGGTAACTGGAGAATAGGAGAGATTTAGTGACTGGACTGGGATTTGAACTCAGGTTTTCCTGACTCTTAAATCCAGTATCCCAAGAGGAGGGTTAATCTATTTCTTCTTCACATCTTAAATAGAAAATTGGGAACTTTCTTATATGGAAACAGAGGAGAATAGCCTCAATGTAAGTCAGAGTTGGGTGGGGCTTCCAGCTCTCCAATGAGTGATCTCAGCTAGTAGCTAGACTAGGTTTCTCATTGCTACTTCAGGGGAAGAAGGTGCTGATGACCATTTTGACCTGAGTTCAAATTCCCTAAAGCAAATGAGCTCTTCTTGCTCAAGGCTCCAGCCAAATAGGCTCCAGTATGTTTATTGACTCCTGCTCATCCCTGCCTGGGAGAAAAACACAAACAGACCAGCCCTGACTCATCCTTTCTACAATTCTCCTTGGCATTTGTGCTGTGATTTGTCTACAGACCCCTTCAGACATTGTAGAAACAAAAAGAGCCATAAGTTGGTGGGCTCAGCTTATTTGCCTCTGTTCTGTTCCTCTAGAAAGACCTTTCATTCTCTAGGACTGGGATGGAGGCATAACCCTAGTAGGAAATACAAATAGTTCTTGCATGGAGCAAAGGAGATCAGTGTATAAAACCCTGCCAGTTTATTATACTATCTCAGGACGAAGGCAGATCAGTCAGTCAATTAGTATTTATTAAGCACCTACTACAAACTAGTAACCAGGCTAAGTAAGCTTAGTCTTCACCCTGGGATGAGACATTTGACCCTCCCTATGGGAAAAGCTGAGATCTCAGCCAAGTTTGTCAGCTCAAAATTGAGTTATTGCCTCCCATTCCCAACTTTTTTTTTGGTATCTGCCCCTTTCCACCCCAGTCCCAAATTGGGAAACTTTGCTCCCTACTCTACGTACACCTTTGAGTATTTGCAGTGGGCATCTTCTTTTCCTTGGGACTATCTTTTACTTACTTCCCACATAATCTTTTTCCTCTTCTCTCTCTCCAAGAGATTCTATTCAATCAGTCAATCAACCACAAGCATTTATTGTTTCTATAATGTGCCAGGCATTGTGCTAAGTGCTAGAGATACAAAAAAGGCAAAAGACAATGTTTGTTTTTAAGGGACCCACAATTTAATGGGAGGAGGGGAGACCACATGTCAATGACTGTACAAACAAGGTCTATTGGGGACAAATTGTAGACCATCAGTAGAGGTACTAGCTTTCAGCTGGTAATTGGTTCCGTTTCTGGGAAGCCTTTTCTGACTGATTAATGACCCTTTTCCTCCATCTCTGCTTAGCACCAAACTTTCAGCAGCATCACTTCCGCTCTTATATAAACCTCTGTTCAGCTACTTCTATTTCACTATATCTTTGTTATCTATCTTCCATAAGACAAAGACTACGAATCTTTTTCATAGGTTGTATGAGACAATTGAGTTAAATGACTTGCCTAAGATCATGTGGCTAGTAAACATCAAGTATCTGAGACCATATTTGAATTCAGGTCCTCCTGACTCCAGGGCTGGTTCCCTATTTATTGTACCATTTAGCTGCCCCTTACTTCTTATTTAATAGTATTCCCCTACTAGCTCCAGGCATTGTACTAGTACATAGTAGAGGTTTAATAAATGACTATTAAGGTCCTTCCCTCTAGATTAGGAGTACTTAGGCAGTGTGTGTGTGTGTTTGTCCTAGTTCTCTTTGCCATTCTCAATTATTCTCAAAATAATGCTTTTTAAATGCCTATCAGTCAGTCAACAAGCATTTATTAGGCACCTACTCTGTGCCATTCAGGCTATGTATTAAGCTCTGAGGATCCAAAGCAGATCCTGACCTGGAAAAGCACACAATCAAATGGGGAAAATAGCATGCAAACAACTATGTATAAACCTACTATTTACAGAATCAATTATATTGAAATAGAGATATCTATTTTCCCTATTTGAGTTCATGGATTCATCCCTGGAATTTATCCAGGGCTTACCTGAAGATTCCCATATTACGCAACGAAAGGTCTATACACTGTGACTCCATTCATGAATTCCATCATTTAATGAGTTGTTCCCGGCACTACAAGACACCAAGAGGAAGGACACCATTTGGATCAATTTAAGTGGGAAGTTAGAATGGTGGGATTTTTAAATTTTAATTTTATTTGTTTTGTCCCTGTGATCAAGTAGACTAGGATTCCCAGGGTGTATTGCTGTATTGAGAGGTGGTGGTCCAGGGCTCCCAAGGAGAGAGAAATCTGGTCTTCCAAAGAATTCAGTATGATGATCTGAAGTAGTAGAACAAGTTCATGCCTCTGGGAACTGTCATTCAGAAGAGATAAGTGATGAACAGAGACTCTTATCTTTATAGGTGTTCAGGTCTGGCTATATATTCTCTTGTGTATGCTTGTCTTTATGTAAGTTTGAGCGTGTGCCTGCTTCTGTCAGTAGGAGAGCTGTGTTCAAGATGATACATGCATATGTATGAGGTGATTTATTTTTTCATTCATTCAACAAAAACCGAACACCTGCTTTGTAGAAGGTGCATGTGTATGTGTGGGCTCACGTTGTATACAAGGTGTCCCAAAAATTTTAGTCAAAACTGTACTAAGACTTTTAGGACACTGTATATTTTAGGTCTGTGTCTCAGTTTGTGTATATGCACAAAAGCAATTGTGAAATGAAATCATGTACAGTGCATTGTAAGGGTCAAATCCTCTGCGAAAATTCTGCTCAGGAACTTTGTGCATTTCCTTTGCTATATTTGGAGGACAATATGAACTAAAAACAATCAATGGGACAGTTCATCCCAGCGGACCCTTTGAGAATCCCTCTTTCATTCTTCAGTGGAGTTTGGCCAATTCTGCAGGAGAGGGTGGGACAACACTGAGCCCCTACTGTGTGCAGAGAGAGCTTCCTGGCTGTTCTCTCCACTTTCCCCACCCCCCATCCCACATCGGGTTCATCCTCTCTATCCCCCAACCAGTTCTCCCAGTCCCTCGAAAGAGGTTTTCTCCTCCCAGAGAAACTGAAGGAAGAGAGCATTCATTCTGAGGATCTGCTCTGGTTTTATGGGCTCTGTCAATAATGTGCCTTCATTAAGATAGGATCTCAGCAGAATGAAAGAAGCCTCAACTCTTCGTGAAAGGAGAGGGTTGTATTTTTTTTTTGAGGGGGGGGAAGAAGGGGAGAGGCATTAAATAAACCTGTTTTTTAAAAAGTACCTCTGCAGCAAGGAAATGTATTATTATTGTAATTGTCTAATGCTAATTATACTTATTACCATAATAACCATTTTGTTGTTACAAATGATGTAATCCCCTTTATTTTGGTCCTGCCAGAGGCAAGTGATGTGTCTGTGGCAGGAGAGTGGAGACTGGGGAGGGCTCCTTGGCTGCAAGGTGAGATCTGAGCTGGGGGAGGGTGTTGAATTCTCCCCAGCAGTGTCTGCTTGGCCCAGAGGGCTGAGGGGTAGGGGCAGGACTGGTTTCCAGGAAAGATAGACTAAAGAAGACTGCTTTTCTGAATTATATGAACTTCCTATCATAGGTTTTTTTCTGGAATCTGTCTTTTGGGGGCTGTTTCCTGGAAGTAACCCTAATAATAGACAGTGAGTAGATGGCTCTAACCCATATCCTGGGTCCAGAAAGGAAGCTTGGATCCTGCTCCAGTACCCCAAGTTTCAGTTGGAAGGAACTCATAGGAATCTCATTTAACAGTATCTATGGGGTTCAGGAAGATTTTTACAATTCATAACATAAGATCATAAGAATGAGAGTTGGAAGGTTCCTAGGATATCACCTAATTTAATTCCCTTCAGTTTACAGAGGAGGAAGCTGAGATTCAGAAAGTTTAAATGGTTACATAGATAAGAGTAGCAGAGCTGGCAGAGGAATCCAAATACTCTGATACAACACTTTCCATTCTATAAATTGGCCAAGCCAGATCTCTTAGGCCCTACACTTTGACTGTCTACATAGTTTTGAATTATTAGCTTATAATGTTGTTGTTCCCTAGTAAGAGAGATTTTTAAGAGTTAGAATTCAACAAAACCAATCAACTCTGCTTATTTGCTTTATTGGTTTATGGAAGTCTTTCCATAGAGGACCTATATGAACTGATACAAGTGAATTGAACAGAACCAGGAGATTAATTTATACAATAATAATTCTATTATAAAGACAAACAGTTTTGAAGGACTTAGGAATAGTGATCGATGACCAACCATGATTCTAGAGGATTCATGATAAAACCTATTACCTACCTCCTGATAGAGAGGAGTCCATCACCTCTCTATCAGGAGGTAGGTAATAGGTTTTATCATGAATCCTCTAGAATTAATCTAATTTTTTGGATAATGCCAATGGAAGAATCTATTTTGCTTGTATGTGCATGTATGTATAACAGGGTTTTTATTTTTCTTTCTGAATTTTCATTTAAAAAAATTATTTAAATGAATTTTCATTTAAAAAAAATCTTTCCATGTTTTTCTGAATTTCTCATATTTGCCATTATTTACAGAGTATATCAGTCCAATCAACAAAGATTATCTCTACTTTTTGTTATGTTTGCGAATGTATTGGGTATGTGGTGAAACAAATAGAGTTGTTTTGGTTTGCATTTTTCTTATTGGTGATTTGGTGATTTTGTTGATTTCATCTAGTTGTTAAAATTTGACAATTCTTTTAAAGATTGTTTCTATTCTTTGACCTTTTCTCTATGGGAAAATGGCTCTTGGTCTTTACTTTATGTTTGCAAACTACCTTCCTTACAACTACCCTGTGAAGTAAGCATCAAGCTTATACCAAAACCCTCCATTTTCCGTAATGCCTTGTAGAAGCAATAGACCTTTTTGACCCCTTAATTATGTCTTCACCTGTGAACTCCAAACTTGTACCAACAGTTATATGAATGCTTGTTTTGTTTTGTTTTTGTTTGTTTGTTTGTTTAACCAGGAAGAGAAGCATTTTAACCTCTTTGCCTTGGAATCAATTATTTAACCTGCCCTGGGAAAGTGAGGGAAGGGAAACCAGTTAGTTTCTAACCCTGACCTGAATTGACAGTTATTTTCAGGGTAAAGAAGAACCTGGTTTGAAGCAACTATCATCCACATACGTCAGTTCTTTAGGAAGAAGAGAAAAGGGGAGGAAGTAGGCAGCTAAAGTAGATACAAGACTGTTATTTGAATAACCAACTAACTAGACAATCTCAAACAATGAATTTAGACCCTAACTTTTTGGGGCTCAGGGGTTTCCGTGGGTTTAATCACTATGTTTCATCTGCACAAACCTTAAAGAAATATAAGTTATCCTTTCCATATATCAACTTTCTCAATCACTATTTCAGCATATTGCAAGTTAGCATAAGAAATTAAATGGAAATTTTGGGGTAGTTTTTTTTTGGATGCTGAAGTTTTTGTGCAAAGACCAGCAAATGACACAGAATCTAAAACCAAATACTGAATCCAAATTTTACAATAAGATATTGCAAACACCCTATGGAAAAAAAGAAAAAGAAAAAATTCAGACTTCTCTGGTATGAGTGGATGGATAAAAAATTTTACATGGATTTTCTAGATTGTAGGGGCAACACATTCACACTAACCTTCATGATGTGAAAGGGATAACTGTATACAAGTATGCAATTTTTAAAATTAATTTTTATACATGTCAGGTTCCAAATATATCAAATGTGGATAAAAATCACAAGTGCATGACAAGCAGTTGGGATTCTCTCTGTGGTAATCCCTTTGTTACAACCCAAAGTATAGTTTGGATCTTACATTGATGGAGTCCACACATCCACTGCTTTCAGGATTCTGGGATTAACCCTCCAAATTAAATGAGTATATATCAAGATACTGATATTAATGCAAAGGTGGGGAAATGTGAAGATGGGGGAAAATATGTAACAAGAATTACATACAAGGAGCATGCTTAGAATTGTTCAATCTACAAGCTGCCAGTCAACCATGCTTAGTGCTAAAGGACTAGAGCACTTTGGGATATAAAACAATTCTCTACATGACAATGGCAGTGAAGGGGCTTCATCTGTTTAAGAGAAAGAGAGTTTCTGGCTTGCTCTTTTTCTTTTTGTCTCTGGAATCTGTAGCAAGTAGTTCTCTTTCCTTAGGTTGACCATGAAAAGTAAAAGAAAGGCAATCCAGTCTTTCACCAACCCCAGCAGAAAAGTTGAACTGTGAGCATGTGGCAGCTAAAGCTGATATGTTGACTGAGGTAAGCCTGAATCTGTATCTCAGTTCCCTGGCTTCTTCTCCAAGTGTAGGTGACTGGGCAGTGTTACCTTATGATTTAAAGAGGAAATCTAAGTCCCTCTGTCAGAGCTGATTGGATTCAAGGAAAATTTCTACATTGGAAAGGATGCTTACTGGTCCCTGAGCTGACTTGCCTGTAGATAGGGACCTGGCAGGAATTATTTGGACACTGCCTAGTCCTGTTTGAATCTCTATCAATTCACATGTAAGTCTTTGATTTTAGCATTTCTTTTGTCTGAAGAAGATAAATCGGTGTATTCTGCCTAATTCACTTTTTTTTTTCTTTTTTGCTGAGGCAATTGGGGTTAGGTGACTTGCCCAGGGTCACACAACTAGGAAGTGTTAAGTGTCTGAGGTCAGATTTGAACTCAGGTCTTCCTGACTTTGGGGCTGGTACTCTATCCATTGTGCCATATAGCTGCCCCTGTCTAATTCATATCATACATTGTATTATCTTTCTACTCACCCCTTTGGAGATACCCTAGATATGAACTTAGATAATTTTTCTTCAAGTTACATTGTGGGGATGCAAAGAAATAAAAAGTGTAAGAAAAAAATCTGGCTCTTCTTAAGGGCTGTATAGTGAATGCAGTCACTATACAGAGGGTTCAGGGCAGAAGTATCCCTAAGTGAAGAGAGTGAGTGTACAACATTCTAGTCTCTTGGGCCTTTCAATGGTTATAGTTGTTAGATGTACATGAGAAAGTGTGGTTTAGGAAGAAAAAAAGAGAGAAGCTGAAAATTTACATGTAGATTACACAGAAGCTTTGTGCATTTATATCATGAACATTTCCTTTGAGAAATAACTTTGTACGTGCTAGATGTGACAAGCACCAAATACTATCATAAAAAATGAAAAAAGATTATATTTTAATAGGACAGGAAAAGACTTGTTATGGATGTAAGACTTATCCCTGAACTTGCTGTATGTGTGAATTTAGACCATTGAATTGTCAGAGCTAAGCTCAAATTAGTAAAAATCAAGAAGAAAGAATAATAATGAGAAAAAATATATAGCATGCAATTGAAATATCTCCATCCTCAACTGTTAAACTGGTAATTGGCAATCAAAAATAGGAAACAGACAACAGAAATGACATTGACAGAGATCATAAAAAGGGAAAAGGACCTATATGTGCAAAATATTTGTAGCAGTCACTACAAAAATAGTGGCAAGGAACTGGAAACTGAGTGGATGCCCATCAATTGGAGAATGGCTGAATAGGTTATGGTATATGAATGTTATAGAATATTATTATTCTATAAGAAGTGATCAACAAAATGATTTCGGAGAGACCTGGAGAGACTTACATGAACTGATGCTAAGTGAAGTGAGTAGAACCAAGAGAACATTGTACACAGCAACAAAAAGATTCTGATGGATGTGGCTCTTTTCAACCATAAGGTAATTCAAGTTAATTTCAATGGTCTTATGATGGCACCCAGAGAGAAGACTGTGGTGACTACAACATTGTATTTTCATTTTGTTGTTGTTGTTTTCTTTCTCATTTTTTTCCTTTTTGATCTGATTTTTTTGTGCAGCATGATTATTATTTTTGTACAGAAGCTTGACCAGTATAATTAAGTGCCACAATAAGAAGACCAAAAGGACCTAGATAAAGCCTTAGTCAGCAAACACCTGAATTCCTTGTAAATAGAGAGAGATGGCTGCTAAAGGCAGCACCAAGTAAAATCTAAACTAATTTATAAAATCTTATTAAGAAAGTTGAAGGATTATCATCTCTTAAAGCAAAAAAAACCAATAGAAAGTAAAAACCAATTTAAAAAATTTAGCAAGACATTGAACTAAGCAAAATCATCTCAAGGGAGATTAAGGATGAAAATAAGACATTGAATAGAAGAAAAATGTCAAAGATTTGTAAAAGTTATTATAACAAATTGTTTTCCCCATCTAGGACAATGGAGCCTGTCTTGGATGTGTTTATTGGGGAAGGGGAGAATGGCACTGAAGAGAACAAAAACAGAAAAAGTAGCTAAATTGGACCAAATGTACATAGGTGAAACACTATAGACCACACAGTTGTGAGGACAGTGTGGACTTTATATGCAAAGTATTTAAGGGGGAGGTGGAAGATACCAAGAGCAAACCTTATAGGAATTAATATAGAACAAGAAGGCTTTTCACAAGCAGAATTCTGAAATGGGCCATATCTTTGTCAGTTCACAATTAATTGAAAGATTTCAATAATATAAGATACTATATTACTTATTATTTGTTGATTATGAAAAAAATTGGTTCTGTAGAATAGAATGCCTCCTTACAAATTCTTTTACAAGGAGATTTCCATAAATATAATTTAGGATTATTCAGGAAAGGTATAATAAAAAAATCACTCTGTTCAATTAACCCTATGCTAGTAATTTTTGGAGTAAGGAGATGTGTACTCACTAGATATAATGGAAAAATTTTTGCACAAGTGCAAGTTAGTAGATAGTAAGGAGTTCAAGATGCACCTATTTTAAGATAACACTGTGCTGATTGCATCAAGGCCAGAAAATTACAGGGTCTCATATCTACTAGATGCTCACAATGACCTGGGGTGGTGCTATTCTAATCCCCATTTTATAGTTGAGGAAATTGAGGCAGACAGTGATTAAATGACTTGCTCAGTTTTACACATCTTCTAAATGTCTGAGGCTGATATTGAACTCATATATCTCCTCATTCCTGGTACAGAGCTCTATCTACTGTACCACCTAGCTGCATCTCCTGGCAGAGTTCCATAATCACTTAAAGGAATATGACATGATGATTCACTTGGAGAGACCAAGTGAATGAATAATACTGTCCATATTTCAACATACCTTCTGATTGACAAACTATAGAGTTTGTCCATCAGTAAGTGTTTCTGGGACAAACAGATGGACAAAACAAGAGGGAAGCATGTTGGATTGCTTTTGAAAAACTGCAAAGATCCCTAAATGATTCTAACCTCCTAATGAAAGCAAAATCCCATCATTTTAATATGAGTATTTTAATTTTAATTAACAATTTAATTAACCTAATCAACATTTAAATATTCTTGTATATGACTTCTCTAATTAGACTATAAACACCTTGAGTGCAGGGACTGTCTTTCTTTTGCTAATTGTATCCCTAGCACTTAACATAGTGCCTACCACATAGTAGATGCTTAATGTTTATTGAATTGGATTGAATGGACATTCTACCAGTGTTGTTGTATTGCAGCAAAACATAGAATAAAGCAGTCTCAGGAATGTACTGCTATGCATAACCAAGAAGGAACTTTGAAGGAGAACAGATGTAAAAGATGTTATTAAGGTAATGTGTGATAGGAAGAAAGAAGATGATCTGCTTACATGTGAAGGGTAAGGGATGGTGTTGAACAGCCAGAGAACTCCATTGGTAATTCCTTAATGTTACAAGAAAGCAAGGAAAGACTTCAGCAGAGTGGAACCTGCCCTCCCCAGCCCTTTCTCCCTCCATTATTTCCATTATTCCAAATTTATGAGAAGACACAAGCAGGAAACCCACAGGATATGTGGGCATGGATTAAGTTGCCATCTCCATCATTGGAAAGAACTTTCAATTGGGGATTTCACAAAGCTACTTGAATATTTGAGTAATGTAATTAAACCATTGTCCCAATGCAATCTTTCTCATCTTTAATAATTCCTTTTTGTTGTTTAATAGAAATAACTCCCTTCCATAACAGATCATTCCAATAGTATTCTTTTTCCGTCTTTTTTAAGTGATTCTTTTTTGGTTACTCCAAAGCCATAATTCAATGGGTTATATGATGTCAGATGTGGGTCTATATCCATATTTTTTGTGGTTGCTAACAATGGAAACTGAGGGGATGCCCATCAATTGGGGAATGGCTGAAAAATTAAAGACTATAATTGTAATGGAATATTATCAAACTATAAAAAACGATGAGCAGGATGATTTCAGAAAAACCTGGAAAGACTTACATGAACTGATACAGAATGAAGTAAGCAGAACCAGGAGAACACTGTTCACAAAACAGCAATATTGCACAATGAATTGTGAACGATTTAGCTCTTCTCAGCAATACAGTGATCCAAGACAATCCCAAAGGACTGATGATAAAAAATGCTATCTGCCTCTAAGAGAAAGAACTAATGGCATCTGAATGCAGGCTAAAGCAAACCATTTTCCATTTTCCTTTTTTTTTTTTTTAGTTTGTTTTTTCTCCCACAAAATGACTATTTTAATACATGATTGTACATGTATAAACTATGTCAGAATGCTTGATATCTTAGGGAGGCAAGGAGAGATAGAATTTGGAACCCAAAACTTTAAAAAAGACACTGAATGTTAAAAATTGTTTTTACATGTAATTAGAAAAAAGAAGGAAATTGCTAACTAATCTTCTTTAGTACATTTGTTAAAAATTAATTTCTACCCTACTTTCAATTTTTTTATAGATGATCCGACACGAATCTTTTGTATAAATTTGTTTAATTAATTATCAATCAATCATCAGCAAGCACCTTCTGTGATCAAGACACTGTACTGGATGCTTGGGATACAAAAGACAAAAGTGAAACAGTTCCTGCCCTCAAGGAATTTATAATCTAGTCAGAGAAAATAAGATGTGCACATATAGTATATACAAAATAGGTAAAGATAATTTTTAGAAAAGATACTTGCAACAGGGGAGATTAGGAAAGGCTTCATGGGTGATAAACTGGAACCATTCCCAATAAGATCAGGGGTGAAACAAGGTTGCCCACTATCACCATTACTGTTCAATATTGTATTAGAAATGCTAGCCTTGGCAATAAGACAAGAAAAAGAGATTAAAGGAATTATAGTAGGTCATGAGGAAACCAAATTATCACTCTTTGCAGATGATATGATGGTCTACTTAGAGAACCCTAGAGAATCAACTAAAAAACTATTAGAATTAATCCACAACTTTAGCAAAGTTGCAGGATACAAAATAAATCCACATAAATCATCAGCATTTTTATACATCACCAACAAAATGCAACAGCAAGAGATACAAAGAGAAATTCCATTCAAAATAACTATTGATAGTATAAAATATTTGGGAATATATCTGCCAAGGGAAAGTCAGGATCTATATGAGCAAAACTACAAAACACTCTCCACACAAATAAAGTCAGATCTAAACAATTGGAAAAACATCAAGTGCTCTTGGATAGGTCGAGCGAATATAATAAAGATGGCAATACTACCTAAACTAATCTATCTATTTAGTGCTATACCAATCAAACTCCCAAGAGATTATTTAACTGAACTAGAAAAAATAACAACAAAATTCATCTGGAAAAACAAAAGGTCAAGAATTTCAAGGGAATTAATGAAAAAAATGCAAATGAGGGTGGCCTAGCTGCACCAGATCTAAAACTATATTATAAAGCATGGTCACCAAAACCATTTGGTACTGGATAAGAAATAGAGTAGTGGATCAGTGGAATAGGTTAGGTTCACAGGACAAAATACTCAATGACAATTGTAATCTAGTGTTTGATAAACCCAAAGACCCCAGTTTTGGGGATAAAAACTCACTATTTGATAAAAACTGCTGGGATAATTGGAAACTAGTATGGAAGAAATTAGGCATTGACCCACACCTAACACCATATACCAAGATAAGGTCAAAATGGATTCATGATCTAGGTATAAAGAATGATATTATAAACAAATTAGAACAATGTAGGATGGTTTACCTCTCAGACCTGTGGAGGGGGAAGGAATTTGTGACCAAAGAAGAACTAGAGGTCATCATTAATCACAAAATATATAAGTTTGACTATATCAAGTTAAAAAGTTTTTGTACAAACAAAATGAATGCAGACAAGATTAGAAGGGTAGCAGTAAACTGGGAAAATATTTTTACATCCAAAGGTTCTGATAAAGGCCTCATTTCTAAAATATATCGAGAATTAACTCAAATATATAAGAATTCAAGCCATTTTCCAATGGATAAATGGTCAAAAGATATGAACAGACAATTTTCAGACAAAGAAATTGAAACTATTTCCGGTCACATGAAAAGGTGCTCCAAGTCACTATTGATCAGAGAAATGCAAATTAAGACAACTCTGAGATACCACTACACACCTGTCAGATTGGCTAAAATGACAGGAAATGATAATGATAACTGTTGGAGGGGATGTGGGAAAACTGGGGCACTGATACATTGTTGGTGGAACTGTGAACGTATCCAACCATTCTGGAGAGCAATTTGGAGCTATGCTCAAAAAGTTATTAAAGTGTGCATACCCTTTGACCCAGCAGTGTTTCTACTGGGCCTATATCCCAAAGAGATTTTAAAGGAGGGAAAGGGACCCACATGTGCAAAAATGTTTGTGGCAGCCCTTTTTGTAGTGGCAAGAAACTGGAAATTGAAAAGATGCCCATCAATTGGAGAATGGCTGAATAAATTATGGTATATGAATGTTATGGAATATTATTGTTCTGTAAGAAATGACCAACAGGAGGATTTCAGAGAGGATTGGAGAGACTTGCATGAACTGATGCTGAGTGAAATCAGCAGAACCAGGAGAACATTATACACAGCAACAAGACTATACGATGATCAATTTTGATGGACATGGTTCTCTTCAACAATGATGTGATTCAAACCAGTTGTTCTGCGATGAAGATAGTCATATACATCCAGAGAGAGGCCTGTGGGAACTGAGAGTGAACCACAACACAGCATTTTAACACTTTCTGTGAATATTTCCATGCATTTTGTTTTCCTTCTTAGGTTGTTTTTTTCTTCTTCTCTTTCTAGATCTGATGTTTCTTATGCAGTAAGATAACTGTATAGATATGTATACATGTATTGTATTTGTCATATAATTTATCCTATTTAACATGTATTAGATTACCTGTCATCTAGGGGTGGGGATGGGGGGAAGGAGGGGAAAAGCTTGGGAAAAAAAAGTTTTTGCTAAAAGGTCAATGTTGAAAGGTCACTCATATGTTTTGTAAATAAAAAGCTTTATATATATATATATATATATGTGTATATATATATATATATGTATATATATATATATATATATATATATATAAAAGGAAAGGCTTCATGAAGAAGGCAACACTTAAGTTGGGTCTTGAAGGAAATGGGATTCTAAGAGAAGGAAGCAAGGAAGCATTCTATTTGGTGTAGCCAATATAAAAGCACACTGAGGGGAGATGGAGTGTTCAGATGTTTTTATTCCATTTAACTGATCTTATAAAAATTTTTCTGCCTGGTACTCTCAACCTCATCCCTTCCAGCTCACAATGCACCCTCTTCCAGATAAGCCTTCTCTAATCTTGGGCAAGCCACTTGACTGGAAGAAGGAAATGGCAAATCTCTTCAGTATCTTTGCTGAGACAGTCTGGTCCACAGGGTCAAGAAGAGTCAGACATGACTGAAGAACATCAACAACAATGTGCCAGACTTTATGCTGGGTGCCCCAATGTCATTTCTCAGTCATTTCAGCTGTGCCTAAACATTGGTGACCCCATTTGGAGTGTGTTCCTAGCTATCCACCATTTCCCACTTTCTGTCTATTGACAGCCTATCCAACTCAAGAGCTACCTGCTCCATGAAGCCTTATCTGATTCCTTCAAGTTGGAAGCATTTTTGTTAGTAGTACTTTGTAATTTCTCTTAGGTATTTATTATTATCTAATTTAGAATTATTTGATTATGTATCCTATTGTCCTCTATGAAACTTCGATTCCTTAAGGGAAGAGACCATATCCCTTAATCATTTTTCTCTCTCCCCATTTCAATGCATTACTGTGTTATGTATAGCAGATGCTTAAGAAATGTATTTTTTTTGATGGTGATACTGTTTCCTATTGTATTCTGTGGATTGATTGTATGTATATCTTAAAGTAAGACTTAAAGTCACCCCCCCAAGTCCTCTGACACCAAATATCTACTTAGTTTCTAGGGAAGTCCACTACCCCTGATCTTCTTCTACCCCTTTTCTCTGCCTCAACCCCAAAAGATAATAGGATACATTCAGCTAGCAGCTCCAAAGTCTTTGAATATAAACCCAGAATAACTGATAGACTCTTGACTAAGATCATTTGTCAATTCCCCTGTCTATAGGCTGAAATAAAATATGTAGAGCAGGAAGGGACCTCAGACCACATCTAGTCCAATTTTCAAATTCTACAGAAGAGGAAACTGAGGCTTAGAGAGAGTAAGTGATGTGCTTAACAAATAGGTATCTGAGATAGAATTTTCACTATCCCACAATGCCTCTTGTAGGAGGGCAAAAGTTGATAAAGCCAAATGATCAGTTACCAAATGCTTATTAAGTAGTATATTATTACTTATTACTTATTAAGTAGTATATTATTAGTCATTAAGTATAGTACACTATAAAAGGATTATGATTCCTCTCCTATCTGGCAGTCCATGGATTGAACCATCAACTCTCAAATTATATCTGCTTAACTTTCTGAAATGTTTCCTTTTCCTTTCCCTCTCAGCAGTGTGTGTACTTATCATTTCCAACTTGGGAAAGTCAGTTTGGAAAAACAAACCTCTTACAAAAAAAAAGTAAAATTCAAAGTACAAGACAAATTATCTTTAGATTATCTTTAATTTCTTCCTTTAATGTCCATAATGACTCGTGGAACAGAAGTGAAATGATGCTGCAGTCTCAAATACTATGCTAACTATTACACATGTGGTGGATTTCTAAGTAGGAAAGTCTTAAGTGTTGGATTAGGCAAACTCCAAGGTCTCTTCCCACCTGCTTCTAAATTTGTGGTTCCTGTTCTTAATCAGTAGTGTGGCTAACTTCAGAGATGCTTATCGCCTGATTAGTTGAGGGAATATTTACACTGACAACACCATGAATCTTTGAGGTTTGGAGTATAAGCAACTTAGTTTTATTTGGTGATTCTCTGGTCATTCTACCTCTTCCACCACCACCATTTCATTGGTACAGACAATTGAAAGGTGATGGTTCATCACTTGCATGGGAGATCGGAACTAAGTGACCTCGGAGTTTTCTTCTAACTCTAAGATTCTGTTTCCATCCTAGTTACTCTAATTTCAGCCATTAAAACTATTATAGTGAAAGTAGTTCTTACATAGGCCAATTTTATCTACACAGATGTTTGCTTAGATTTGGTTCCTGGAAAGGACACTGATGGAGTAGGAAAAGGGGATAGAACTTTCCATGTTAATGTCTTATGACTTTCCCCTTATTAATCCTTCTCATGCTATCCACTATAATACAGGACCATATTTTCCCCAGATCTTTATGGCATCAGTCTGATTGGTAGGTACCCAGTTTTTATCTTCTTCCCCCTCCAAACTCTTTCCAAACTGCTACTAGAAGTCTCTTCCTGATGGAGCTTGCTGTGGTAGAATGAGCCAGAGTCAGGAATGCTGAGGTTCTAGTCTGAGTGATAGCCTCCAGAAAAGTCCCTTGTTCTTGTTGGGCTTCATGGATTTAGATTTTTAAGGGGTCTCAGATACCATCCAGTCCATGACTTTATGTTTTATAAAGAAGGAAAGAAACTACCTTTAAATATAAGAGCCAGTATTTCAACCAGACCAGTGCTCTTTACACTTAATCAGACTGTCAAATAGCTACATCATTTTAAAAGTGAGGATGGACAGATTTGGCTTGCTTACTTCTGAGGGTTTCTCTAGGGATGAGGATCAACTGAGATCATGTATGTGAAAGCAATTTAAAAACTGTAAAGTACTATTTAAATAGAAATTATGATCATTATTTAGATTTTTCTGCTTTTAAAAATCTTTAATTCTGCAAAACAACTTTCAAGATATCCTTCCTCTGATCAACAAATTATAGCAATTTCATTTCTTATGATCTTAGCTCTCCCCAGTTTTCCCATATGTTATACCATTTGTTTTCTCTTGGTCTTACCAATATTTTTTATTGAGACTTGCCTATGTGGCATCGTCTGTACATGTCTTTGCCCAGAGGAAGTTGATGGTGCAATGCAAGAAAACCTGAGTTCAAATCCAGCCTCAGATACTTACTAGCTGAGTGAACCTGGAAAAACCCTGTTTGCCTCAATTCTGGAGGAGAAAATGGTAAATCACTCCAATATATTTGCCAAGAAAACCCCAAATGGGGTCATGAGGAATTGAACATGACTGAACAATAACAACATTCATTTCTACCTCTCCTGTGGTAATAAAAAGAATCAAAGCTCATGAGCTTATTTGTGGTATCATGGAAAGAGCATGGCTGCACTGGGATTTAGAAGAAGACCTGGAATTTAGCCCTGGCTCTGCTCTTAACTCACCATGTGAGCTTTAGTGATGAACGTTAAATGACTAGCCCAAGATCATACAATCATTAATTTAGCTGAAGCAGAATTCTCACTCAGGTCCTCTGCCAATCTAATATCATTTCAAATATACCATAATAGGCTAGCCTCTTTCCACTTCATTTAAGTGTACAATATTTTATATACATTAATCCTACAACAACTCTTTGATGTTTGTTAATAAAAGCAATTATCCTCTATTTTACAGAGGGGTAAACTGAGATCCAGGAAAGGTTGCCAGAATTCATTCAGTTAGTACGTGGGAGGACCAGATTTTCTGTCTCCAAATCTAGTGAGTTGTTCTACTACCACATAGCTCTCTTCTGAGTTCCCTTCCTCTTCTCAAAACCTGTGTGGTAGAAGTGTTTATACCTTTGGATACAAGTAGAAAAGGAAAAGTCCCTTTTTAAAAAATCATTTCCCTCCCCTCCGGGACACGTGACACCCCTTCTCCTGAGCTAGATCTCAAAGTTTTTTGGTAAATGTAGCTGATATTCTTCCTCACCCACCCTACCTCCCCCTTTCCTTCTTCCTGAAGTCTTCCCAGTCTTATCCTGCCTATATTCAGAAACCAGGAGGCAGCCAACTAGCTAGGCCTTCTTCTGCACCTGATTTTTATTTTAAGACTCAGAAAAAGCCACCAGTTGACCAAACTTAGTAATAGAAAGTGGTTTCCCCCCCCCCTTTCCCTTTCTTTTCCTCTCTGGTCCCCTGGAGCTTATTTCATTTGAAGGCAACTCAGGTTGATGTATTTTTAAATGGCTTTGATTTTATCACCTTGCTTAATGATTTGGCACGTTATTTATTAGACTGGGAGCTTCCCAGAGGGGCCTGGCCCATTAACGTATAAATAATGTGGCAAATAGTTCAATAGAGCCGTAAAAAAAGTGATTTAGAAATAAATTGACCTCTGTTTGTTACATGTAAACGAAGGCCCAGGGTGATAATGCATTTTGTGCCCTTAAACTGGAATGGAGAGTGTGGCAGGAGGGGCTGGTGAGGAAGGGCATGAAGAAAAAAAGTTTTCTCTCAAGCCTTGTTTCTATGTCATGGCTGGAAAAAATTTGGGAGTAGAGATAAAGGCCCAAGAATCCATTTTAGAGGACAGATGGAGAGGAGAAGGTCATAGGATTATAAATGTAGATCTAGGAGGGCATTTAAAGGTCATCTGGTCTACTCCCTTCATTTTATCTGAAGCTCAGAGGGGAGATATGAACTGCTGTAGCCTTAAGTAGCAGAACTTGAAGTAGCAGAAATTAAACACAGGTCCTTTGACATCAAATCCAATATCCTTTCCACTCTCCATGTTGCCTCTCATCACAACCGGGGATGTTCTTTCCTAGCAGACAAGTTAGTTTGATACAAGGTCGTCACAATTTAGCCTAGATAAATGAAGAGCAAATGGGGGTGCAATAGTGGTTTATTTGATTGACCCTCTGCCTAAGGAAAGGGCACAGAGTGATACCTTTAACAAACCACCATTGCTATCATGAATGACATGGTTATCCATGTTAGCCAAAGTATCTCTGCAGCTAGGAGACTGGTAATCACCGAATAATCCCCAAACTGATGATTAACCCCAAATGGTGCATAAGCAGGGAAGGAGCCAAAAGGGTGAATAATCAAAAATCATTTTAATTTGGGTCTAGGAAGCTTCATGTGACATTTTAAAGCATATGCCTTCCAAAATCTGTTTTGCTTTGTTGAACATTTTAATGCACTGGGCTAATCCTTGATGGATGATGGATGGGAAGAACAAGCATTTATTTAGTTATTATTTATTTATTTTTCATTAAAGCTTTTATTTTTCAAAACATATGCGTGGACAATTCTTCAGCATTAGCCCTTGCAAAACCTTGTGTTCCAATTTTCCCTCCCTTCCCCCACACCTTCCCCTAGAAGTCAAGTAGTCCAATATATGTTAAACATGGTAGAAATATGTTAAATTTAATGTAAGCATCCATATTT
Organism: Myrmecobius fasciatus; assembly: GCA_023553655.1. NCBI lineage: Eukaryota > Metazoa > Chordata > Mammalia > Dasyuromorphia > Myrmecobiidae > Myrmecobius > Myrmecobius fasciatus. The sequence goes on along the minus strand of JAJPUD010000267.1, from coordinate 485,749 downwards.
ATACAATTATCATGCTGCACAAGAAAAATCAAATCAAACCAGTTTTTTTTTAAAAAGAAGCAAAATAAAATCCAAGCAAGCAACAACAAAAAGAGTTAGAATGCTATGTTATGAACCACATTCAGTTCCCACGGTCCTCTCTCTGGATGTAGATGGCTCTCTTAATCACTGAACTATTAGAACTGGCCTGAATCATCTATCTCATTGTTGAAGAGAGCCATGCCCATCAGAATTGATCATCGTATAATCTTGTTGTTGCCATGTATAATGATCTGCTCCTGCTTATTTCACTTAGCATCAGTTCATACAAGTCTCTCCAGGCCTCTCTGAAATCATCCTGCTGGTCATTTCTCACAGAACAATAATATTCCATAACATTCATATACCATAATTTATTCAGCCATTCTCTAATTGATGGGCATCCATTCAGTTTCTAGTTTCTTGCCACTACAAAAAGGGCTGCCACAAACATTTTTGCACATGTGGGTCCCTTTCCCTCCTTTAAGATCTTTTTGGGATATAAGCCCAATAGAAACACTGCTGGGTCAAAGGGTATGCACAGCTTGATAACTTTTTGAGCATAAGAACAAGCATTTATTAAGCACCTACTATGTACTATGCACTGTGCTAAGCATTTTACACATATCGTCTCAGTTGATCCTCAAAACAATTCTGAGAAGTGCTATTATTATCTTTGATTCAGTTTAGGAAATGGAGGCAGACAGAAATTACCTAGCCAGTAATTTGGGTAGCCAAATTTGAACTCAGTTCTTCTTGACCCTACACCCACTGCTCTATCCATTGTGCTACATAGATAGGGCAGTGAGGGAAATAACCAAAGACATGATGAGTGTTGAAGAAGGGGCTACTGTTTATAGACATTATCTGTGAGATAGACAATATTCAAATATAGATTAGAGGTGACATTAAATGCCTTAGATCCCTAGGCCCACTGAGGCATCCAGGTCCTTCTGGTCAACAGGTAGGAAAGAATTCAAAAGAAGAATGCTCTAAGTTGTTAGTTTACTTGTTTCCCCTCTTCTGGCAATCTGGAAGTTCCTTTTGAGACCTAATTCCATTCCTGCTGCTGTTTCCTCCTGTTCTGGCTACTAATAGAAAAACCCTTGATACATGATCAAAGGTACCCCCTTTTTAGATTCAGGAAATCTTAACTGGGCAGAGTTTCCAATATAGTCAGGGATTTGGGGTGTCTTTCATCCCTAGAGCTCAAAGCCTCCCACAGATATTAACCTATTAATCACTGAACTGCTCTGTGAAGTTGGGACTTTGTCAGTGGAAACCTTACCTGCTTCCCAGGTGGATAAACTGAAGCCTGGACTTGTCCAAAGCTGCCCAAGGAGTCAGGGGGTGGAGCCAAGAAATGAACCCAAAGTCAAGAAAGACCATCTTCTCTGTTCCCAGTGACTCAGGGCTCTTTCTTTCTGTAGGAAGAAAGAGAAAAAAAAAGATTGAGAGAAGCAAAAGCTGGGAATGATCTAAGGTGCTTTTGAGCTGTTGAAAGGAGGTTAAATAGGGGTTGGGACTGAGAAGCAGAGTGCCAAGTTCCACTCTGAGTTACTGAGAAAAGAGAGGATCTTTTGGCTAATCGGAAACTTGGTAAATTTGAATTTAACTCCTGCTCTATGCCTTCCATTATCACCATCATCACCATTAGTACTATTATGATTATTATTGCTATCACATACTTATGGCAAGGGGAGGACAACTCTTTAATCTACCATGACTTAAGGACTTTCTTGCCTTTCAGGCAGAGATTCAAGCCTAAATTTCAAACATGGAAAATGGGAAAAGAGAGGCACACTGAAGGGACATGAGAGATAGGAGAGGATTATAAATGGAGCTTCTGGTTCTGCTATAGCAGCTCTAGAAATAAAACCAATTTTAAGGATAATTTCTAGAACTTTGTGGGTACCTGTTCCCTGTCTACAAGAGCAGTAGTCTCTAAACTTAAATTTTTTTTAAAATTAATAGTATTTTATTTTTTTCAATTACATGTAACATCAATTTTCAACATTCACTTTTTGAAAGATTTTTACTTTGAAAATTTTCTGCCTCCTTTTCTCCCTCCCTCCCTCCTCAAGATAGCAAGCAATCTGACATAGTTATACATATAAAATCATGTAAAACATATTTCCATATTAGTCATATGAAAAAAGAAACAGAACAAAAGGAAAAAGGAACCATAAAAAAACCCCAAGTGAAAATAGTATGCTTCAATCTGCATTCAGACTTCACAGTTCTTTCTCTAGATATCTCCAAAATTTTTTGATCACATAACTCTATCAGGAAAAAAATTGAATATATACTTTCAAAATAAGTGTATTTATATGTTAGCAAACTATGTACAAGTACATAATATGAACACAATCCTGATGTGCATGCTCAGTGTGCTCAGCATTGGAGGAAGTTATTCCCCTTATAGACTTTGGAGTATGTGCAAGGTGTTCTGTTTCGAATCACACTAAGTACTGATGAAGAAATAGATTTTTGATTGCTTGAAGACTGGGAACTTTGAATGCAAATAAAAAATTCCTTAAGGGTAACTTGGCCCTTTTTCATTCTATAGTGGTAAGTTTGAAGGAAAAGCTACTGTGATCCTCCTCTGATTGGGAGAGGAACCTCAGTCTTCTTTCATTTGAAGCCTCCATAAAGTTGAGAATATGTGGATCTGATATATCAGAAAGAGGAAGGAATGATGATAGAATTGGCATTCTACTCCCAGGTACTTTTCTCCCCACAAAGGCTGACATGTAACTCTTGAATATGAGTCTATGTTCTTTGCCTCGTTGAATTTGTTACTTCTTCCTCTTATGAGTGGATTTAGGTAATGGATTGAGCTTCATTTTGTGAACTTTAAAGGATTGGAAGACCAACAGACAGAAATCTGGGAGCTAGAGTTCATGCTGGGATTTGTCAGATTTTGAGCACAGGTGAGGTCTAAGGAGAGGACTTGAAGAATGGTGGCAGTGGGGGTAGTGAGAATGCTTTGTAGCAATTGTTTTAAGTGTGAACCCATTCTTCCCAGGAATTCTGTTATTCCTAGCATAGGTGGGAGAGTATAATCACATAGTTTGGTGGGAAATATTGTGATATTTCTGTTATTGCTATCTCTTCTTAGTAAATATCCTTTAGTAAAAGATAATTTGATGATGAGTGGTTAAATGATACTGGGACACTAATCATCAGGGAATACATTTGCTATAAGAAATTGTAATTGAAATATAACAGTGGGGGAACACAACTGAAACTGGGCTAGAGCCAATGGCTTTAGAAAAAGACATTCCCCAATCCCTCAGGAGTACTCTTAGAACTCTGAGGGGGAAGGTGAATCTTTGCTCTGATTATATGCTACTAAGCATATACTTTAAAGAGACAAGATAAAAGGGGAAAAAACCCTATTATATATATATATATATACATATACATGTACATATATAATAGTATAACTTTTTGTTGTAACAAAGAACTGGAAACAAAATAAATGCCTATCAGTTGTAGAATGGTAGGTAGACTTGATTCTTTGATGTGAGTATGAGGCAGAAAGGATCTCAATTTATGTGCAGACTACATGATTCCAAATTCAGTTAATTTTAATGCTTGGTTTTAATAGTTATGGTAGCTTAAAATATCACCTCATAAAAAGTACATTTTCTTAAATGGAATAATATTAAATGATGAGACTAATTTTTTAATCCCATCCACCAATTATGCAAAGGTTTTTGTTGAAATTTGGTTAATAAATTCCTATCTTTCTTGACAAGTTATTCTTGCAAACTAAGTGTCTGAGGTTGAATTTGAAATCGGGTCCACCTGACTCTAGGGCCAGTGTCCTGTCCCCTGCACCATCTAGCTGCCCCCCAAAGTATACCTAAACTTTTCATTTGGAAGATTTTTAAATAAGTTAGAAAATTCTTCCCTAAAAAGTGTTTAAATATGATCATTTTTATAGGCAACAAATTTAATTGTTTTCAGCAACAAAATCATATAAAAATAGAAACATTTCTAATTATCCATTTTCAAAATGTTCTCTTCATAGGAGTATCTTTCAAAAATCGCTGACTTCTTCATTCATTGCTAAAACATCTTTGATATCCAAAATATATAGGAAATCAGCACAAATATATACATATTTACATATACACACATACATATACATATGTGTGTATATATAATACTAGACATTCTCCAATAGATATGAACAGAATGATCAAAGTATATGAATTTCTCAAAAAAAAGAATTTCAAACTATTAACAATCATATGAGAGATGGCTCCAACTCAATTCAGAGAAATGAGACTCAAAAATCACTTCGAGTTTTCATTTCACATCCAGAAAACTGGCAAAGATGACAAAAGACAGAAATAGTTAATGTTGTTGGGGTTGTGAAAAAACAAGCATATTATTGAAGGAACTGTGAAATTATTCTACCCAGCAATTTGAAACTATAACACCTCCCAAAAAATTCACTGAAGTGTTTATACCCATCAGTACCATTACTGGGCATATAGAGAGATAGAAGAAAAAGGACCCAATATATTTTATGGTACAACTTTTTGTTGTAACAAAGAACTGGGAACAAAATAAATTCCCCTCAGTTATAGAATGGTAGAACAAATTATGGCATAGAGTAATGTAATGGAATATTATTGTATTGTTAGAAATAATGAAAAGAACAGATTCAGAGAAACATGGGAGGATTTAATTGAACTGATGCAGAGTAAAGGGAGCAGAATCAGAAGAATAATTTATACAATGACTGCAATGTTGTCAAGAAAAACAACTGTAAAAGACTAAAGTATTATATTCAATGTAATGACTTCTTGGCAGACAGATAATGAATGGAATTGCAGAATCAGTTACATTTTCCATATGGTACACAGAGATACCCATTCAATATGTGAATTCATTTTACTTTACTATATTTAATCATTGAAAAGGGCTTCTAATTTGGAGGAAGAGGGGATGGAGTGATATTAGTGAATTGAAAAGGTGGGGAGAGAGAGAGGGAAGAAAGGAAAGAGGGAGGGAAGGAGAGAGCAAAAGAAACAAAAGAGTACCAAGGAAAAATTTTAAAAATTAAAAAAAATGGGGAATTGAAAAGGGAATACAGAATGTCAGGGCAGTATTGGAACCTCTGAGTTAAGTTTAATAAATACTTTGAAAAAAGAATTATATATAATACAGATTCATAGTTTCATATGCAACCCTCTTTTTTTGTACAAGAAAGTGTCCATGTTTATTGATATTTATTAAGACCATAATAATAAATTTTTTTAAAAAATTAAAAAAAAAGAAAGAGGTGGGGCAGCTATGTGGCATAGTGGATAGAGCACCAGCTCTGAAGTCAGGAGGACCTGAGTTCAAATCTGATCTGACACTTAACACTTCCTAGCTATGTGAACCTGGGCAAGTCACTTAACCCCAATTGCTTCAGCAAAAAAGAAAGAAAGAAAGAAAGAAGGAAAGAAAAAAAGAAAGGAAGAAAGAAAGAAAGAAGGAGGCATATCAATATACTATTGATGGAGCTACAAACTGGCCTAACTAACCATTGTTGAAAGCAATTTAGAATTATGCTGTACCCTTTGATCCAGAGATCCCACTGCTGGGAATGTACCACAAAGAGATCAGTGATAGAAAGACAAGTGTCTATTAGACATTAAAACATTTATAGCAGAGCTTTGCAGGGAAGCAAAGAACTTGAAACAAAGTAGATACTCATCAATTGAAGGGATGACTAAAGAGACTATGTTACATAAGTGTGATAAAATATTACTCACCACAAGAAATAATGAATATGAAGAGTACCAGGAGGTATGGAAACATCGATATGAACCAATGAAATGTGGAGCTGACCTCAGAAAACATCCACATCACACCAAAACTGAAATTGAGCACTGGATAATTATAGGGATAAAATTTGGCTCCACAGAAGAGAGAAAATGTGTTCCCAGTCCCATATTTACAGGGGAAGGGGTGATTGGATGTGAAACAATGTTGAATCTAATTGATATGTTGATTAATTTTTCTGAATTTCCTTTTCCCTGTTTTTTTCCCCCTTTGTTATAAGGCATCCGTTCTTAAAATGTGACCTGGGGACTCCTGGGATCCTTGAAATCAAAGGGTTAAAGAAGTTAAAACTATTTTTATAATGATGCCAAAATGTTTTAATTTCTAATGTTTTATATATATATATATGTATATGTATATATCAGTACTTATAACTCACATAAATAAAAGCTCTATGAGGATTCCTGCATAAATTCTTAAAGAAGTATAAGATAATCCTAAGGCCAAAAAGTTTAACAACTGTCATTTGGATGACTGGATGAATTAGAAAATGAGTTATATAAAAACAAAAGCTCTCCATAAAAATTTTTAATGTCATCTTTACCTTGAAGAAAAAAATTAAAGTTTTTTTTCTTTTGGGAAAATATCTTCTAAGTAACTTAAAACCATTTATTACAGAAAAATCAGGAAATTTGTGACACTAGTCTTTTTGTAGAAAGAAAAAAAGTATAATATCTTTAGATTTAATAACTCTTTAAAGCACTTTGGCAGGAAATCACCAACTAACTTGTATGCAAAAAAGCATTGAAATATGATATCTTCAGAAGGTAAAGATTTTGAGGTTTTTTGTTTATTGTGTTAGCCCTTGATAAATAAATACTTCATGATGAAATATTTGCATTCCCAACTACCACCAATGTTTGAATCTAGAACTCTGCAAAAAATGTTGTAGTGTGTTGACTATTTCGTCACATATATTAAAAAAAAAAACTAACCTGGAGCAGTGGATAGAGCAGCAGCTCTGAAGTCAGGAGGACCTGAGTTCAAATATGGCCTCAGACATTTAACACTTCCTAGCTATGTGACCCTGGGCAAGTCACTTAACCCTAATTGTCTCAGCAAACAAACAAACAAACAAAAACCTATGTTTTTCCTTTGGCTTGCTTCAATAATTCAGGGATTCAGCTAAGCTTGTAGATGTTGAAACAATGCAGGTGAATCTCTCAAATATACCAGTGGGTCTGTGTTCTCATAGATCTGAAAATATCTTCTAATGATCACTCATTCACCAAACATTTAACAGTTGTGGGTATTATGTGTCAGGCATTGTATTGAGTGAAACAATTACTGCCTTCAAAAAGCTTATGTTCTGTTGGGGGAGATAACATATATATAAATAAGTATGTCTGAAATATGTTTGTCATGGGTAGACTAGTCACTGATGGCTCAGTCTTTGATTTCAGATTTGCCCTTCCTGGTGGGTTATAGAACATGAGTTACCACTGGATAGATGGAGGCACAGAGGCTGCCTTATTTTCTCACCCAATTGCTGTGTATTCCTGAGTTCATGCTGTCAGTTACTTTTGGATTTATTCTTTCCTGCTCTTAGGTGAACAAGTGCCATTTGATGGACTGGCCAAGGTACAATCCTGTAAGCATTGAAAAATTGGAAGAAAGGCATTCTCAGTTACAAAAGTTGGTAGCAGAAATCACTGGATTTGGTAGCAATAATAAATGAGTTTAAATGAGGAAAACAGCCTTGAAGATTAATCTACTTATTCTAGGACAGTAGTAGATTGACCAATTGGCAAGATGCCATATCCAATATGGAGAGCTGATAAGCTAATCATTCTTCAACAAATCTATACTTAGAAGCAAATAAGCTTGGTAGGGACTGTGAAGGTAGAAATGAATCAGGTATTCTTTCATCCACATGTTCACTTTGTGTGTGTCTCACTACCTAGGACTTTAAACTCATGCTCATTTATTTTCTCTAAAAAACTAAACTGTGTGCAAGAGAAGATAGGAAGAAAGGAAGATAATTTTTAGAGGGAAGAGAGTGGTGTTTTTTTTAATAACTCTTGCTCTTCCTGTACTTTCTGATTATATATCTCTTTGAAAAACCTAATCATTTGACAGGAAAGATAAATATTGGAGGGATGTAGGGAAACTGGGGCATTAATACATTGTTTGTGAAGTTGTGAAATGATCCAATCATTCTGGAGAACAATTTGGAACTATACCCAAAGGGCTATAAAACTATGTATACCCTTTGATCTCATAAAAGAGAGAAAGGATCCACATGTGCAAAAATGTTTGTAGCAGGACTTTTTGTAGTGGCTAGAAACTGGAAATTGAGTGGATGCCCCATCAGCTGGAGAATGGCTGAATAAATTATGGTATATTAATGTCACGAAATATTATTGTTCTATAAGAAATAATCAGCATGATGATTTCAGAGAGGCCTGGAGAGACTTGCAAAAACTGATGCTAAGTGAAATGAGCAGAACCAGGAGATCAGTTGGGGAATGGCTAAATAAGTTATGGCGTATGAATGTAAAGGAATATTATTGTTCTGTAAGAAATGATGAGCAGGCTGATTTTAGAAAGTCCTGGACAGACTTACATGAACTGATGCTAAGTGAAGTGAGAAGAACCAGGAGAATATTGTACACAGTAACAACAACACTGTAGGATGATCAGCTGTGATGAATTTGATTCTTTTCCACAATAAGATGATTCAAGGCAATTTCAATAGATTTGGGATAGACTAGATCTGCATTCAGGGAGAGAACTATGGAGACTGAATGTGAATCAAAGCATAGTATTTTCATCTTTTTGTTGTTTATTTGTTTGCTTGTTTTTTTTTCTCCTTGTGTTTTTTTTCCTTTTTGATCTGATTTTTCTTGTGTAGTGTGACAAATATGGAAAGGATGTTTAGAAGAACTGCACATGTTTAATCTATATCGGATTGCTTGCTGTGTTGGTAGAGGGGAGAGAGAGAAAAAAATGGAACATAAGATTTTTGCAAAGGTGAATGTTTTAAACTATGGAAAAATTAAATACTAAAAGCAAAACCTAATCATTTCCTGGTGGTTGATTCATTGTGAAAGGAGCAAACTGGATGGGGGCTCATGAAGTGTTAGAAGCATTAGAAGTCACAACCTCTGAGGGTTATCCCTAGAATGCTAAAGAGAAACACCGTCAGTTATTCTCTGGAGACCAATCTATCTTTGCCAGTGAGGGCTGGGAAAATGAGGTCAGAGGGAGTGCTACACATACAAAACAAATAATGGGGAGTTAGGGCACTTGGAACTGGGAGGGAGGATAAGAAAAGGCTTTATATAGAAAATGGAGGGTTGTGTGTAAGGAACAACAAGTGGCTGGTTTGGCTGGATTGTAAGGAGAGGAGATGAGAGGTAGATTGGGATCACAATATGAAGCACTTTAAATACCCAACAGAGATTTATATTTGACCCTAGAGGTAATACAGAGTTGCTGAAATTTATTAAGTAGAGTAGTGATTTGGTTAGATCTATGCTTTATTTTTCAATATAAAATTTTATTTCCCCCCAATTACATATTAAAATCATTTAAATTTTTTAAAGAAGGTTTAAGTTCCAAATTTTATTCCTCCCTCTCTCCCTCTCCTCCTCCTGACAATCAGATAGAATTTATACATGTGCAATCATGTGAAACATTTCCATATTAGTTATTTTGGATAAGAAGACTTGAATTTTTAAAAAAGAACAAATGAAAAAAAGTGAAAAATAACATGCTTCAGTCTGTATTCAGACAGCATCAGTTTTTCCTCTGAAAGAAGATAGCAGATTTCATCATGAATTCTTAGACATTGTCTTAGATCATTGTATTGCTGAGAATAACTAAGTCATCAATTATTCATTGAACAATATTGCTGTTACTATGTACAATGTTCTCCTAGTTCTGTTTACTTCACTTTGCATCAGTTCATGTAAATCTTTCCTGGTTTTCTGAAATAATCCTGCTTTTCATTTTTACAGCACAATAATATTCCATCACAATTATATATTACAGCTTGTTTATCCAATTTCTCAATTGATGGGCATCCTCTCAATTTCCAATTTTTAGCCAACACAAAAAGAGCTGCTATACATATTTGTACACAAATATAGACATGCTTTAAACAATGATTTGAAGAGGAGAGAGAGAAAGAGAGAGAGGGAGAGAGAGAGAGAAAGAGAGAGAGAGAGAGAGAGAGAGAGAGAGAGGGAAGGAGGGGGAGGAGGAGGGAGAGAGAGGGAGAGGGAGAGGGAGAGGAAGAGGGGGAGAGAGAGAGAGAGAAAGGAGAAAACTACTTGGCTATTGCCACAGCCTGGGTGAGAGGTTCTGAGGATTCTAGCTAGGGTGGTAATAGACAAAAGAAAACACAAGTGAGAAAGTAGAATTAAGATTTGGCAACTGATTGAACATATGGAGTGAGGGAGAATGAGAAGTCAAACACAAAGCAGGTCATGAACCTGGAAGACTGGAAAGATGGTGGTACCCTTGACAGAAATAGATAATTATTGAAAATGGGTGAGTTTCAGAGAGAAGATAAAGAGATCTTTTTTTTAAATTAAAGCTTTTTATTTACAAAACATATGCATGGGAATTTTTCAACATTGACCTTTGCAAAACCTTCTGTTCCAAACTTTCCTTTTCTTCTCCCCACCCCCTCCCCTAGATGACAGGTAAGCCAATACATGTTAAATATATGTTAAATTCAATATATGTATACATAGTTTTACAGGTTTACTTAGCATCAGTTCATGCAAGTCTCTCCAGGCCTCTCTGAAATCATCCTGCTGGTCGTTTCTTACAGAACAATAATATTCAATATTTTGAATATTGATGCTAAGTGAAATGAGCAGAACCAGGAGATCATTATACACAGCAACAAGACTATATGATGATCAATTCTTTTTTTTTAATACTTTTTATTTGCAAAACATATGTATGGGTAATTCCTAAATATTAACCCTTACAAAGCTTTCTGTTACAAATTTTTCCCCTCTACTCCCCACCCCTCCCCTAGATAGCAGGATATCCACTACATGATAATTATGTTAGAATACTTAAATCGAATATATGTATAGTTATTGCCACACATCATTTTTTTTTGTTCAGGAGAAATCGTATCTATAAGAGAGAATAATCCGATAAAGGAAATACAATGCAAGCAAACATCAATAGAGAACATGAAAATGTTATGTTGTGGTCCACATTTCACTTCCCTCTCTCTGGGTGTATATGGCCTTCTTCACTGAACAATTGTAATTGGTTTGAAGCATTTCATTGTTGAAGAGAGTCATGTCCATTAGAACTGATCTTCATATAGTACTGTTGTTGCCATGTACAATGATCTCCTGGTTCTGCTCATCTCACTCAGCATCAGTTCATGCAAGTCTCTCCAGGCCTCTCTGAAATCGTCCTGCTGGTCGTTTCTTACAGAGCAATAATATTCCATAACATTCATATACCATAATTTATTCAGCCACTCTCCAATTGATGGGCATCTACTCAATTTCCGGTTTCTAGCCACCACAAAAAGAGCTGCCACAAACATTCTTGCACATGTGGGGCCCTTTCCTTCTTTTATGATTTCTTTGGGATATAAGCCCAATAGAAACACTGCTGGGTAAAAGAGTATGTACAGTTTGATAACTTTTTGAGCATAGCTCCAAATTGCTCTCCAGAATGGTTGGATCTGTTCACAGCTCCACCAACAATGCATCAGTGTCCCAGTCTTCCCACATCCCCTCCAACATTCATCGTTATCTTTTCCTGTCATTTTAGCCAATCTGACAGGTGTGTAGTGCTACCTCAGAGTTGTCTTAATTTTCATTTCTCTGATCAATAGTGATTTGGAGCACCTTTTCATATGATTATAAATAGTTTTAATTTCATCATCTGAAAATTGTCTGTTCATATCCTTTGACCATTTATATGATGATCAATTCTGATGGACATGGTTCTCTTCAGCAATGAGGTGTTTCAAATCAATTCCTATTGTTCAGTGATGAAGAAAGCCATATACACCTGGGGAGAGGCCTGTGGGATCTGAGTGTGGACCACAACATAGCATTTTTATGCTCTCTGTTGATGTTTGCTTGCATTTTGTTTTCCTTCTCGGGTTTTTTTTTTCTTGCAGATATGATTTTTCTTGTACAGCAAGATAACTGTATAATTATGCATACATATATTCCATTTGTCAAATATTTTAACATAATTAACATATATTGGACTACCTGCCATCTAGGGGAGGAGGTGGGGGAAAGGAGAGAAAAATTTGGAACAGAGGGTTTTCAAGGGCCATTACCCATGCACACTGATATATTGTTGGTGGAATTGTGAATGGATTCAACCATTCTGGAGAGCAATCTGGAACTATGCTCAAAAAGTTATCAAACTGTGCATACCCTTTGACCCAGCAGTGTTTCTACTGGGCCTATATCCCAAAGAGATCTTAAAGGAAGGAAAGGGACCCACATGTGCAAGAATGTTTGTGACGGCCTTTTTTTGTAGTGGCAAGAAACTGGAAGCTGAAAGGATGCCCATCAATTGGAGAATGGCTGAATAAATTATGACATATGAATGTTATGGAATATTATTGTTATATAAGAAACAACCACCAGGATGATTTCAGAGAAGCCTGGAGAGACTTGCATGAACTGATGCTGAGTGAAATCAGCAGAACCAGGAGAACATTGTACACAGCAACAAGACTATATGATTATCAATTCTGATGGACGTGGTTCTTTTCAACAATGATGTGATTCAAACCAGTTCCTATTGTTCAGCGATGAAGATAGTCATATACATCCAGAGAGAGGCCTGAGGGAACTGAGTGTGAACCACAACACAGCATTTTAACGCTTTCTGTGAATATTTCCCTGCATTTTGTTTTCCTTCTTAGATTGTTTTTTTCTCTCTCTTTCTAGATCTGATGTTTCTTGTACAGTAAGATAACTGTATAGCTATGTATACATATATTGGATTTGTCATATAATTTAAAATATTTAGCATGTATTAGATTACCTGTCATCTAGGGGTAGAGGGTGGGGGGAAGGAGGAGAAAAGCTTGGAACAAAAAAAAACTTTTTCAAAGGTCAATGTAGAAAAATCACTCATATGTTTTGTAAATAAAAAGCTTTCAATAAAAAAAAAGAAAAATTACCCATGCATATGTTTTGGAAATAAAAAGCTTTAATAAAAACCCATTCCTATACCATAACTTATTCAACCATTCTTCAACTGATGGACATCCACTCAGTTTCCAGTTTCTAGCCACTACAAAAAGGGCTGCCACAAACATTTTTGCACATGTGGGTCCCTTTCCCTTCTGTAAGAAGATAAAGAGATCTTTGATGCAGATTTCAGTGCAGATGGACCTAGGCAGTCTATGCAGCTCACTTGATCCCAATGCAAAATAAAAGGTGAGACAGGAAGCTAGCCTCTTAGACATCACCCAGTAATGCAGAGCCAGCCAAGGGCACTGTAACCATGAGATGATATGAGTGCAGGGTGTGGACAAATCATGATTTTCCCAATATCCTTGTGCAGAGCTTATTGGTGCCTAGGTTGCAGTTATAATCTTCCTGCAAGGTTAACAAGGAGGGTAAATGAGACAGTATGGAGTCAGGAGTGTTGGATGATAATTGTTCAAGACCTGCCACACTTCTTTTCATACTTCAATTGGAAGGTTGCATACCCTCAGAGTCATTTAGCTCCCTTTGAGGGTATGTCACCCCCACTTTGAAAACCACTGTGCTAGGGCTCAGATCTGGGAGATGAGTGACTTGTCCAATTACAGCCTTCTTTTAATCAGGTGACTGGCTGAAAATATGGATAATATTTCTTTTTTTTTATTCCTAGCATTTTTCATCTTGATGATGTCTCTCCCATTCCCATTTGAGGGACTAAATATACACATTTCTGGAGGATGTCTCCTGGATGCTAGGAGATCACAAAATTTTAGAGCTTCTGGGATGAGAGGAGATACCAAAGTCATTCTTTCAATGTCCCTGCCTTTGTGTGGGAGCAGTACCTACTGCAGCTTTAGCAGGAAGTGAAAAGGGAACCATTTTGTTAAATGTATCCCTTTATTTAAGTAACTCTGTGTGAAAGAAAATCCTTATATGTATCTTTGTGTCTTGATGCATGTGATTGCATGTTTCTATACGATAGTGTATCTCATTTGCTAATGTCTCCCCCATGGAGAAGAGAATGGGTGGATGGGGGCGGGGGAAGATAGGTACATTTTCTCACATTTGGCACTGTCTCTGACTATATCTGATTGTAAGCTCCTGCTGGTTTGTCAAGGTTGTTTCCCCCCTGCGTGTCACCCCCCCAACTGCCGCCCTTTTGCCTGATTGTATGAGAACCACCATTTGCACTCCATCCCTGTCCCTGGGTGGTTCCCCACTGCCTGAGTTTATCTCCCCATTTTATGTTGCCATTTAATTAGCTCGAGCACAGTGGTTTTATGGGACAAACACGGCCTTGTTTGTCTTATAACTGGATTTCACAGCTCTATGGGGACAGGTTGGGAAATTTCAGCTTCTGAGTCCAGGAATGCTGGGAATTCCAGGAAAATGGAGAGCCCTAAGGATGTTAGAGACCTATTCTTTTCATAGGCTGTAGGGAAATCAGAACCCTTGATAAACAGCAGCCCCCACACCCAACACACACATGTTTGTTTCTCCCTTCCATCATTCAATTCAGAGCATCCCAGCAAAATGGGGAATGTGAAAATTTGCCTCTGGCTAGAGACTTAGGCCAAAGAACTTTCTGGTCCCCAGAAAGGGGGGATCTCCTTGCTTCTTTTGTGACTGTATATTCTTTCTTTCTGGCCTATAGAACTGCTGGTATATAGTTTTTCCAGACTTAGGAGTACAGAAACTATACAGGGTTTTTTGTATAACTTACAATGAATTCATTTTTTTTTTCATGCTCCAAATGGGGATGCCTAATGGATTTTAATTTTTCCTTCTCCTTCTTCTTCTACAAATACAAAGCCTCCTCATTTCAAGAAAATAGTAAGTTTGTTAATGGTATTTGGTAAAAGGTGCTACTTCAGCATTTTTGTAGGACTACTTTAGAAGCATTTTGTTCAAATTATGGTCTCCAAATGAGTTGACTTTCTGCTAAAATCTATATATCACTTTAAAGTTTTATAAAATGCTTTACATTCTGGTTAATTTATGTCCCCAAACAACTCTGAGAGGTGAATGCTGTTATTATTCCCATTTTACAGATGAGGAAACTGAGGCAGGTGGGAGTTACATGACTTGCCCAGGGTCATATAGCTATTAAAAGTCTGAGATGAGATTTGAACTCGAGTCTGTCCTAACTCCAAGCCTAGTACTCCAATCATTTATTCTTGACTGTCCCAAATGCCTAGGAAGCCAGGCCAGATGGCCACTGTTATGGGGCTGAATTATCCAGAATAAGACCTTGAAGCATGAAGACCTCATGCATCCTCCTGTCTCTACACCAAAACAAACCTAAGCCATCTTGGATAACTCTGTCCAATTCTCTTATATCTCTAGGATTGGTAAATCAATAGATATTTATTAAATACCTACTATGTATCAAGTAGGGCAGTTAAATGGTGCCATATTGCATAGAGTGCCAAGCCTGGAGATCTTCCTGAGTTTAAATAAAGCTGAGTTTCTCAGCTGTATGATCTCAAGAAAGTAATTTAACCTGCTTGCCTCAATTTTCCCATCTGTAAAATGAGTTGAAGAAGGAAATGGCAAACTACTTCAGTAACTTTGCCAAGAAATCCCAAATGTCATGAAGATTCAGACACAACTGAAAAATGACTGAATGACAACAAAATGTATCAGGCACTTGAAGGCTTCTTATGGGTGAGATTTTTGTGGGGACTTGAAGGAGACTGGGAGGTAGAGATGAGAAGAGAGAGCATTCCAGGGAGGGATTGCTCTCTGCCAGAGAAAATGCCTAGAGTGTCTTGGGGAAGAGTAAGGAGACCAATGTTATGGCATGAGAGAGTGTGTGGTAAAGGGAGGTATATTATGAAAGTTTCACAGCCCCACAAAGATTCACCATAATATGACTTTGCTGATTCAGGGAACTTCTAGGTGAGGATCTCTTTACCACTGCAGGTAATATGTCCTCTGAACCTTATAGTCTTAGCTATCTAGAACATCAAATAGTCCAGATATTTGCTTGAGATCACACCATCACTGTGTCAGAGGCAGACAGGACTCGGCCCCATATCTTCCTAGCTTTGAGATTGTCTCCCCCTTTCATAGCATACACATTAACTGTGTAAACATGCTCTTAAAATTAAGTCCTAAAAAAACCCCACAAACTATTACTTGTTAAAACATGCTACCCTCTTTCTAACTCTGGTGGGACATCCTTTATCACTGTGTGTGTCTGTTTGTGGATAAGGCAAAATATGCTTTAAAGTGGGATATAATGAAAGAAACTGTGGCATTTGCCAATTCTTGACAGAATGCATTTTCCTTCCTTCATTGAAGAGGTACGGGATGGCATGGAATATTGCATATGCTCTTAGATATCGAGAATATGTTGGTTGATTTTGCCGTGCTGTTGTTTCCCTTTTTTCTTTTTTGTCTCTGTCAAAAAAGGATGGCTTACTGGGATGGGAAAAGGCAAAAGAATATATTCAGAAATAAAAGTGATTAAAAAACCCAAAAGGCATAAGGAGAGAGAGAGAGAGAGAGAGAGAGAGAGAGAGAGAGAGAGAGAGAGAGAGAGAGAAGAAGAAGAAGAAGAAGAAGAAGAAGAAGAAGAAGAAGAAGAAGAAGGAAGGAAGGAAGAGAGGGAGGAGGAAAGGAGGGAGAAACTGGATTTTTATTCTGTCCTCTGCCAACCCCATTCTTCCCGTAGAGGTGAGAAGCTGAATGTCAGGCCTTGTTCTCAATTTATTTCATCTTCTGCCCTCTAAATTACCTGCAGAGATAATGGACAAAGTTCCCAAAGGAAGAGAAATCAAAGTATGAGACTTGGAGTGGAGAAAGAGGTTTGGGGAGAGTGGAAGGATATAGAACTTTTTAGTTACAAAGTCCTTGAAGACATATTATTCTCCAAGTGGTTTTATATATGATTTGCTTATATAGGACTTCATCCCCTTATATAGGAGTCCATCCCCTTCCCCTTTCCCTTCCATGGGAAAGTGACCAGAAATATGAAAGGATTTGTTGCTTTTGAACCTAAGAAAAAAATTCATGGCCTGGACCAGTACAATTTGATGGAAAGGATATAATTCTGGTTTGGTATTCCCTCTACCAAAGGATTACACAAAGACCTGCCTTGTAGCCCCTTCTCTTGCTCCACTTCAAGCAGAAATCAAAGTCTCCCTTGGAGAGAGGTGGACGAGATTCTAGAGATACCTGTTAGTGTCGTTTAGATAGCCCATGTGGATATACCTAACTTGCAGGACAGTAAGCTCCCCTTAGCTATGATTTCAAATTAAATTACCCATCAGTACTCTTTTTTTCCACCCTAAATCCTAACTCTTCTCTCTTCCTCCTCGTCCTCATCTTTTGTTTTTTCCTGAAACAATTGGAAGTAGGTCTGCCTGAAGATAAAGGGCACTTAGAATGACCTCTAAAATTCTCAGAGATGACTTGATTTGCCTTAGGTTCCTTCTTCCAGCAGCCACTTTTTCAGGGCATTGACCTGAAGGTCTACTTAAAACCTAACAGCTGCTTGCAACATCATAGATGCCTAGGACGCAGACGACTCAGTTGCAATCCCCTCCACTTTCTGCTTCCCCTCCCTGGAAGCTTTTGACAACACAACCCATCTCACCTAAAAAACCATTAGGCATTTAAAGGTCTGGGATGGGCCCTAGCATGCCTCCACCCTTTCGTGCCATCCTATCTCCAGATGACTTCAGATGAAGAGATGGTATTATGTGAGGGATGCTCCAGCCTCCCCCTTCTTTTTCCTTGCATTCTCCAATATATTTTCTTTGACAGTTTGCACAGATAGTTAAGATACCGTGTAATTACTGTTGCATCTGAAAGCCAAATGTGATTTATTTCTGACAGGCACAGTCGTCTTAGACATGGCTTGGGGTATGTGTGTATATATTTGAGAACGTAAGTACGGGTGTATGTGTTAGTTGTATCTTTTTCTGGGGGAGCAGAATAAGCATTAAATATTAGTTCTCTCCCCTTTCCCTGAGCAAAATGCTTTATAAAAAATTCTCTCTCTTAATCCTTACAACAATCCTGGGAGGTAGATGCCATTTTTATACACTTTCCCCTTAGCATCCCACTGATGTATAAAACAATATAACAGCCACAGGGGGGAAATCGGAGTAAGGAGACAAAGTCCTTGTCCTAGAGGAACTTCCAGTCTGATTGGAGAGGCTCAGTAGACACAGAAAGACAAGGACAATACCAGGAATGTAGGAACACAATTCCACAAACATTTATTATTCTCCTATTGTATACCAGGCATTGGGAGTACAGATATAAAAACAGTCGACTTCAACGAACTTTCATTCCACTGGGGAAATTCAAAGTTAGGTAGATAGAATCAGAAAAACCTGCGTTTAAATTTGACCTTAAACACTTGCTAGCTGTGTGATCCTGGTCAAGTCACATAAATCTCTGCCAGTTTCCCCATCTGTAAAAAGTGGTTAAAAATGGCACCTACCTCCCAGGGTTGTTGCAAGGATTAAGAGAGAATTTTTATAAACCATTTTGCAAAACTTAAGGTGTTATCCATCATTACTGTTTGTGAAATAATTAAATGAGAGAAAGCATACTAACAACTTGGGGTAGGGAGTATCCGAAAAGGTTTCACAGTGAAGGTGATATGGAAACAGGAAAAAAGATATTAGTACTGAGGGGGACGATTCATAGGCTTCTGAGAAAAGAATTCTTGAAGGAAGGGAATATACAACAAAATTTGGAATAGGGACATGTTCTGTATGACTACTTTAAGGAAGGAGGGGGGAAGGTGTTTGGGGATGAGAAGTGAGTTTATCTGCATAGAACTCAGATTCTATCCTAAGGAGCTATAGGAAAGAAGAGAAATGATATAATTTGGGAGAGGAGCTGACATTCATGGAATGGGAATACCAATGGGGAGAATTTAAGTTATTCCTTACAAGACTGAGGCTCTCATATGGGATCAAAGACTCACAACATTTAAGAGTTAGGACTTTGGTAGAGAGTCCAACCCATACTCCAAAAACATCCCATTCTAACATACTCAGTGACTATCTGTCCAGCCTCTGTTCTTGTTCAAGCAAGGCAAACATGCCCTCTCTCAAAGGAGCCTGGTCCACTTTTGGACATGTCCAATTGTTAGGAAAATCCCTGCCCCCCCAACATCCAAGTCTGCACTGGTCTCTTGGCAGCTTCTACCCATCACTCCTCATTCTGCCCATTGGTGCCAAACAGTACATGATGAATCCATGTGACAGTCCTTGAAATACTTGAAGACAGTTATAGTATCTTCTAGTCTACTCTTCTTCAGGCTAATCATACCCAATTCTTTCAACCAATCTTCATAAGTCAGGGACTCTTTTACTCTGGACATACTCTCACTTATCAATGTCCTTCTTTAACCATCATAACCAGAAGTGGACATTGTCCTCCAGATGAGATCTGAGAAGAGCAGGGTGCAGTGGAATTATCACTCCTTTTTTCCTGGAAGCCGTACTCCACACTGTAGTGCAGTTACCTTCTTTGAACTGTCCAATCACACTACTGACTCCTATTGAGCTTGCCATTCACTAAGCCTGCCAAATCTTTTTTTGTTCTCATAAAGCTCTATCTCTAAAGAGATTGAGATGTAGAGAGTAAAGAAATTATTCATAATTAAAGAAATTGAAAATAATATTCTTAAGAATTAAAGAAATTGTATCAAGACAAGAGCATCAAAAATATATGAATTTAGAAATACAAAAGAAGACAGGGTTGACTGAACAATGTTTTGTTCCAGGAAGATATGGCTCTTTTTGAATTTTCCTCATATTGTAGCAGGATGGATTGAGGTTAGATAAAAAGAAGGAATTCAGCTTCCAAGTAACACTGAGATGGTTGGAATGTTTCCTTCCATGACAAGAGTTGAGTTGCAGTGGAGGGGAGGGGCCCTCAGATTTTCGGCAAGGAAGAATATAATGGGATGAGAGGGTCCTCATCCTCCTTGGGGTGGAGCAGCAGCAGGGAAAGGAGGGGGGTAAGTTCCCGAGCTTTGCTTCTGGCGTCCCTGGCTCAGGCTTCTGTCAGTACAGACCTGCATCCCAGCCCCGCCCCGATGGATGATTATACCCCTTGGGATGCATCATTGCTAGGAAAGCAGATGTGCCAGATGTGACATGTTTGGGATAAAAAAAAATCCCTCACCTTTGAGCCTTGGGGAGAGCTGCTAATCATCGTCCTGCTGCCGCTTGTGGGTAGGGCAGGGCTGGGGTGAGCAGGGAGTTGGGATTCTGCCAGCTTTGCACCCTGCAAGTCTTCTGCAGGAGAATCTCTAAACACTTAAGGAACCAGGAATGGGGGGGAGGAAAAGGGTTATGGCATGAGGTTCTCCTGTTCAAACCAGATAAAAAGTGGTTTTGCTGTTGGCTTGGAGACTCAGGCTCTGGCTTCCTGGCTAGTTGCTATAATTTGGTTGAACTCCATGAATAAGGGGATACTAATGATTACAGTTCCAATGAGAAGTGAAGTTTCCAGAAATATGTAGTTGTAGGAATGGCTTTAGGCTTACCTTATGCCAGTCTTCAGAAGCTAAGCTGAAGACTTGAAATGTGTCTTGTTCTATGCCTAAGGGAGAGCCTCCTGAGTGCTGCTGACAGACATCTTAGTCTGGGGAGTCTTAGAATGCTTTGCTGGTGTTCTTCTGCCAGTACAGAGCCTTAGGGACTCAGAAGTCCAGGCTCCTGATATGTCAATCATTCCCCTTGCCCTTTCCTAAATCTGATGGGAACAGTCATTGAGAACAAAAACCATTGGGAGAAATGTCTGGGAGGGCTTCTGAGCATGCTAATGAAAAGTCCTCAAGTTCTAGCTTTCAGAATACTTGATAGTATTGCACAGGGGCAGAAGATGAACAAAATGTCAAAGATACAAGATGTTTATACCCTAAAGAAATGTATTCAATTACTGGATCTTACAAGGTTCTGATGCTCTTTTTCTCTGTGTGGATTCTTGCTGTTTCTTAACCCCAATCTTCAGGCTGACTCTAAATCTAGCACCAAGGTCAACAACATTAATGCTAATAATTAATCCTGACCCTAATGCTATCCCATCCCAAGCCCAGTAGTGGAAAATGATGGGGTCTACCCCTGCCAAGTACTCCCTAGGGTTCTACTTATAAGCAAGTTGCTGAGATGTTTGTTGGCTAATACTTAAGCCCTCCTCCCAGAGTGACCTTACCCCTAGAACTATACATTAATTCTGTGCTTACCCTAAGCTTAACCCTATTAGGGAAACCTTCCTTCCTTTTACCCCACAGCAAATAATGTGGGGACTAGAGACAGCTGAGGAATGCCGCTGGAGAGGAGGCGGAGATCCAGCCAGAGCGACCTGGAGGAGCCAGTGTGGTATCTGAAAGCCCGGGGCATGATTCTGGTACCTGCCAAGCCATGAGTCACAACATCATTCTCCATGGCATTTTGATGGGGGTGTGTCCAGGCTGGCAGCTGGTAAACAGAAGTGGCACCATCACACTGGCCCCCTTCCTTAGGTTGAGCCACTGTCCATTTCCCAGCTTTGGGGGAAGGAAAGGCGATTTCTGTCCCATCCTCCTTGATCCCTTAAACTTAAGAGCTTTGGGTAAGCTTGTGGATAAACCTATTGAGTGGATGCCTTCAGCTTGCCAACTTGGCAAGGAAATCAGGGAGAGAAGGGCTCATGCAGAACTTCCATTGTCTCCATCTCCAGCTACTTTGAGAATCAGCTGGACATGGTTCTCTTCAACAATGAAATGATTCAAACCAGTTCCAACTGTTCAGTGATGGAGAAAGCCATATACACCCAGAGAGAGGCCTGTGGGATCTGAGTGTGGACCACAACATGGCATTTTCACTCTTTCTGTTGTTTGTTTACATTTCGTTTTCTTTCTCAGGTTTTTTTTCTTCCTTCTTGATATGATTTTTCTTGTGCAGCAAGATAACTGTATAAATATGTGTACATATATTGGACTTAACATATATTTTAACATATTTAACATGAATTGGACTACCTGCCATCTAGAGAAGGGAGTTGGGGGAAGGAGGGGAAAATTGGCAACAAAAGGTTTTGCAAGGGTCAATGTTGAAAAATTACCCATGCATATGTGTTATGAATGAAAAGCTTTAATAAAAATTTTAAAAAGAGAATCAGCCCTATGCAGAAGTATCAAGTTCCATAGGTTGAGTCACTGTCCATTTCCCAACTTTGGAGAGAAGGAAAAGTGATTTCCATCCCTTAAACTTTATCCCTTAAACTTAAGAGCTCTGGGCAAACTTATAAATAAACCTACTGAGTGGAGGCCTTCAGCTTGCCAACTTGGTAAGGAAATCAGGGAGAGAAAGGCTCGTATAGAACCTCCTCCATCTCTATCTCCAGCAACTTTGAGAATCAGCCCTGTGCAGGAGTATTGAGTTGCCCATTCTATCCTAATAAGGATATCTGCTCTACCCATTGTTCCTTCCACTAGAATAATTGCCAGAATTCATATAAACATCCATTGAGGCTAGATAGTTGTCTTTATTGGAGGACCCTAGCTTTGTGGCTGGGGTAGGTGTTAAAAACATATGAGCTCTTTCACAAACCCCTGTGATTGTCACTGACTTCTACAAATCACTATACTTGCTTGAAATATGTATAATAAGACTCTCACAAGAGGGTGGGAAGAGGGATGAAGAGGGGAAAGGAAATCCAATGAGACACTAATGACTATTTTCAGAGTGTTGTGGGAAGATTAAGATTATTATTATTATTTACTTCTTGGGTTATCCATACAGTCATCAGACAGACCAAACACACATAGTTCTATTCTTTGGGCCCATGAAAACTACTCCCTTCCCTATCTCTGACCTACACTGGAAGTAGCTGCTTTTGATCATTAGTCCCATTTTGCTACTGGAATGATTGGTTATTTGAGCCTTGGGGATTGAAAATACCAGGCTCCTTACCTTTCTTTCCTCTGCTCCTCATTTTTCTGACCTGTCTTGGAAGCTCTGTAGATATAATCAATAAACTTTTTGGAGCATGGAGGATCTGAGAGAGCCCCAAGAGACAAATCTTTAAGTTGCATTAGCAGGGATATTTAGAGTGTTCAGGCAGTGATTGAGAGTTAGCCATTAGGCTCAGAAAGAGCTAAGGACAAATCCCAGTTCAAAAACACATGGGTTTTGTGATTCTGGGCAAGTCACTTAACCTTTCCATAGCTCACTCAACTCTAATACTCTCTGTCTTGCAGAATAATTGCTAAAGCGTTGGTAAATACATCACAAGTTCCCTACAAAATCATAGGTACAGATAAAGAATTGAAGGTGATCATAGACCTCCTAAGACCCCATGACATTTATATATTAAATACACTTTAGCTAATTCTTTTAAACTCTAAGGTGATAAAGATCAATGACAGCCTGTTCAGGGTTAATTACCTATGGGATTCTGATCTTTGGTATGGAAAAGTTGTTCAAAGAAGAAGAGAGAAAGCTAAAATGAGAGCCCTAACTCCAAACCTTCCCATTTCTCTTTTTATAGATACAAACAATTCCCAAATCACTTCTGCCCAACAGAGTTCCAGAAATAGTTATTTTGCAACTAATGAATTTCCTAGTTTTTGTCTGGATGGCTTAAGATTTCTAGCTAAGTCTCGAAGTTTCCCTGAGCACTGAAAAGAAAGAAAACAAGAAGAAATTTGGCTTGAAGGCCAAGAAAATATTAAGAAAACTAGACAGTAAATATGATGTATTTGATCTAGAAAGGATTTCAAGAGTATGACTGTGGTTAGCCCCTCCTCTTGATGGAATAGAATTGAAGTCCTGGTCTGAATGTCCAGTACTTAAAAGACAGTAAGGGAGAGGGAAACCATTCAATCATATTAGAAAGTTCTACTTTAAGTCTAATCCATATCTCTTTAGCCTGGGGAAGAAGACAGTGAGAAAATAACACTTGCTCTTCAAATTTCTGAAATGTTAAAAGGGGTCCTTGGTTAGGTTTCAGAGGGTCTATGAAATTGAATAAGAAATAAATTGCGTTTTTATTTTCATTAATCTCTAAGTAAAATTTAGTATTTTCTTCAATTGTGATTAAAAAAATCATTATTCTGAGAAAGGCTTTAGCAAACTTCCAAAGAGATCATCACACACACACAGATTAAGAACCCTAGCAGACCTATCCTGTGAGTCTCTTAGGATCAGAGCTAGGTTCAATAGGTGTAAGTTACAGAGGAAGAAGGTTTTTATTTTGGCAAAATATAGAGAAGAATAATTACGGAATGAATGGCCCTGTGATATAATGAGTTTACTACTAAACACTGCAAGTGTTTAAATGGAGATCCTCATGAATGGTACAAAGAGGATCCCTTCTAGGAGTAGAAAGTAGACTAGATAATTTCTAATACAAAGGAAATAAGCATTTATTAAGTACCTACTGTTTACTAGACATTGTGCTAAGTGCTTTACAAATATTATCTTTTGAACCTCACAACAACACACTAGATAAGTTCTATTATAATTTCCATTTTACAGTTGTGTAAACTGAGGCATTATGAGTTTTAGTTCCTTGCCTAGGGTTACAGACTAGTGTCTGTGTTCAGATTTGAATTCAGATTTGAAGTCAGATCTTCCTGACTCTAGCCTCAGAGCTCCAGCAGGCCCAGCAGTGTCCAGACTCTATTTTCAGACTAAATATTCTCAAGTCCTTTGGTAATTGGGGGAAGATCCTTTCTCAGAATAATGTTGTTTTTAATAATAGTTTTTTATTTTCAAAATACAGCAAATATAGTTTTCAACATTCACCCTTGCAAAATTTTGTGTTCCAATTTTTTTGTCCTCTCTTCTCTCTCCTCCCCTTCCCCTAGACAGCAAGTAATCCAATATAGGTTAAATATGTGCAATTCTTCTGAACATATTTCCACATTTATCATGCTACACAAGAAAACTCAGATCAAAAAAGAAAAAATGAGGAAAAAAAGCAAATAAAGAACAACAAAAAAGGTAAAATACTATGTTGTGATGCACATTCAGTTCCCATAGTCCTCTTTCTGGATACAGAAAGGATTTCACAAGAAAAAGCCATTTTACTGGAAAAAGTCCATCAGAGTTGATCATCACCTAATGTTGTTGTTGTGTACAATGTTCTCTTGGTTCTACTCACTTAACATCATGAAAATCTCTTCAGGCCTTTCTGAAATCATCCTGCTGATCATTTCTTATAGAACAATAATATTCTACTACTTTCATATGCCATAACTTATTCAGCCATTCCCCAACTGATGGGCATCCACTTAGTTTCCAGTTCCTTGCCACTACAAAAGGGCTATAAGCAAAATAATGCTTTTAAGTGCATACCACAAAATACATAGGATTACAAAGGAAACCAATTATAAGAAAATACAGTTATAAAAGTATTTTTAAAATTTCATGGACGCCAGGTTAGGAAGCCTTGTCCTAGACCTTGGTGACTTCTCCCTCCATTATTACACTTTTGTCATGCTTGTCTCTACTACTTGTGTGACTGATACTGGATAATAGAAATTGGAGTTGGGAGGGGGCAGGAAAGAAAGAAAATGAGCACTCAGCACCTATCATATGTCACTGTTACCATCTTGGTTCAGGTCCTCATCACCTCCCACTCAGAGCTATGGCAATAGCATTGCTGGTGGATCTGCATGTGTCGACCTAAAATACAGGTCAACCAATGTCACCTCTTTACTCATAAACTCCAGTGACTCCCTAGAATTTGTAGGATCAAGAACAAAATCCTCTGGTGTTCAAAGCTCTTCATCAAATTCTCCCCTTCCCCAATCTTTCCAGTCTTCCCTTTTACTTTCTGACAGCACTTTTTGAGCCAGTGGCACTGACCTCCTAGGTATTTCATAAACAAATCCCTCCATCTCTAAAAAGAGAGCATCCTGAGAATGTTTGCCCTCCTCATCTCTGCCTACTAATTTCTCTGGATTTCTTTAAGTTGCAACCAAAATCCCACCTTCTATAAAAAAAAAAAAAAAACCCTCTTTATCCTAGTGCCTTCCCTCTCTTAATTACTTCCTGTATGTCCGATGTAGAACTTGTTGGTTGGTTGGTTCCTCCATTAGATTGTAAATCCTTTAAGGCTCTTTTGCATCTTTTTATATCTCTATGAATTAACAAAAACATTTATTGACACACTATACTGAGTGCTTCACAAATATTATTTCATTTGATTCTCACAACAGCTCTGGGAAGTAGGAAGCTGTTATCCTCATTTTACACTTATGGAAAACTGAGGCAAACATTAAGTGTCTTGCCCAAGGTGACACAGCTAGTAAAGTATCTAAGATTGGATTTGATCTCCCTGATTCCAGAACTAGTGCTTTACTCATTGAACTATTTAACTACTTCATAAGGACATTACCTTCCAGAGCATCTACTTATCACCTCATTTTACAGATTTGGATACTGAGACCCATAGAGATTAAATAATGTACCTATGATCCCCCTAGAGTGAGGACTTGGCTCTATGTTCTTTCCTTTCAAATTCAGTATTTGTGTGGTACTCTTGCTTGTACCTGTGATTGTACAAATTCTGTCTCTTCAATTAGTAGGCAGTGACCACATCTTCTTGCATCCCAATGCTAGTAAGTTATAATTCAGAGGTTGGATCAGGTAGACTGAAGTCTCTAAAAAATTTCAGATTGTAAGGCAGTCAAATGTTATTGTTTTCTGCTTAGAGGTGACAGAGAAATGGAAACCTCAGAGTGTTCTGATTCAGCACTAAACCACTAAGAATAGGACAAGAGAAAGGGAAGAATTCACAGCATCCAAGAGATTTGTTCAGGAGAGTATAAATTTCCCTCCTGTCCTCACTATGAGTCCTCCGTGTGTTCAGAAAATCCCAGGCTGGGTATGGATTCAGAGGGAGACCAGATCCTTGTTCTCACAAGCCACCTGTCTTTAGGGGTAGAAGGAAACACCTTCAGTATCTACCCATTTTAACTGAGTTTAGTTGATTGAAAGAGCCATCACTCATGTATTTGGTCATTCTAATTTACCACAATGCTTTAGATCTGACTTGTTTTAAGGGAATAACAATCTGGGTCCCTCCAGAGAATGATGGGCTTTGTCTGATATCTCCAGTCATCCTATCTGTTCTAAACCTAAGTCCTTGGGCTTCTTTGTCCCTTCTTTCTCCTCTGGTTTCCCTCAATCAGAACAGGGGCTCTCCTTCACATCTTTGACATCCCTTGAGGAAAAAAAAAAACAAAAACAAAAACACAACATGATAGTTATTTCCTTTGTTGCTTGCTGTCCTCGGAGTTACAATCTGTAGATTATAGTATGACCAACCAGATCCACTTAATGTGACCTGATTATCCATTTGTCAGGGGGTATTGAGCCAGAGTTTCTTAGTGATCCAGTAGGATATCTTGACCTCATTGGGCTCGAGGAGGTGGGGTAAAAAGGATGACACATCTTCAATGTCAGCATGACTTGCTGCTCCAATCTCTGGGACTGCTCCCCTTTCCTCCTCTAGTTCTCTTCCCCCCACCCCTTCCACCCCTTCCCCAGCCAACCACCCTGCCCTGAGGCAGGAGCTGAGATCTTAGTTTTCAGGGAAAGTGAGATGAAGCATTGCCTGACAAGTGGGTGGGTCCCCCCTTGCTCCCCCACCACCCATTTTATGAGCCCCGGGTGGCTCCCTCCTTCTAATATCCTCCCTCTCTTTATGATCTTGCCACCCATCTTTGATGTCTTGCTCTCCTCAAAGGGGTATGGGGAGAGGAAAACCAACCCCAGCCCAAAAAAGGGACCCGCCCAGGGGCTTCCCTGAGTGAGAGAGGGAGGGGACCACAAACCATGAGCTAGAAGCTTATGGGTGTTGGTGATACATGGATGGGAAAAGTCCTTCACTGAGGTATAGAGTGAACAAATGCCATCTGGAGAAATCTTGCAGCCCCAGTCCATCATATTAAGTCTTGGAAAAGAACCATGACAATCCATGTGCCTCCCACAGTCCAATGAACCATTTCTGCAATGCCCTGAAATCCTAATCCTGATTCCTCTTGCTTTCATAGGATCTGCAATCTGGGATCATTTAGTGCAATCTCTCTTTTACAAATGAAAAAGTTGCAGCCAAAGGAGCTTTGCTGGCTTGACTGATGAGCAGGATCTGGAATTAACTCTGATCTCCTTTTAAAGACTCTTTGATGAGTGCTCTTCTACCATGCCTTGCTATTACTTTTGAATTACTGTTGGAGAAGATGGAGAGTACTCAGCCCCTTTGGTAGAAAATTCCTCCTTTGACACTGAGATAATGGTTTTCTTTACCTTTGGTCTTCTCTCCCTCCAACTGAATTGCCCCAGATTCTTGTCCTTGTTCTTTTTCAACTTCACAGGGATCTTTGCCTTTCTTTTCTACCATGGTAAAGGCATTTTTACTCAATCAGAATGAGAAATACTCCCCCACCATACATCCTTGTCAGCCTTTGCTTTCTTTTTGTCCTCTGGCTCATATCCGAAATACTTCATAATGATTTAGGAAAGGCAAACGACATGCTTCTCTCTTTATATTGGAGAATTCCACTAAATAACCCCTTATTTCCAGGTTTGGCAACTTTCCCTCTTCTCTATTCTGTTTCTTCTCCTCTCCATTAAATCTTTTTATTCGCTGTGCTCCTATTCTTATCCATCTATAATTTTTATTTTATAACTGCCCCATAATGATCTGGGGCCATCCCCACTGAATCACTGACTAGTCCTGCTTTAAGATTTAATTTGACTTTATTAAAATAACTAACATTCTCCATTCAGTAGAGACCTGGATTGAACAGAGACCTCTAGATTGTCAGATTCTTGAAGTCTCTTTTCATTGTGAATTCCAGGCTTCTTCATTTTCTCCTTCATCTGAAATTCCAGGTTGCCTGGATGTGGATTAGAATTCAGTGATCCTTGAAGATGATTGTTCATTGTTTAAAGAAAAAGAAACTTTACCACTTTCACTTAAGGTAAAGCATACAAAGACTCCCATTTGGTCCCACAGAATTCAAAGTCAAGCCTTATCTCTGCAATTTACTAAACTTGGCCAGATTACTTCATAATTTGGCCTTCATTTCCCCACTAAATCGAGAGGGTTAGAACATATCATCTCTGAGATCTCACGTACCTCTAAATCAAGGCTTTTTGCTCCCATTCACTTGTCTCTTTACTTGCTACTTAGCTTAAATCTAAGTGCCTATACTTAATATACTCCATGGTGTACTGATACACATTTAACAATTCTCAGAAGGAAAAAAAATTGCATGGCACACTTTTCATTGAATCTGCACTATTAACATTTTATCTATCACTTTCTTAAGTTTAGACAATAAACAGCAAAATCTGATCTATAGTCACTGCCAATTCTGAATTGTAAATGTTTATGCTGAAAATTCAACAATCTGCTCTTGTGAACAGAAACACCCCTGCTTACACTTCCAGCCAGGAGGAAATGCTCATTTATAGCATGATAAAGTAGGGAGAATATTGAGAACCTGGGTTCCAGTTTCATCTCTGCTATTTACTCCCTGGATAATCTCAGGCAAGTCATTTAGTATCCGTTAGTCTCAGTTTCCCCATTTATAAATAGAGGAAGGAGATGAACTAAAAGATATGGAAGATTATTTTCCCCTATAAATTCATGATTCTGTGATCTTATGATTCTTTTTCCAAATTTTAATCAGTATAATAAAAGCAGCCAGTGTAGACACAGCTGGCATTATAGCTGAAATGTAGGCACAACTGGGAGTTTACCTGAAGTCTAATTCACTAGTGTGTTGCTATGGGAAGCATAGAAAAACCCTGGATTTTTAATGAATGCACAGTTATATACTTGGGTGGATTTCTAGATGAAGCTTGAATTATGGGTACTCTCTACAAGTGGCTAGTATAGATGGGGCTGGAAGTGTAAATGCAGGGCTTGTTTAGATGCACCTCCAGCTGGCTACCAGAAATCTAATTAAGAGCAGCCTGCTCCATCTTTAGATGGATTTGATCAGAGGAGATTTTATTTGGTACTTTTCTACACAAATAGACTTCAGGCTCCCTCATCTTCGGCCCTTGCTGATATGGAAAGGACTTCAGCAAGAAAGGGACTTATTTATTTATTTTCCAGTGATATATAATCTCTTCCTAGTTACATCTCCATTGGGAAGCAGACCCCTCCAGACCTGGGATTTCCAAAATAATGGAAGATAAAATAGGATTTTAAAAAATGAACAAACTATAAGAAAATAAACCAAAATTCTTTTGGGTCTCTCTTGCTATATTTTCCTGAGTCACCTTAGCGTTTAATTATTTCCTTCATTCCAAGGCAATGTATCTCCATGGGCCCAGTGTTGCAAACAGTGAAAATGAAGGTTTTGCAGTGTTAAATAGAAACAGAGCCTTTAAACTGTATATAAGGATCCCTGTCAGCTGCATATTGACTTAGAAAACATATTAACATTATCTATGTTCTATTATGTTTTTACTTCTTTGGTTAAATATTTCCCAATTACTGTTTAATCTGGTTCAGCCACACTTGGAAGTGTTGTGCTCTGTACTGGATTTTATAAGTTTAGAGACCTCAGGCCCAAACCCATCTTTCAGGGATATTGTTACCTCCTGACTTGAATCAAAATAGAGAATTTCACCTACCTCCACCTCAGATTCCATAACAAGCTTATATTTCCCCTGGCTCTTCTAGTCCCAATCCCAAGTTTCCCTAAGCAATTATAGGGAAAAAACTGTCCTAATGGGAAAAGAGAAAGGGGGATTTCTTCTACCCTGGAGAAACCCATACAATTCACACAACAAAAGATTGGGATGAAGTTTTATCTGGGTCAGTGGCTCCTAGCCCTGTTGCCAACCTTCCTTTTGTCTTTTGGTTAAGACCAATTGGTGTAGGGAATTTCTGGTGTGGAGACTTCCTCCAATGATGATGAAGCAGGTCTGCTGCTTATATGTAACTTAGAATTAGAACCACTCAGCTCACTGAGAGCTTAAGTGAATTACCTAGTTACACAGCCAGTACATGATGGAGACCATATTTGTACCCAGGTCTTTCTGACTCCTAAATTGGTCCTCTAACCATCATATTATGCTGTCTCTCCTGTTTGGTTTATACCTAGGCTCACTACCATCTTTATCTTCATCTTCCCTGCCACTCCAAAACCCATAGAAGTTGCAAATACCAAACCAGCCTTGTAGATTTGAAAGAAATTCATGGGAGTAGAGAGAGGAGTAATCCATAGAGGAGTTTTTTTGTTTGTTTGTTTGTTTGTTTTTTTGGTAAATATCTGACCTCTCATCTGAAGGGTTAAAGAAACACAGATTTAAGCTGAAAAGAACATCAGAGTTCCATCTAATTCAGGTCTGCCACTCAGTTCAACACTTGGTCAGTCCCCTCATTTTACAGATGTGCAAACTAAGATCCAGAGGAAAAAAATTCTTTGTCCAGGAGAAATCAGGCAATCTGAGTAGCATTCTCCCCACTGCTATTAGAAAATCGACATTTTCTCACTATTTTTTCTTTTCTACTTAAAATATAACCTGGTAGAATATGATTATCCTGAAATATTTTATTTTTTAATTAAAGAGGGTTCATTATACGACCCGTCTCATCTCGTCCCAGAGGAGGGAAATCCTGCATTCAGCAAGTTTGCTAAGAAATAATTATAGGTTCAAATCTTCCCCAGGCCCCGAAATTCAATTAAACTTTTTTTTGTTTCAAGTTGCCCAGAGTCACATGGTATATATGCATATGTGTGCTCACTCGTATGAATATGTCCTGGTTTGCCTTGTAACACTCTAAGAAATACACTGTCTAATGTGAAATCCTAATAGTCGATTGCTCCCTACCCACCTCCCTGCAATTTAAAGGTCTATCATCTCTGAGAGTGTCTGCACTGGTAATTG
Organism: Myrmecobius fasciatus; assembly: GCA_023553655.1. Classification (NCBI taxonomy): domain Eukaryota; kingdom Metazoa; phylum Chordata; class Mammalia; order Dasyuromorphia; family Myrmecobiidae; genus Myrmecobius; species Myrmecobius fasciatus. The sequence goes on along the minus strand of JAJPUD010000267.1, from coordinate 453,831 downwards.
GTAAAATAATTTAAACCCTTACTATAGAAAGAAAAGTGTATGTGTGTGTGTGTGTGTGTGTGTGTGTGTGTGTGTGTGTGTGTGTGTGCTGGCTTGACTGATCTTGTGTCCATGGTCCAAATTGTGACCCATTGAACAAGTATAGATATAGAACTATTGTGTGGATACACAGCCATCAATGTATATGAATCCATTTTTGCCAGTTGAGTTCTACTGATCCAATTCAGCAGCCTTCCACTTATGTGGTAGAGCCTAGTTGCTATGTGTATTAATTTCAATCCATTTGTAATCCATGTGGGTGCAGGACTTTGGGCCTCCTTTCTTAATCTGTTCCCCTGCTTCAGGGCTGGTTTTGCCCATAGTCCATTCTACCTGAGAAATTGTTGGGGGAAAAACAATTTGCCTAAAATTAACAGGGTAAAATAACCCCCTCAGAAGAAGATGGACCATGAATTCAGTTCATGAAATTCACAAAATTAAAGCATGAATACTCTTAGCCCTAGTGGAAAAAATGCCCAAAGGGTAAATTCCCCCAATCTCAGTGCCCCCAGTCAACTCTTTTTCCTCCTTGGAGATAACTTGCCTGGCTGATTGAAGCATGTAGGGAGTGAAGCCAGATAATAAACTAAAAGAGAGACATCTCTAATATAAATCTAATAAATGAATTAATAAAATAAATAATGTGAATGTGCCTATGAATCCTCATATATCTTGCCATATAAACATATATGAGCCTATATATATTAGTGGCTTACATAATATATATGTATGCATGGAAATATAAATAGTATGGGGATATAAATGTAGTTATATAACTATGCCTGTATTCTGCTTGAGTCTGTACATGTAGGGCAATGTGTGGAAACAGTTAACCACGTGTCTCTGGAAGAAAAATGTTACCATAGAAGGGAAAATGAGGTTTAATATCTTAAAGACTGTAGCTATTTACATGATTCCTTGAATAACATTGTTTAAATGAAAAATGGAAAATTCTGTTAGGTACCCAGATGTTTCCAAACAGCAAGATGGAATAAAGTTTCCAGATATTTGCCTAGTTTTTTTTTTCTTTTTGTCCAGATATTCAGCAGTAGATAAAATAGCTAGTTCCTACACAACACAAAGGAACTAGTAACAATGACTTTGCATAGTGAGTTAATCTAGACCATTCAGTCTTAAGCCATTTGCTCTGGGACTTGGGGTATCTATTTTGGCTGGTGATCTACATTCAAGTGCCACACCTCCACACTTAGGGTTCCTGTAGATACTGTCTGTTTCATTTTATTTGGACACAACTGTGACTTCGGTCAATATATTCATTCAATCACTTCTAATTAATCTACTGGATATTCCTAAAGAGAAAAATAAATATGAATTATAAAAATGAATGTGTATATGTAATATATATATGATTTTTTAAATTTAGCTTTGTAATTAAGTCAATATCAGATAAATACTTTGTTTACAATTTTTTTTACAAATTTAATTGGAGTGATAATCATCTAAGGTCCCTGGAGGGGAGAAAATAATGGCCAGTTCATGAAGTAGTCCATGGATTTGCTCGCTGCAGGGATATATAGATACCTATGAATTTCTTGGTTTGGAGAAGGGTGCTCTTGAAGCTTTCATCAGAACTCTCATTTTTCCCTTCCAGCTTCCCCAAGATGTTGCTCATTTCTCAGTTTGGCTGTGTGCCTGGGAACTTTGCTAAAGTGAAAGCTGGATCTAGAATGGGGAGAGGGTCTCCTCAAGTTTCCCCACCAGGTGTGGGACTCAGGGAGGCCTAGATACCAGGGCAACTGGGGCATGAGGAGGGAGGGGGAAGGCACGAGCCAACATCTGCCCTCACCCAGTCTTCTGCAATTATTTCCATGTCTGAGCCAGCTACTTGGCTTTACAAGTCCATTTATGATGATTTTTTATGAAAAAGAATATAGATGAGTTTTAATAAGAATCCTCCCTCTCCGGGGCCAGCTCCTTAACGACCTAGCCTTTAAATACACATCTCATCCTGCTTAACTGCTTTCCCTGCTTGTTGGCAAAGCCAAAATGTAGCAGGTAGAGAGGAACAAACAATCCAGTCTTGGAATGAGAAAACTATGTCTATCTAGCATGGGAGAAGTAGACAACTGAAAGTGAGAAACCTGGATCTTTCCATCCAAAATACCTCCCCTTTGCCCAAAATATGCAAAGCTTTAAGGTCATCTTTTAAATAATGTTTTTCTGGAGTTAGAATAAAGCCTTCCCCCACCCTTACCTCTACTCTCATTTTTCTACTTCCTTTTCCTGAAAGACAAAGAGAAGGAGAAAGAGAAGGGAGGTAGAGAGATATGGGAATAGGGGGAGGCAAGATGTTGCCCATCATTTTTATGGTTGTTTGTCTGTTTCATCTTGTAATCCTGTGCTGTGTAAATAACCCTATTTCAGTTTTTATCCAGTACAGAATTTATGTTTGTGCCATCACAGTGAAATGGAGTATATAATGTGCTGGATCCTTCAGACCCCCAAAGTCATCTGGAAACATTTATTAAGCAACCATTTTGTGCCAGGTACTTTGCTAAGTACTGGGCATATAAAGAAAGGCAAAACAAAACAAAACTGAAAAAAAACCTCAACAACCTGCTCATAATCCTCATAATCCAGTGAAGCAGACAACAGCCAAACAACCATGTACAAACAAGATATATACAAGATGAGTGCCTAGGAATTAGGACAGTCAGGACATTATTGCGTTAGAGATTTTTTTATTACCTCTGCACAAAAAAGTACCTATTCCTTATTCTCAGCAGCAAACTTGTTTCCCTTTTTCTACATTAGGACAGAATGGTTCAAGGACATTTCAGGGTCAATGAGTCAAAAAATCCTTATCCTGTTCCATGTCTTATAGTAGCCCTTCAAGGTAGGAAGATCTCAATTCTAGACATTATTATCTCTGCTATTAACGTAGGCAAGTTATGAATCCTGTCAGTGTTTGTTTTCTCATCTGCAAAATGAGAATCAAATGAATAATCACTGACATTTATATAATGCTTTAATAGTCATAAAACACTTTATGCATTATCTACTCACCAAAAAAAATTCTGTGAAAATAGGTGCTACAAGCATTATACTCCATTTGACAGGTAAAGAAACTGAGTCACAGAAAAGATAGTTACAAAAATGATTTCTTTTTGTACATGTAGCTAATTAGTATTAGAGACCAGTTTTGAACTCCAAGTATACCACATTGATCCATCTTGCCCTTTCAACTTTTCAGTGTCATTTTGAGTATCAAATGTGAGAACAGGCAGAATGATTTTTGAAAAATATAAGGTATTCACCAGATTGGGAGTATTGTGAGGACAGGAACTATGTTTTATACCCTTTATCTTGTCCGGTATCTAGCAATAATAACTGACATTTACAGAATGCCTTATGTAGAGTACCTGCCTGGAATCTCATAGCAGCCATGAGGAAGGTGCTACCATTATTATTTTCATTTTACAGATGAGGAAACTGGATCTTAGAGAATTTATGTGACTTCTCCATTCTCACACAATTAACTAATGTCAGAAGTGATATTCTTATCCAAATCTTCTTTATTCTAAGCCCAGCACTCTATCCACTATACCCTGCTGCCTATCTAGAGCTACTCATTAAATGTTTGTTGACTGATATAATAACAGTTCACATTTATATGGCACTTTAAAGTCTACAGAGTACTTTCCTCACTGCAAGTCTGTGAGAAGTGGAAGTATTACTGTACCATTTTATAGATGAGGAAACCCAGGTTGATAGTAGTTAAGGGACTTTCTCAAGTTTGCATAGCCAGTAAGTGTTGGATCAAAACTTGTCTCAAGTCTTTTCATGTTGATTACATTACCTATATTGACAGACACTAAAGAGGAATATAAGGAAAATATAAGGACACAATCCTTGCCCTCTAATTGGAGGACTTTCTGGTTTTTCCCATTTGAAAATGGATATTTCTATCTCATATCCCCGTTTTCTAGAGTTTAAGGGAAACATTTTGTATGTTGAGGACAAAGACACATAGTGGCCAAGTCTTTGTGAAGGGAAAAATGGGGGGCCCTTTCTGAGGGCAGGGTCCATGTCTAGAAGGTATTAAACATGTGGATATTTTTAACCAAGATTTTTATTTTTGCATAGAAACTTGATAACATGCGGACCCAGTCACATACTGGGTTCTAGAGAATGAATCTGAAAAGGTAGCTGTAATGCCTTCCATATTCCCCTGGAGAATTAGGACAATTAATTAATGTGGAAATGGAACTTTGGAAAATTTGGGTCCATGGGGCAAGTTAAGTGAATAATTAATATAAAGGGTCAGAGGACAGAGGCAAGAGCAAGAAATTGAGATCCTCAGATTTTATCTGGAAGGAAACTATTTTGAAGACTGAATCTTATTCTCTTTGATTTCTGTAGAAGAGCAATTTTCCTTCTCTCAATTATCAACTTCATTGGCCTGGGTTTGTTAGTTTGCTACAATTCTCTATTTTGAGTACCCCTGTTTTTAAGATTCTAACTCGGGTATACTGAGGAAATCTAGAGGAGAAAAAAAAATCTTTCCTCAGACAACCAGAACAACATCCCCAGGACTGAACAATAACTTAGCACAGAAAGAAGAATCATGTGGGATTCATCCAGGAGTCTTTTTGATGGAGGGAGTCCTTTTTTGAACTTTGAAAGAAGCCCAGAATCTGGATTCATAGAGAGGAGAAATCTTTGGGTGGAATAAGCAATCTGGGGTCAGTGAGGGGTAGGAGTGTTAGGAATGGGGACAGACCTAATTCAACAAACATTTGTTAACACAAGTCTTTGTCCAAAGTGCTGGGGATTCAAAGGCAGTCCTGCCCTTAAAAAAGTTCCCAGTCTAGCTGGTGACAAATTTCTAAGCATACCACTGTTTGATAAAGTGCTAGGAAAAAATTGGATGAGAGATTAGTAGAGCAGGATTTGGGAGATTTGCATGAAGTCTGATTCCCTTATTTCCAATCCCTAGACATGGAAGAGTTTAAAAAACAGGATTTTTATAGAATGTGGTTGCCACTGGCTAATTTAGTGTGACTAGTTTAAGTGTGGTTAAGGGATGGGAGAGGAACAGGGGTCCTAAACTGGGCCCCAGGCCCTACGAGGGTGGTGGGGAGGTCCAGGCCTTTTTTCAAACACCATCAAGAGAAACAGGAGGTAGAGGGTTTGGAGTTAACTAGGCTGAAACAGGCCTGAAATCTGTTCTCTGGACGGGCTCTTTCTAACTTCTTATCCCGACTTGCCTAATTGATACCTTGGACGATGGTGTCATTAACAAGGCTTGAATAATAGCTGGACTGGCCAATTTCAAAACTAGAAGGGGTGATTAATGTGTCTGAAATTCAGCTAGGGAAGTAGGGAAGGAGGAAGAGGTGTCCTGGGGAGACAAATAAATGAGGAGGAGGTCCCCAGATGGTGCCCAATTTTTTTCTGTCCCAGTTTTCTCTAAGTGGGAGATATGTGGGCCCCTGTTCCTTCTTAGCTCAGTAACTTCTCTCTCTCCCCCTTGCCAGCCTCCCCCCACAGCACACGTCCTGACACCTACAAGCTCGTTACATTATGATGACCTATATTTTTATCTTTTTTATGAGCATCAAACACACATCTTCTTGCAAGCACATGTGTTTTTCCCTATTGACGTGCAAGTGCCTTTGATGATAATTTATTGTAGGGTTGAGCAGCCAGGTCTTAATTGTACCCTAAAATTGCTTACCAATTCCCTGCTTCCAAACCAGCCCAAAATGTACCTTTTTCCTAGAGGAGGTTTGAGGTGGCCCTTTCTCCCTGAGATAGGGAACTCAAGAGGGGAGATGATGATTAGGGAGAGGGCCTTAGTTCAGTTTCTATGGATCCAAGCGTCACCAACTCTTAATTGCATTTAGACTATAGGATAGTTTTGTCCTGCTCAGCAAAATCCAGAAAATGCTCTCAGGGTTGTAATTGTCCCTTGTGGCTCAGGGCTGACGTGGCTTCCTTGGATGCTCCAGTTCATCTACTGGGTTTTCCCAACTCTTGACATCTGGTGAGTTTCCATTCTGACCGCTTGGGATTAGGATTTCAAAATGGGAATGGGATAGTCATGGGTTGGCTTGGAGGCAGGATGTATCGGGCCTCCTGAAGTTCTATTGCCCAACTCCTTACTTTCACACTGAGTCCAGGATCCAATTCTTTGGTGTGTAGGAAAGGAAAGGAGAATCCATCCAGATATTGATTTTACCCATTTGGAACTTAGTCCTTAAGTATAATTAGAACTTGGAGTGAATGGAGACTCCTTTCACTGACTTGGTCTTCTTCAATCAAGTTATCATTCTGAATGTAGCTTATCATGATTAGTCAGTGTTCCAAGATGATTAGGCATATAGTCCATAGCTAATGAAAACTGAAGAGAACAATGAAGACTGGGGTTTATACTGCTTTTCTCCTGGAAGATTCAGAGATCTTAGGTCAAGAGAGTTTTTCATCTCTAAAGATAGAATGGTACAATGGAAAGAGGGGATCTAGAATCCCTGGACCTAGATTCAAATCCCTGGTTATTACTTATTACTCATTTGACCATGTGCAAATCATTTAAATTCTATGGGACTCAGTTTCCTCATCTGTAAAATGATTGGTTTGACCAAGATGGCCTTGAACTTCCTTTCAGGTCTAATATTATATAATTCTGTGTTTAACTCTGAATTGGAGGCTGCTAACTGCCTTTGCTTACTCGCAAGGTTGGTTATCTATAAAGGTAAAACTGTGTTACTTCCTGTCATAAACTCTCTGTTTTATTGCTCATTTATTCTTTATGTCCAACACATGAATTGTGTTTCCTTGCTAGCAAACTTTCACAGGCCAGTGCCAACAATCTAGAACACCCTCCCTCCATTTTTTCTAACCAGTTCTTCTAAACCAAGCCCCCAGTCATTCTCCACCAGAAAATCTTCCCTGATTAACCTGATCTGGCTCCCATTTCTTCATTAATTAGTTGAGAGCTAGACCTCTTTACCTGAGTGTCTTGTAGGTATCTCAAATTTGACATGTCTGAAATGGAACTTACTCTATTTCTCTGTAAATATCACTCCTCTGAACTTTGGTATTTCCATCGAGAGTGCCACCAGTCATTCAAGTTTGTAACCTTGACAAATCATCCTTGATGCTTTCCTCCTCAACTCCCATTTCCCAATTTGACAGTACCTCCATGACATTTCTTACATCTTTCCCCTTCTCTGTCCCAATCCTGACTCTATTTTAATTCATACTCTTATCATCTCTCCCTGGATTCTTGCAATTTTCTCCTATGTCTCCCTTCCTCCAGTCTCTCCCCTTTCCAATCTCTTCTCCATATAGCTGTCAAAACAATTTTCCTAAAGTCACTCTCCTGTTCAAAAATCTTGAGTGGCTTAAAGAATAAATTATTGGTCTCAGACATTTGTTAGCTGTATGACCTCTGCAAATCACTTGACCCTTCCTGCTCTCCCCCTCTCCCTGGCAAAAATATATAAAAAATAAATTGCAAAAGTCTGCAGTTGAATTGAAAGCTTTCCATAATCTGGCTTCCAGTTCCCTTTGCAGATTTATTTCATGTTATTCTTCACTTACTCACCTTCAAGCCAAGTCTCCCACTAACTCTTCTACCTTTAACTCTGTCTTCTAAAGTCTCCTGCCTCTGGAATTCACTCACTCCTCTGTCCTGTTTCTTGAATCCCTTGCTTCCTGAGTAAAACCATAATACTGTACAGAGCAAGATTATACAACAATCAATTCTGATGAATATGGTTCTTTTCAGCAGCAAGGTGATCCAGGCCAGTTCCAATGATTTTGTGATGAAGAGAGCCATTTGTACTCAGAAAGAGGACTGTGGGGACTGAGTGTGGATCACAACATAGCATTTTCACTCTTTTTGTTGTTGTTTGCTTGCATTTTGTTTTCTTTCTCATTTTTTTCCTTTTTGATCTGATTTTTCTTGTGCAGCATGATATTTTTAGAAATATGTATAGAAGAATTGCACATGTTTAACATATATTGGATTACTTGCCATCTAGGGGAGGGGAGGGGGGAAGGCAGTGAGAAAAAAATTGGAACACAAGGTTTTGCAAGGGTGAATGTTAAAAACTACGAATATGTTTTGAAAATAAAAAGCTTTAATAAAAAAAATCCCCCCACTTCTTTCAAAGTTCAGTTTGAATGCCACATCCTAGTTATCTTCCTGATATCACGAGTCCAATCCCAATAATGATTGGCACAAAAACTTTAACCTGTTATGTTTTTCTGACCTGTGCTAGTTTGTCCCTCCACAGGTAGTCCCTTCCCATATTGGTGCCAAACAGTGCAGAAACTTGATCAGCTTTAGCTCTTCTACATCTCAGACCTCTCAAACTCAAGTAATTCATCAATCTCAGTGACTCCAGAAACAGACTGCATATGTATCCATCCATAACCAGTTAGCATACTCATTCTAAAGGGATAAATTGATCTCTGAGCTATAGATCTATCCTAGATATAGACCTGATATGCTAGAAATAACTTGACTTCCCTCTCTCCAAAATTCCCATTATATTTCCATAGGAAGATATGGAACCATCTGGCTTCACCTTGGAAATTTTCAAGTTGAGTTTTGAAAGGTCATTTTGACCGGGCCTTTTCCTGCCACAAAACTTTAAGTCCACCCCTGAAGTAGCTAAGGATCTAACTTCTGTCTAAGACATTTCAAAGAGGGATATCGTACATACTTTGTTGGCGAACCATCCCATAAAGAAGTATACTACTTCAAAGAAATCAGAGAAAGAGGAAAAAGATTCATCTGTACAAATATATTTATAGTAGCTGTGTTTGTGGTGGCAAAGAACTGGAAGTTAAGGGAACGCCCATCAGTTGGGGAATGGCTGAACAAATTAATGGTATATAAATGAAATGAAATGCTATCATGCCATAAGAAATTGTGAAAAGTACAGTTTTGGTGAAATCTGGGAAGAGTTGCATAAACGAATGCAGAATAAAATGAGTACAAATGAAGAACAATTTTTAACAACATTGTAAAGAAAAATAATTTTGAAAGACTAAAGGACTCTGATCAATACAATGGTCAGTCACAATTCAGAGAACCAATGATGAAACTTCTCAATTTAATGTCAAGAAGCAGAATGAAACATATATATATATATATAATATGTATATATGTATATGTATATTCATGACTATTATAAGAATTTGTTTTACTTTTTTTGTCTTAAAGGAGGGGAGAAATAAAACCTTTATGACCAAAAAAAAAAAAACCCAAACCATAAATGGGAAGGAGAATAAAAAGTACTTTTTAATTGAAAAAAAAAGAAGAGAAAACTTAAAACACACAAAAATATTCCTATATATCTAACCTCAGTTAACTCAGAACATTTCTCATTCTTAGAAATTTCTAAGGACAAAGATTTTTTTTATATTCATTATTGCCTTTAATTACTTTCACTGTTAAAAAGGTTTATTTCAATTCTGGCATCCTTTCCCAATGTGAGTATCCTGCATCAGTCATCATGACCAGGCTAGTACCTGAAGTATTTAACCTGAAATGATTTGATTAAGACTAACCTCAGCTGGTGGAAACCATAGTACCATTTTTGGTACTATGGAGAAAGGGCTGCATTTGGATTCAGCAGACTTGGATTCAGATCCCTAGCTTTCCCACTTACTATCTATGCAAAATTTCACTTTTCTTTCTCATCATTGGAAATGGATTCAGCAGTCTGACAAAAGTACTGAACCATTTTTGTGTCATGTACGCCTCTGGAAATTTAGTGAAACTTACAGGCCCTTTTTCAAAATCATATTTCATTGCCAACATTCATAATGGAAAGAAATGCTAATTTTTAGTTAGACACTAGTGAAACATAATGATTTTTGCTATCCAAGTTCACAAACCCCTTGATAATCATAGATCCCTTGGTGGGGTGGGGGTCCATGCACTTCAGGTTAAGAATGCTGATCTAGATAATTCAGGAGACTTTTAACCTGAATCAGCTAAATAACTGAACCAGATATTGATCCTGATTTCTATCACCTGCTTGCTTCCTCATGGTACTGCAAACAGAAGTGCTTTTCTTCCTAAATTGTTCCTCATCTTAATCATGGATAATATCACTATAATGGAAGAGGTTCAGCTAAAACTAGAAAAAAGCCTACAAGACTTAAAAAAAAAACTCTAGACTAAATGGCCAAAGAAGTAGATGGGACTGAGGAAAGGGATGAGGAACCAGCCTTTGAATTTCCAGACTAGCTTAGGTTCAGTCTTGCTTGGAGGCACTCATTAAGGGGCATCTATGCAGATGCAGGGAAAAATTAAGCTAAAGGTAGGATATAGGGTGAGAATAGAGGGGGCTGATTTCTGGAACAGGATTGTAAACCAATCCTGGTTTCATGTCAGCAAAAAAGGTAAACTTAATTGCTTAAAGGTACTTATTTCACTTTTGGCACTAAGTACATTTCTTGCTTCTACAAATATGTCAGCGACAGCATTTTTCCTTTAGTTTTCTGAATTGGAGCCCGACAACTCCACTCCCATATGTTTGTTGGCAGGAGATGACTGGAGGAACATCTCTGATTATGGTCCATATACTCTGGCAAAGATAAATCTGAATTGCTCAGCTCAATCACGAATAGACCCCTTTCAATTCCCTCTGTCTCATTTCTTTTGACTTTCAACCTGAGTTCATCAGTTAAACCATTCTCTGTCCCTTACAGTCTGTTGCTAATGAACCCTGGCCATTCCTTGGCTTCCTTACTCCTTTCCTCAGTATGATCCTTCTCCTTCTAATCTGTGCCCCAAATCTTCTCCAAAAAGTTGGAAATCCTACCCCAATGACATTGCCTTTAATCTCAGTCTCCTTGGCACTGATGTCCAGAGAACTACCCAGCAAATTCTAATTTAAACTTGCTTTTTTGTTTTTTTCTTAGAAATGTCCTCTGTCTTCTTCATAAGACCAATAGTTTCCTGTGCACAGAATCTGTGTCTCTTTCTTCTTCTGGGTCTTCCAATCCTCAATCATTCTAATTCAAGAAAATGATTGTTTGACAATGTCCATTTATTGTTTTTTTAAAATATGTTTCACCACCTTGTTTCTCTCTTAGAAAAAAATCTATTATACTCCTTGCTATTTCAGGACAGAAGTTCAGAAACTGATTACACTCTGTAAAAGGTTCCCTAATAAATTTAAGAGCAGGGAGGACTCTCCTGGAGCATAGGAATCTCTCTTCCTCTTACTTCCCAACCCCTCCCCATTAACTCTCCATTGGTTCTGACATAAATTGAACACTTACTATGTGCAGAGAGCCCTGAGATAGAGATGACGGAGTGAGTCACTAGGATGACTCAAAAGAAATTGAAATAATTGTGCTTTCCTTCAGATTTACAATGTAACACTGGGCCAGGAAACATTCTCTTCTTGAACATAAAGCCCCACTCTTCCACCTACCCACCCCAACCCAAACAAAGCAAGCAGTGAATATATAAAGGAGTATAAGAAAAACTAAATGTTTAAAGACAGAGTAATGAGGTTTTCAAAAACAACAACCTGAAAAAAGAGTCTTTAGGTTTTATCAGACTGACCCACAAGTTAAGAATTGCTGAATGAAAGGGTGGTAAACATGACCAGGGTAGAGGTGTGAAGATGGGACAAGGGGAAGACTACTAGAGATGATGGGAAAACTGACTTGGTTGAAGCACAGAAACAGCATAAAGGAAAATCAAGAGAAATTAATTTGACCATAATTTAAATGTTTTGTCATTTATCTTGGCTAAGTTATTCTCCTCTTCCTTTTCCCCCTTTCTGTTTCTTTTATCAAATGAAGGAGGGATAGAGTAGTTAGTCATATGATACAGTAAAAATAGTACTGGCTCCAGGATCTACAGGACTTGGGTTCAAATTCAGTTCAATTCTTAACATTTAGGTGGTCTTAGGCAAGTTATTTTATTTTATTTTTAGTTTCTTTTTAAAAAGTTTATTTATTTTTAATACACATTATTTTATGAATTATGTTGGGTGAGAAAAATCAGAATAAAAGGTAAAAACCATGGGAGAGAAAAAAAACAGAAAAAAGAAGCTAACAGAGCATGTGCTGCTTTACATTCAGTTCCTTAGTTCTTTTTCTGGATGCAGATGGCATTTTCTGTCCAAAATCTCTTGAGACTGCCCTAGATCACTGAATCACTGAGAAAAACCAAGCCTGTCACAGCTGATCATCACACATTCTTAGGCAAGTTATTTTAATTTCTTTAGCCTTATCCATAAAATGAGAGAGTTGAACTAGTTGATCTTAGAGGTCTCTTCCAAACATTATTCTAAAGTCACCAAAGTCTGTGTTTATGTGGTAGAATGGGAGGACAATCGTGAAGAAGCTCCACATGACATGTTTGAGGGAGAAAGGGAAGACTCCAAAGGAGAATAAGTGCCATTTCAACCCCTAACATTAAGCTCTTTACTTTACACATAATAAGTATTTAATAAGTATTTATTTAATCAAATTTAGTCCACCTGAAGGTAGGAGAATGACCTGACAGGAAGCCCAGCCTCCCTCTCTTGCTTTAAGTAGTTTTGAAGGGAGCACAGATGTGCGTTGAAATCCGCACTGTTTATCCCATGAGTTCAACTACCTGTTTATGATTATCCTGGTTTGGCCAAACACTCCTCTAGGGTATTTTAAAGTTCTTCATAATCTAGCCCAGCCCTACTTTTCTGGGTTTATTACATAGCACTCTCCTTCATGTACTCTTCAGTCCAGACAAACTAATTTAATTATTGTTCTTCAGACATGACATTTTATTTTCCATTTCCATGTCTCAATACAAATTATCTCTCATCTTTGGGATTCATGCCTTCTTCATTTAGACCTCTAAGAATCTTTAGTTTCTTCAAAACTCAGCTAAAATGATTATTACCTTCCATGTGAGGTCTTTTTCAACACCCCCAGCTCTATGACCAAATCAGCCTATTTTGTGTATATTTATTTGATACTTAATAATAATAGCTAACATTTATATGGCACTTACTATTTACAGACAATATGTTAAGACTTCATAATTTTAGTCTCATTTGATCCTTACAAAACCCTGAGAGACAGTTATTATTACTCCCATTTTACAGATGATTTAATTGAGGCAAACTGCAAAGAGTCACCATCTAGCTGCTTATATATGTATTCATCTGTAAGCCTCTTGAGGACAGGAGCTCACTCACTCTTTCTTTTTTCTTCCTTCCTTCTTTCCTTCCTTACTTTCTTTCAACCTACCTTCCTTCCTTTTTCTGTCTTTCTTTACTTCTTTCTTTGTTTCTTTCCTTTTTCTTTCTTTGTTTCTTTCTTGATTTGTTCCTTCCTTCCTTCATTCTTTCTTTGTTTCTTTTTTTTCTCCTAGTATCTCACTCAATATGTGAAATAGAGTTGTTGCTTAATAATTATTTGTTGTCTCCCTCTAAAAGGAGATTGTGCAAGGAGAAGAAGGAAAACACCAGCTGAGGACAGAATCTCCGAGAAAAAATTAACTTGGATATAATGAGTAGTTAGGGAAAAAAATCAAGCAAGAGATCAAAATGAAGTTATAAGTGAAATGAGAATTCTGAAAAAAAAATTAAAAGAAGAACAAATAACTTGGAAGAAAAAGGAGAAAAACTTTGCACAATTAGTTAATTCCCTCAAAAACTGAATGGAACAAATAAAATTCAAACAAGTGGAAGCTAAATAATTTAATCCTAAAGAATTGATGGGCCATTTTCAGATGATGAACATAAAACCATTTCTAGTCATTGAAAAGGTGCTCCAAATCACTATTGATCAGAGAAATGCAAATTAAGACAACTCTAAGGTACCACCACACACCTGTCAGATTGGCTAAAATGACAGGAAAAGATAATGATGAATGTTGGAGGGGATGTGGGAAAACTGGGACACTGATACATTGTTGGTGGAACTCTGAATGGATCCAACCATTCTGGAGAGCAATTTGGAACTATGCTCAAAAAGTTATCAAACTGTGCATACCCTTTGACCCAGCAGTGTTTCTATTGGGCTTATATCCCAAAAAGATCTTAAAGGAAGGAAAGGGCCCCACATGTGCAAAAATGTTTGTGGCAGCCCTTTTTGTAGTGGCTAGAAACTGGAAACTGAATGGATGCCCAACGATTGGAGAATGGCTGAATAAACTATGGTATATGAATGTTATGGAATATTATTGTTTTGTAAGAAACGACCAGCAGGATGATTTCAGAGAGGCCTGGAGAGACTTGCATGAACTGATGCTGAGTGAAATGAGCAGAACCAGGAGATCATTATACACGGCAACAACAACACTGTATGATGATCAATTCTGATGGACATGGCTCTCTTCAACAATGAAATGTTTCAAACCAGTTCCAATTGTTCAGTGAAGAAAGCCATATACTCACAGAGAGAGGGATATGAGATGTGGACCACAGCATAATATTTTCATGCTCTCTATTGATGTTTGTTTGCATTATGTTTCCTTTCTCTGATTTTTATTTTCTTGTAGATACAATTGTTCTTGCACAGCAAGATGTGTGGAAATATATATATATATATATATATATATATACATATTCTATTTGTCAAGTATTTTAACATAATTAACATGTAGTGGACTTCCTGCCATCTAGGGGAGGGGCGGGGATTGGGGGGGAAAATTTGTAATGGAAAGCTTTGTAAGGGTCAGTGTGGAAGAACTACACATACATATGTTTTGCAAATAAAAAACTTAAAAAAAAAAGAATTGGTGGGCCAAAGAACAAACAATAGTTACTTTCAATAAATAAAATTACACTAATAAGACAACATTTTAGGGTGCAATCAAAACAGTTCTCAGAGAAAATTTATATCTCTTAGTGCTTTTTAAAAAATTTTATTTATTTATTTTTTATCTTAGTACTTTTAATAAAAGAAATAATGAAACAATGAATTAGACACACAATTCATTTGAATTTTTAAAAAATTTTTTATATATTTTTTTAAAAACCACATATAAAAAACCTTCAACCAAACACAAAATATTTTTTTTCAAATCAGAGAAAAAATAAAACTTAAAAAATCCCACTGAATTGATAAATACATAAGAGCTAATTAAAACACAATGAAATAAATTTGATATCCATGTCAGAGTAAAAAAGAATTCAAAATAAATATTACAAATTTGGAAATAAATATTGCCTGATTTTATTCTCATGAAAGCTAATTTGTGAAATATTTGCAAAAATATTAGATACCCAATATTGATAGAAAATAAATAAAAATGTTTAAGTAACCTAATGTCAGAAAAAAAAAAAAAAACAAATTAAACAAACCATGAAAGAAAAAAAAAAACTCAGGACTAGATAGATTTACCAAAAAACTCTGTCAAACATTCAAATCAAAATTAATTTGAACAGTATATAAATTCTTTACAAAAATTGGGAAAAGTGCTACCAAGCTCTTTCAATGAAAGGAATATAATTCTGATATCTAAACCAATAAAAGATAAAGGAAAAAAGAAAACTGATCAAACAGGCTACTCTCCTAATAACATTGGCATAAAAATATTGAATAAAAATTTAGTAAAGAGAGTTTAAGAACATATTAAAAAGATTATAAACTATGCCCAGATTGATTTGCACCAGAATTGAAGGGCTAGTCTAACATTAGGCAATCTGTAAACATAACAGACCATACGTATAATAAAAATAATACTTAAAAACCACATTATTATATTAATAGTTGAAGAAAAAGTCTTTGACAAAATATAGTGCTCATTTGTGTTAATTTTTTTTTAAATCTAGGAATAAATGAGCTATTCTTTTATATGGTAAATAGTGTATTTAAAATAAAGAGCTAGCTTTTCTGAAGAAATGCTCATGCATTTCCAGTAAGATCAAGGTGAAAAACAAGGCTATCTTTTAATTGATATAATTCTAGAATGCTAGTTATAACAAGTTAAGAAAAATAAATTGATGAAAGCATAATAAAATAGGAAATAAAATTATCAGTTTTTGCAAATAGCATGATCTGGAAAGTCAACTAAAAAGTAATTCAAATGATATCTCCAGCAAAGGAGCAAAATATTAGATAAACCTGAAAAAAACCACCAGAGTTGTGGGAATATAGGCCAACTAGTGGATGGTTGGTAGAATCATGACAAGTGTAAACATTATAGAAAACAATTAGGAAAATTGCTGAACTCTTCATTACCTTTGACATAGCAATATCACTACTAGGCATATACCCTAAAAAAATCAAAGAAAGAATGAAAGGACACGAATGTACAAAAAAGTATTGATGGCAACATTTTTTTTTTGTTGCAACAAAGAATTGGATAGAAAGTGGGTATTCGTCAATTTGGAAACAGCTAAACAAATTATATATGGCATATAAATATAATATGATATTATAATGCCATAAGAAATGATAAAAGTTTTGGGATAGAATCAGAGAAACCTGGGAAGACTTTTATGAACTGATGTAGAGTAAAGTGGGCAGAATGAGGGGAAAGTTTATACAATGGCTACAATATTTTAAAAGACAAAAAAATGAAAGATTCAAGAAATACAGTTGATTCAGGGACTAAATCCAACTGCAAAAGACTGAGGATAAAGCACCTTTTCACCTTATAGCAGAGAAGTAATGGATTAGAGATTTAGAAAAAGGTGTACATTTTCAGACAAAGCCAGTATGCAAATTTGTTTTGGGTAACTATGCTTATTTGTTATAAGGGAAACCTTTAAATTCTTTTCTTTTTTTTTTCTTTTTTTGGAGTGAGAGTGTGTTAGGAAAAATCAATCATAAATATAATAAGGAAACAAATAATATCAAAAAATTATTTAAAAGATATACAGAAGGGAAGGAATAAAAGGAAGTTAACAGAAAAGTAGGGAAGTGCTGAAACTACCATATTAAATATGAAATATGTACTCTTCCATGCTATACATGCTGAAATCAATAGTTTCAAATGCAGTCCTCTTTTTCTTATTTGTTTAGGGAAATGCTTGTGTTTATGGATATTTGTCAATTTCATGGTAATTTTTCTTAAAGAGCAGTGGGCTTGAAGATTGAAGATCTGGTTTATATCCAAACACTCATACTTACTAGCTGGGCAAGTCACTTAAATATCTGACCTACAGTTTATTCATCTATAAAATGGGTCTAATAATACTTGTACAAACTATCTTATGAGAATGTTATGAGGAAAGCATTTTATAAACTTTTAAGTGCTGTATAAAATTCAGTTACTATTATCAGTAGTGATATTGATGAATGTACCAGCTAGGTGGCAGTGGATAGACTTGAGACTGGAATCAGAAAGACCTGAATTCGAATTTCACCTCAGATTAGCTATAGGGCAATGAAGGCTCTGCCTAAATTTTCTAGGTTTGGACTTGATGTGGTAATTTCTATCAGAGAATTTATTAATATTCCATAGACTATGAGCCAGCCCTCTTACCTATTTAAAGGTGAAAATATTGTAAAGAATGCAAGGGTTTTAATTATTTGCTTTCCCTGTTTTAAAATGAACAAATAAACAAATAGCAAGCCTGGCCTCAGGCCAGTAAGGTAGAGCTCTTACCTTAAAATTTTTGTTTAGAATGGGACCTCCTCCTGTTGGTGTTTTTTTTTTTCTTTGGGTAAGAGAAACTGGTCCAAAGTCTATACCAGAATTTGCTGGCAGCCAAGGCAGGTGAGGCGCAGTAGACTAACCTGGTAGTTGATAGATACTGTGTCCTACAGCAAAAGAGTGATTCTTTTATCAGAAATAAATTTGGCTTATTAGTACTGTGTAGCAACTGTTTTAAATTTGAACCCACTCTCCCCAGGGACTGAGATGGCAGGAGAAGTGAGTTGCTGATGTTGAAGGAAATACTTTGTAACTTTTATTCCTGCTATATCTTCTCAGTAAATATCCTTTTGTAAAAACTGAAACAAAGAAAAATGTAATAGGATAGAATAGAAATAACTAGAGAAATGTAATCTCTTTACCCTCTTCAACCATATCATGTTGCATTTCCACAGACCTTTATGAATGGGAAGAGATTGGAAGTATATATTTTGACAGTATTAACTTCCAGTGCTAGAAGTTAAGGAATACAGGTTGGGGGCAGAAGGGAAGAAGATTGAGGAAAGGAGAATAAATTCTATGCAAACTAGGCAGCTAACTGGAACTTTTGCATCTAAATTATCTGGGGAAATGTTTTGCTCATCTGTTGGATGAGCTCATCTGCTCCAAACATGGCAAATCAAAAATTTTTGGCATCTTTGTTTTTATCGGCTTTGTAGATTTTCAGTGATTTCTACCCCTCATAAAACCAAACCTGGAAAAACAGTAGGGAGTTTGTGGATATGTATTTGTTTCTTCTTGTATTTCCAGATCAAACAAATGTTTTCTTGAATTTTTCGTTTATTAGGATTATCCATTGAAAATAGTGTATAACATGTATAACCAATGTTAAATTGTTTGCCTTCTCTATGAGGTCAGGAAAGGAGAGAATTTGGAACTCAAAATCTGAAAAACACTATGTAAAAATTGTTTTTACATGCGATTGGGAAAAATATTAAATAGAAATAACAAGTTTAGCAAAGTAACAGAATATAAAATAAACCCAACCAAAAAGTGATGTGTAGTTTCCAAAATATAAGCTTTTTGCTTCCTGTTCAATTATAAGTCCTGTTGTTTGTTCATCTGACCAATATATGTGGGCAAGATATAGAAATATATGTATAAATACATATACATACATATGTACATCCACATCTGTCTATATACATATAAACACATCTGTACATATATATTTATATCTACCTAGATATAAATATATACATATATACATATATATATAAATCACTTTTATTCGCTTGTTTTTTACTGAATGGCTGGCTTAGCTATCATTTTAAATAGTCTGTTACTCTTCTCCTGTTCCTCAATCTATAGTAGGTGGAAGGTTCAGAGGCAAGTCCCAGACCTGATGATCAGATATCTCTGGGTGAGGCTGGCAGGGCCATCTGATAACAGATCCTTTGTCAACTACCTTTTTCTTTCCCATATCTCTCCATATCTTATCATAACATCCCAATTTGTGCCAGAGGCTCAGCCAGCACTATGAATGGTAGAGGATAAGGCTTGCCTATCAGAATGAACATCTCACTCCAACTGCAGCTGTTCCAGATGCAGCAAAGCTCCAAGCCCACTGACCTCGAGGCACAGAGAGGGAGGTTGAGAGGGTGAGTCAGAGAGGAATGTAGGACTGGTCCTCCAGGAGTTTCGCTCTGTGGAGAGAAGCCATTTCCCCTATGTCTGCCAACCCTATAGGCTTCTCCAAGGAGCAGAACTTGGAAACAACTATCTGGAGAAGTCTGACTAAGCTGATGCTTTCTTTTGAAACTACTCCAGACTACTGGAGTGAGAGATTTTAGAGTGACCCTGAGAGTAGATAAGGGACAAGCCATAGTTGAAAGCCCTTAGGTTAGGGGTGAACTTGAAAGGTCATCTCATCCAATCCCCTGTGTTCATACTGACTGGCCTCTTCTAGTTGGATATGAATCTTTTCTGGACTCAAAAAATTTCCAGAGATGTCTTCTATATTGTCTTTCAATTTCCCATTCCTCTTTGAGAAGGAAGTCCTTCCTTAAATCTCACTTAAGTTTCTCATCTTAGAGACAGTGATCTGGGAGATGAAAGCTTAGCTGAAATTCTGCAGCTAGTTCTCTTCTCAGATCACCCCATCCCCAACCCCAGGGGATGGGAATAATAAACTTTTCCTCTTGCCTGCCACCCCAACTTGCATGCTTTCTCTCATCTTGGAGTGTTAGTGAGGGAATTTAGCAATAAATACACAAAGGGATAGAATGCCTGGGATCCCCAGGCTCCCAGGTCTCACTGCAGAAGATACCCAAAGTCTCATAAATCTGATGACATCAGCAACAACAGACTCCTCAGTCACCCGACAACCTGTAATTGGAGCCAGGAATCCACCACATGCTCAGACACACCCAGACCTTGATGTTGGTTTTCCAGAACTAGGCTCTTGTATAGCCATTAGGAAGAACCTGCTCAGGGAGGACTTCAAGGCCTCCAAGCCAAATCTCCAACTCTACCACATACATGTCTAAGGAAGACACCATTTTGGTTACTCTCTTTTTACATTCTGCGGGGTGGTTGCTCACATTTTCTGGAATAAATGGAAGGGAAGAAAATACAAATTCTACATCAGCATCTAGAGACGTCCTTTTTGGATCTAACCTAAGTCTTTCTTTCAGAGTCCAGGGTTGGCCAAGTCAGAAAACATTCTTCATGGCTTAATTGCTTTACTGAAGGACACCAGACAGGTTGGGTTTGTTCCCTGATGTTCTCCACCTCTTTTCCATAATGGAATGTTCTGTTATTGGGAACCAGCAGCCTTCAGCCAGACACCTAGGCTCTTGGAAAGGTCATCTAGTCCTTCCTCCTGCCTCCAGGCAGAGTGAACTTAACTCATCCCAGACTGGAAGGTGACTGCACAAGTTTCACAATTTTTAGGGACTTCTAGAGGATCTTTAAGAGCCATTTGGCCAAATATACTTAAACTTTAGAATATATTCTTTTCTAGTCTCAGTTCTATAGGGACAATTAATTCTCAACCATTGCTTCTTTTTTCCTTTTTGGAAAAGGAGGTCATTGTCCTCCTTTTGGCAGTTTAAATACTTGAGAGTCCTTTTCTCATAATCCCCTCAGCCTTCTCTTCTATAATGGCCTAGAACTTTCACAATATTTCTCAAATAGTATTTTTATTTCATCCTTTCCCTGGAAATGAAATGAGACAGGAATGAGATTCATTCCTAATGTTTTGATATTAATATTACAAAGAGGAAATACCATGCTCTTTCTAGATAATGGATTTTCCTTACTCTTACCAAAACCTGAGCACAAACTGAACTGACCTGCTTGCTGTTCTACCTGTAACTATTTCCCCAAACCATTCATCCTTCTTATCAATGCAAGTTGAGTTTTCCTTATTCATGGATCTGACTACTTCATTTCCTGATTCAAAAATGGCTTCCTCTTACCTACTGGGAAAAGTTCAAACACCGTTTTGGAAAAGTGACTACTTTTGAATGTATTGGAAAAACACTATTTTTTTAAAAAAAGTTTGAATTCATTAGCTTAATATCCAAATCCCTCCACAATCTGATGCTGGTCTATCTCCATAGTCTTACAGTATATTACTCCCCTCCATGGACTGATACCCTCTAATTTCCTCTCTCTATGTTTTTGCTCATGCTTCTCCCTAGGTTTTGAATACTTTTCATGCCCATCCCCTCTATTACTGAAATTCTACCCATTCTTTAAGGTCCAACTTGGATACTATCTGCTCCATGGATATAATAATAAATATAGTTACTTGTATATGTGTCATTTCTCTACTAGATTATAAGATCCATGAGGGCAGAAAATGTTTTCACTTAAATTTTTGTATCTCTTCCAGTCCTCTTTATGTAATAGATAATTAATAACTTTTAAAATCTAATTCAATTATATACTTTAGTTATGTCTTCCCAATATACCCCATTCTTTCTCACCTTGGAGCTTTTGTCTGGGACTTGCCTCTGAACCTTCCACCTACTATAGACTGAGGAACAGGAGAAGAGTAACAGACAATTTGAAATGATAGCTAAGCCAGCCATTCAGTAAAAATCAAGCAAATAAAAGCAATTTATATATATATATATGTATATACACATACATATATATGTATATATACATGTATATATTTATATCTATTTAGGTAGATATAAATAAGACTTTTAGAACTAAAAGTCTTAGAAGATATCTAGTTAGTTTATCCCTCCACTTTTTTACATATGAAGAAATCAAGTTTTAGAGAGGTAATATGATTTACCCAAACTCACACAGATAGTAAAAAAGAACAATAGGGATTTGAATCTTGCACATCCTAATTCCAAATCCAATTTACTACTCTTCCCATTGTACCATATATCTAATTCCCCTCATGCCATTTTCTTCCTGTTCTCTCTCTTGTCACTGCTTTTCCTTACTCTCTCCCTTCTTCCCTCCTCCCTCCCTCCTTTTTCTTTCTTTCTTTCTTTCTTTCTTTCTTTCTTTCTTTCTTTCTTT